>PVHT021183668.1:2035030-2132688 GCA_004024745.2 Catagonus wagneri | reverse complement strand
GGCATGTGGAGGTTCCCAGGCTAGGGGTCTAATCGGAGCTACAGCCACTGGCCTACACCACAGCAATGCAGGATCCGAGCCACATCTGCAACCTACACGACAGCTCACGGCAACACCAGATCATTAACCCACTGAGCAAGGCCAGGGATCAAACCTGCAACCTCATGGTTCCTAGTTGGATTTGTTAACCACTGCACCACAACGGGAACTCCTAGTCCATCTTCTTATATCACTTACCTTTTTATGTGTATTCTGCCATGTGTACTTCACTGTGGCCATATTCTTGTCCTATTGCCTGCTGTCTCTTATCTTTAACTAGACTGTAAACTCCTTGAAGGACAGGGGATCAGGTTCCCCATATTACTTGGTATATCCACCAAGGCCAGGTATATATGGTGTTTGTTAATTTCTTAAATTGAACAATATTCTTAGTAGTCCAATGGCATCTTTTTAATTCTTTTTCTCCCCTCCCTGACCACCACATTTTTTTAATCAAAAAAAAATTTTTTTAGATCACGCCCATGATATGTGGAAGTTCCCCGGTCAGGGATCAAACCCGTGCCACAGCAGCAACCCAAGCTGCTACAGTGACAACACCGGATCCTTAACCCACTGCACCACAAGGGAACTCCTGATCACCATTTTTTTAAAAAACTTCTTAGCTCTGCTGCTGCTCCTGTCTTTTATGCTGTTGCTATTGCATGAAATTCTCTCTGTTGAATCTTGTTGAAATTATATTTATTCCTCCAAGCCCAACTCAAATGTCTCTTCTTCCCTGTCTTTTTCTAAAACCTTTCTTTGGCCAATCTAGTTTAAAAAAGTTTTCTAGTTTTCCTTTTATTTTTACTACTATTTAATTGAGCACCTATTTTGTTGTCAAATTTTACTTTGTTCACTAAATCCTCACAATGGCTCACAAATTATATTATTCCCAAGTTATAGAAGAAAGCATTAAAGTTCAGAGAAGTTTAAATAACTTGCCTAAGTAATAATAGAGCTGAGATTTTAAACTTAGGTCTCTTTGGCTCTGAGACTGTTGTTTTCTCCTCCTGTTTAGGCTACCATCTTTGGCATTCTGCCTTTTGTTGCGTTTGTTATAGATGGCTTAGAATCTGATATAGATCTTTGTGTCCATCAAAATGTTTTTATCATTCAGTAAATATTTACGGAATGATGAAAGGGGGGTTATACTAGAAATACTTGACGGGTTTAAGAAATAACTCTTTTAAACAAAACAGGAGGCAGATTTTAATTTAGTGCTCACTAAATAGTAGATCTTTTATTCAGTTGTGGGATAGGTTAGGTGAGTCTTCAAACCTGCATCAGGCCGTGTAGCTCAGTGGATAAGAACATTGACTCTAGAGTTGGGCTGCCTGAGTTCTTGTTCTGCTTTGTCCTGCAAGTTACCTAACATCTATTTTCTTATCTATGAAAGTACTTAGTACTTAAAATTGTTAGGATTAAGTGAGATATTGAGTAAGGTTCAAAGCCTGACCATATAGTAAATATGCCATAGGAAATGATTGCTGTTTTTAACATTACCCATTGCCTTTCCTGTTCTCTGTGATTTGATTTTCTGTTGTTACCTCTTTCGAGTGACAGCTGTCTCCTGTTACTGAATACCCTAAATAAGAAAAGATAGTTTACTTCTGTTTGTGTCTTATATTCTTAATATATTTAAGGATATTAGTGGCTCAGTAGAGATGACAGTGCATCTTTCATGACAGGGAGTCGTCGTATGGTGGATGTCATGGATGTGAACACACAGAAAGGCATTGAAATGACTATGGCTCAATGGACACGCTACTATGAGACCCCAGAGGAGGAGCGAGAAAAACTCTATAATGTCATCAGCCTAGAGTTTAGCCACACCAGGCTGGAGAACATGGTGCAGAGGCCTTCCACGGTTAGTCTAATCGTTTTTCCACATTGTCAGTAAGAGGGTTGTGTATATACTGGGAGAATTAATAACTTATACATAGCAAGATGAACAAGACAATTTGATGAGAATAACATGTTGTTTCAGAAGGTTCATCATTTTCCAGCGTGACCTGATTTTATGTGGGGAAAGACCGTTCTGATAATTTAGACACACTGGACTTTGCATATAATAGAGTCGAGTCTTAAAATTGACTCTGATCAGAGCTGTCGGTAGGAAGTTTGCCTAATAAATTTCTATCCTGTTGGTTTATACTTGCAGAGATGTCTGGGGAAAAACTGATTTAGAGCCAGGTTGTTGTGTTTATGAGATGGTTTCTTTTTTTTCTTTTTAGGGCCATACCTGCAGTATATGGAAGTTCCCAGGCTAGGGGTCAAATCAGAACTTCAGCTGCAGACCTACACCACAGCCACAGCAACTCAAGATCTGAGCCACGTCTGTGACCTACACCACAGCTCATGGCAACACCAGACCCTTAACCCACTGAGTAGGGCAGGGATTGAATCTACAGCTTCATGAATATACTAGTTGGGTTCGTAACCTGCTGAACCACAACCAAACTCCCTGTGGTTTCTTGAATAGATTCTACTGGATGACTGATAGCAATAAATTGACAGCCTATCCTGAGGGAAAGTTAGTGTTTGATGCTTAACTTTCCTGAAGGTAAATACTGACTTAACTCATCCCTTAGTAAAGTATTGGCTGTCTGTAGGATGCTGAGAACACTCATTTCCCTGGGGGGATTGGTTTCATTTTTTTAATAAACCCAGTCATTTTTGGAACATTTTTATTCTTGTCTCAGAACTCACTTGAGTCAGGTACTCCACCTGGAACAGTGGAATTTGGAAGGTACTAAACATTTGCTTAAAGTCAGTATTTTTAATTTTTAATACCTTTTTTTTTTGGTTTTTTTTTTTTTTGCTTTTCAGGGCTGCACCCACGACGTGGAGATTCCCAGGCTCGGGGTTTAATCAGAGCTGTAGCCACTGGCCTACACCAGAGCCACAGCAACACAAGACCCGAGCCGCGTCTGTGACCTACACCACAGCTCACGCAACGCTACATCGCCAACCCAATGAGCAAGGCCAGGGGTCGAACCTACAACCTCGTGGTTCCTAGTCAGATTCGTTAATCACTGCACCACAAAGGGACTCCATCAGTGTTTTTTAAAAGTCAGTAAGTTCTAGGAATTACCGTTGTGGCTCAGTGGTAGCAATCCCAACTAGTATCCATGAGGATGCGGGTTCGATCCCTGGTCGCGCTCAGTGGGTTAAGGATCTAGCGTTGATGTGAGCTGTGTACAGTGTAGGTCACAGATGTGGCCCGGATCTGGTCTTGGTGTGGCTGCGGTGTAGGCCAGCAACTGCAGCTCTGATTCGACCCCTCCATATGCTATGGGTGTGGCCCTAAAAAAGACAAAAATAAATAAAGTCAGTAAGTTCCCAGTATTTTATCCTATCTCTATTTAAATTATCCTCATTGTACTCTTTGCCTTTCAAAATCGAAATGTGGTCGTTGTTTATAATACTGTTTTATATATATATATTTATATTTATACATGTATATATGCACACACAGACACAAACGTAGCTTCAGCTTACTAGTAAATTGCATTATTATTACTAACACATTGATATGTACAGGCCAAAGGGAAAATGTTCTTTCACTATTATGTGAAGAAACGGTATAATTTTTTGTCATTGTTAATAGTTGTTGGAGATGCTACAACAAATACAGAATTTCTCATTAAGAAACCTCCCACAAAAAATAGCAAAAAATCCGTTTTCTGTTAACTGTCATCTTCAGTTATAGAAATATAGAAAGACAGGTAGTTAGAATTTAGCCTTGCTATTAGCCAAAGCGGTGCACTTAATAAAGGATTCAATAAGAGCGAGATGTAAGGGAGTTCCCTGGTGGCACAACAGGTTAAGATCCAACATTGTCACTGCCGTGGTCTGGGTCACTGCTGTGGTGCAGGTTTGATCCTTAGCCCGGGAACTTCTACATGCTGCAGGCTTGGCCAAAAAGAAAAAAATTAATTTCAAAAAGAGAGAGAGAGATGTAAGAATCACAGTAACATTTTTTTTCTCTTTTTACGGCTACATCTATGGCACATGGAAGTTCCCAGCTAGGGGTCAAATCGGAGCTGCAGCTCCTAGCCTACACCACAACCACAGTAACACTGAATCCAAGCCACATCTGCGACTTACACCACTGGATCCTTAACGCACTGAATGAAGCCAGGAATTGAACCTGCATCCTCACAGATACTGTGTTGTGTTCTTAACCTGCTGAGCCACAACAGGAACTCTAGTAACATTGTTTATAAATGTGTTCCTTAGAGTTCCTATTGTGGCGCAGTGGAAACAAATCTGACTAGGAACCATGAAGTTGCAGGTTCAATCCCTGGCCTCACTCAGTGGGTTAAGGATCCAGTGTTGCCTTGAACTATGGTATAGGTTGCAGATGTGGCTTGGATCCTGTGTTGCTGTGGCTGTGGTATAGGCCGGCAGCTGTAGCTCCGATTTGAACCCTAGCCTGGGAACCTCCATATGCCGTGGGTGCAGCCCTAAGAAGCAAGATAAATAAATGAATGAATGTGTTCCTTAATGTTTTTAGGATTTCACTTTAAAACCAATAAGATTATAGCTATAAAAAGAAAAACTTGGCCTGTACCGTACTTTTTTTTTCTTTTTAGGGCCATGGCATATGGAGGTTCCCAGGCTAGGTGTTTAATCAGAGCTACAGCTGCAGGCCTATACCACAGCCACAGCAACACAGGATCTGAGCTGCGTCTTCGACCTACACCACAGCTCATGGCAACGCTGGATCCTTAACCCACTGAATGAGGGCAGGGATTGAACCCACAACCTTATGGTTCCTAGTCGAATTCGTTTCTGCTGCACCATGACAGGAACTCCCATTTTGCCCCTAGTTCTAATGATAAAAATGCTACATCATTTTATAAAAATTAAAAAAGTACTTTACCATTAAACAGAGAAGTAGGACTCACTGAAGGGCTCAGAAATAAAACTTTTTCTAGAAGGCAGAGAACAGTGCATCAGTATCTTCTAGAAACTGAAAACATGGACAAGGAGATTGAGCTATTACCAAAGTCACCTGCGAAAGCAAGCACGCTTTTTATGACCTTGCTGTGTAAACAGCAGTCTTATTCTAACAGGGTACAGTTATTTACTGGTATGTTTTCTGCTGAAGTATATGCCTCCATTCATCTAGGTCTTTTCTAATGTATCAGTAATGCTTTATAAAAAGTGAGTTTTATTGAGGTACAATTGATACATAATAAAATGTACCCACTTTCAGTGTACACGTCCGTGAGTTTGTCAGTTGTATTCATTCGTGTAACCTTTTACATAGACTACGCAATTTCTTGTTCACTCCAGTCTTCACACTAGGAGTTAGCTTTTTAGTTTAAGTGCCTACCATATATGCTAAGTGCTGTACTTAGGGGTTAGAGGCACAGTGGAAAATAAAATCATTCCTGTCCTCAAAAGGCTTAGAGTCTCATAGGGAAGAAAGACCGTGGATGGCATTTAAAACCTACAATATGTAAATGCTTTAAAAGTGAATAAATATGGAATGTTGTGGGAGCCAATAGGAAGAACCCACCTAGCCTAGACTGGAGGAGAATTGGAGGAAGTGATGCTTAAGCTTGACATGAAATAAAAAATAAGGCAAAGAGAAGGAAATAAGAATTTACAGATAAGTTTCAGAGGCTCACATATGATATTGAGAAAACATGGTAGACTAGACTGGAACTTCTGATTCCTAACCCAGTAGATTCCATAGTACATTGCTAATGCAAGGTTATAAATTCCTACTGAATTTCTCCCCTCCCCTCCCCTTTCTTCTTTAATGTTTTGTGTCTTAGCTATCTAACAATATTGTATCTTTTGGTAAGTTGGCAGGTATCTTCCAGACAGTGCCTTTTATCTGACAAGAAAAAAAAAAAAAAAACCCAGACTAATAAACAGCTGATTATACCAGTATTGACAGAGAAGAGAGAGGGCTTGGTTGGAGACTACTGCATAATTTAATGACTTCATTTTGATCAGTGCCATGTTTCCAATCATGCTAATGGAACCATTAGTCTTTTTTCTCACTTAATAAAAAATTATTTCTAGAATGTTGCCTATTGACCCTAAGGTTCACCAGCAGATTGTTATGCTTATAGTTAAATTGTAGTCTTCTAGTGCATGTTTTGAGAATTTCTGTTTTCTTGACTTTAGAATTCTTTTTAATCTCAACCCTTCCTTTGAAGCCTAAATATTTCTCCTCCACCCCTTTTAAAGGTGGATTTCATTGACTGGGTAGACAACATGTGGCCAAGGCATTTGAAGGAAAGTCAGACTGAATCAACAAATGCGATCTTAGAGATGCAGTACCCTAAAGTGCAAAAGTAAGTGGCTAACCCTGAATTTTCCTTAGAGTGCTACGGGAGACCAAAGCAATAGCAAGGAATGGCTTCTCCCTTAGGAGCTTTGCTCTGTGACCTAAATGATCAGAAAAATGAATTACTTAAAGCGTAGACTTTAGTTCAAAAGGGAAAGTGTATCTAAGAGAACATAGCCTATGATCACATAAAGAAAAAACAGTATCCTTCTGATAATGTGATGGTTTGAGCTTGCATTCCACTCACCAACTGGGAGTTTGTTAGGTTGAAGATGGAGTCGAGTTACACAAGGGGGAGATTGTGGCTTTGTGGTGGGGAAAGTAATTTTTCTTTCAGTGCACTAACGCTGCTGCTTTTTTTGGGTCAGGTACTGTCTGATGAGTGTTCGAGGCTGCTATACTGACTTCCATGTGGATTTTGGTGGTACTTCTGTTTGGTATCACATCCATCAAGGGGGAAAGGTACGGCCATAGTTATGACAGCGGTTAAAATCTGAAGCTGGTTATGTGACTTTGCTTAATATACTCTTGAAATGTGTCTGTTAGGAGATTCTCCCCACTCGTATCTGGAGAGAATCATAGATGAAGTTGCCCTTCTTGACTAGAGTCCAATAGGAAATAGTGTTCATCTAGTCCGTTCTCAGTGTACCAGTACTGGCACCAGTACTTAGTAAACCTCGACTGACCTGTTTCTAGACTCCCAAAGCAGAATTCTTCAAATGAAGACAGTGTTTTTAGGAGGACAAGATAATTTCTCTACGTGGAAGTATAACAGATTAGTAGAAGGAAACACGAATTGTGGGTAGATTCACAATGAAATCAGCAAACTGGGATCCAAACCACTTTTCCCTGTATGGAGGCATTGTTCTGAAATGTAGCTAGAGGAAGCGTTTAAGTCCTGTCTTAGGATATAAATAGATTTTGAAAGATTACCCACATTCATAAAGACCTGTATTCCAGCTTGTCAGAATCTTCTGAATGCTGTATGAGAATTGATATGTAGAAGTAATATCAGAGGTTTATAGTATTACACTCTTATCGGTACCCTTTTTTTCCTTAAGAAGTGAATGCAAGGAGTTCTTGTCGTGGCTCAGCGGTTAACAAACCTGACTAGCATTCATGAGGATGCAGGTTCAATCCCTGGCCTCGCTCAGTGGGTTAAGGCGTTGCTGTGAGCTGTGGTGTAGGTCACAGACGGGGCTCGGATCCCACATTGCTGTGGCTGTGGCATAGGCTGGTGGCTGTAGCTCCAATTTGACCCCTAGCCTGGGAACCTCCATATGTCATGGGTGCAGCCCTAAAAAAAAAAAAGGTGAATGTATTTGTGAGAGAAAAGTAGAACTGGAATGAGAGCAGATGATGCTTTTAAAATTTGAGGACCAAATCTAGAATAGCTAGATACCTCCAAATACGATGTCATTCATTTTGTTTACCTTGGATCCATTTAAGAGGTATTTTCCTTTTTCTTTTTTTTTTTTGGCTTTTTAGGGCCACACTCATGGCATAAGGAGGTTCCCAGGTGAGGGGTCAAATTGGAGCTACAGCTGCCAGGCACAACCACAGGCACAACCACAGCCATAAGGGATCCGAGTCTCGTCTGTGACCTGCACCACAGCTCACAGCAATGCCAGATACCCGAACCATAGAGCGAGGCCAGGGATCAAACCCGCATTGTCATGGATACTAGTTGGACTCGTTTCCACTGCACCACGATGGGAACTCCTAAGTGGTGTCCTAAGGTTTGTCCTTTTGGTCTTGGTTACTGCCTTGGAATAAAGCAACCCAGGCCTGTCTCTTGAAGATACTGTACTTAACTAAATGTGCTTCTTAGGACTATTGAGGCCAGCCAGGGGAAAATAAGGAACTGCCTAGTGACCAGACAAATGCCCTTCTTCTCTCTGAGTCTTGTATAGGATCTGGGTTCTATAGTCAAACCCCAGGGAAGCTCTAATGCTGTTTGATAAAGTGGAGGACAAATAAAGATCGACTTCCTTGAGGCCTCTAGAATTTCCCGAAAGGTCAAGTTCTATAGTCTGGGAGGATTGCTTGCTTCTCTTCTACCTGTTGATGTTAACTTTGTACCTGTTTGTCAGTTGAGGGAGACGACTGGGTCTTGTCAATGGCTGTTAACAGACTGAAGTTTTTTAACTCACAGGTCTTCTGGCTCATCCCCCCTACAGCCCACAACCTGGAGCTGTACGAGAATTGGCTGCTGTCAGGGAAACAGGGAGACATCTTTCTGGGTGACCGGGTGTCAGATTGCCAGCGCATTGAGCTCAAGCAGGGCTATACCTTCGTCATTCCCTCAGGTAAGCAGGATGAGGAAGAGTGAGTTTTCTACTACATTAACCACTTTCTTCTCTTTTCTCACTCTCTCTCTCTCTCTCTCTGTCTGTCTCTCTCTTTTTTTTTTTTGGTCATTTTAGGGCCGCACCCGAGGCATATGTAAGTTCCCAGGCTAGGGGCCGAATCAGAGCTGCAGCTGCCAGCCTACACCCCAGCCAGAACAACGCCAGATCTGAGCCATGTCTGCAACCTATGCCACAGAATCCCTAACCCACTGAGCAAGGCCAGGGAATGAATTGCATCCGCATGGATTCTAGTAGGGTTCATTACTGCTGAACCACAACAGGAACTCCCAACTTTCTTTTCTTTTTGCTTTTTAGGACCACACCTTTGGCATATTGGTGTGGAGGTTCCCAGGCTAGGAATTGAATTAGAGCTGTAGCTGCTGGCCTACACCACAGCCACAGCAACGCCAGATCCGAGCTGCGGCTACGACCTGTGCCACAGATCATGGCAACACTGGATACTTAACCCACTGAGCAAGGCCAGAGATTGAACTGCCATCCTCATGGATAGTAGTCAGATTTGTTTCTGATGAGCTACGATGGAAATTCCCCCCGACTTTCTTTTCTTAAAGAAAAAGAAATTGATGGATTATCACCAGGAATAGTTATAATACTGGAGTGGGCAGAAAATGATGGCATGTCCTTTCCTGTCATTACTGAGTGGATGCTAAGAATGTATCTTTTTTTTTAAAGCTGTTATTTTCCACTGAAGGCGTGTATTAGAATTGCCAGTAGAGGCTTTTCAGAGCTGCAGATTTGGGCCCCACAGCAGCCCTAGTTATTCAGAATCTCTAGGGATAAGACCTGTTCCACAGGTGATAATAAGAACTAGCTACTCTGCTGAGGGATGGCTGTGAAGGCCAGAGTGCTGAGTCAGTAATAGTTTTTATCAGGTCAGTAGTTCCAGAATAAGTACTTAGAACACAGATTTCATAGTCACAGACCTGTATCAGGATTCTGGGTGCATTTACCTGCTAATACTACTTTGGTCAAATATATATATATATATATATATATTTTTTTTTTTTTTGTCTTTTTAGGGCTGTACCCACGCGGCATGTGGAGGTTCCCAGGCTAGAGGACCAATCGAAGCTGTAGCCGCACGCCTACGCCACAGCCACAGCAACGCCAGATCAAGCTGCATCTGCAACCTACACCACAGCTCACGGAGATGCTGGATCCTTAACCCACTGAGCGAGGCCAGGGTTCGAACTCGCAACTTCGTGGTTCCTAGTCGGATTCGTTTCCACTACGCCACGACGGGAACTCCTTGTCAAATATTTAAATCCTTGTCTCATTTTGTTGTGAGGAGTAAATGACAATACATGTAAATTCTCTTATACTGAGCTTGGGTCATATTAGATACTCCAATAAATGGAAGTAGTGTTCACTGAGAATTTTTATATGCTAAACACTTTACCTGCATTTTCTCATTTAGTGCTTACCAACAACCATAGAAAGTATAATTTATCTATCCTTGTTTTATAGAGGATATTGAGGATGCAAGAGATTAAGTTACTTGACCAACCACAAAGAGGCAGAATCAGGGTCAAAATGTGATCTAGAGGTCTTGAACTCATGCTCTGAGAGAGCTGTGTTATGATGTGTGCTTACAGCCACTGTCCTTTCCCTTTCTCCTAGGCTGGATTCATGCTGTGTATACTCCTACAGACACATTAGTGTTTGGAGGCAATTTTTTGCATAGCTTCAATATCCCCATGCAGTTAAAAATCTATAACATTGAAGATCGGACACGGGTATGTAATTCTCTGGAATAACTGATGTGAAGAGGTTTATTCATTCCATTTTAAACTGACGTTTAAGAGATTCACTGATAGTTTGTCTCAAGACTTCTATTTTTTTGTTTGTTAAAATGTAGCGTTCATCACATTTTAGGAAGACAGAAAAACATTTAACAAGATGTAAATACTTGGTATTGGGGACTCCAACTTTTTGAGGTTCTTGGTATCTTAGGATTTTATAGGACTGGAGAGACATAATTGGTATTTTTTGTTTGTTTGTTTGTTTGTTTGTTTTTTAATGGCTGCACCTGTGGCATATGGAAGTTCCCAGGCTAGGAATTGAATTGGAGCTGCAGCTGCTGGCCTGTGCCACAGGCCCAGCAATGTGGAATATGAGCTGCGTCTGTGACCTACACCACAGCACGAGGCAATGCCAGGTCCTTAACACACTGAGCAAAGCCAGAAATCGAACCCGAATCCTCATGGACACTACCTAGGGTTCTTAACCCACTGAGACACAATGGGAATTTCTATTTGGTGATTTCTTGAGCCATGTTTTTTTTGATGTTTTGTTTTTTGGCTTTTTAGGGCTGCTCCTGCCATATATGGAAGTTCCCGGACTAGAGGTCGAATTGGAGCTATAGCTTCCAGCCTACACCACAGCCCCTGCAACTTGGGGTCTGAGCCACGTCTGAGACCCACACCACAGCTCACAGCACTGCTGGATCCTTTGCCTCTTTAGGGCTGGACCTGCCGCATATGGAGGTTCCCAGGCTAGGGGTTGAATTGGAGCAATAGCTGCTGGCCTATGCTACAGCCACAGCAACGTGGGATCCAAGCTGAGTCTGCGAACTATAGCACAGCTCAGCAATGTCGGATCCTTAACCCACTGAGTGAGGCCAGGGATTGAACCTGCATCCTCATGGATACTAGTTGGGTCTGTTTCTGCTGCACCACAACAGGAACTCCCAGTCTGTGTTATTTTAATTTTTGTTCTGTTAGAATAATTTGGTATAATGGAATTTATCATCTCAAGATTCACAGCTTTAAATTCATATGTCTTTCTTTACTCTGCTTACTGTGTAATACTCAAAACTGTTGTGCTTTAATATGTAAATGTGCATGCTGCCTTTCTCAACTGGGTTCCATGAGAGAATTAAGCCCTATAGAAAATGATTGTGTGTTTTATTTTCTCAGTTTTCCAAAGGCTGTTACATAGCTAATAAACCAACCTGGATGTATAGGGAAAAAGTTATATGCAGTAGATATCTTAAGGAAAGAATTGGCAAACTTTTTTTTGTAAAGGACCAGATAGTATTTTAGGCTTTGGAGGCCATACAGCATCTGTCAGAAGCCCTTAACTCTGCCTTGTAGAATGAAATTCTTAAACAAGTGATCATGGCACAAATAAAATCAAAATTTAAAAGAAAAATTTTTTTTGCCTTTTTGTTGTTTTAGGACCGCACCCACGGCATGTGGAGGTTCCCAGGCTAGGGGTCTAATTGGAGCTACAGTTGCCGGCCTACTTCACAACCACAGCAACGCGGGATCCAAGCCGCCTCTGCAATCTACACCACAACTCATGGCAACGCTGGATCCTTAACCCACTGAGCAAGGCCAGGGATCGAACCTGCAACATCATGGTTCCTAGTCGGATTCGTTTCCGCCACGATGGGAACTCCTAAAACCAAATTTTATTTATAGACACTAAGGTTTGAATTTCATGTAATTTTCCTATGTCACAAAATGCTCTTTTATTTAATCCCCCTCCCCCCAGACATTTAAAAATGCGATATGGGTTGATTTATGTACACCTATAATTGAAATAAAATCCATTAAAAAAAAAAACTTAAAAAAATTTAAAAAAAGGACTTAAAAAAAAGGAATGTAAAATGATAAAAAAACTTTACCTTCAAAAAATAAAAAAATAAAAATGTGATATGGGGAGTTCTGCTGTGGGCTCTGGGTTAATGGTTTGGCTTGTCTCTGTGGAGGTGCTGGTTCGATCTCTGGCCTAGCACAGTGGGTTAAAGATCTATCATTGCCACAGCTGTGGCATAGCTCACAGTAGTGGTTCGGATTCAATCCCTGACCCAAGAACTTCCATATGCCTCAGGTGTTGCCAAAAAATTAAAAAATGTCATAAGCACTCTCATCTCATAGGCCACAGCAAAAAGAGATAGCAAACCAGAACTACTAGGTGCTGTTGGTGACCCCGCCTTAGGGAGATAGGGCTTAATCCTTCAGCAAAACCCTCACTGGCCAGAGCTGAATCATATGTCATTAAGGTATAAATGGTACTGACGTTAAGCAGCAATTAGAGTACAGAGTAGGAAATGTGATGTCCACAACTTGCTCTCAGGTAGTTCGGCAGAATAGTAGCAGTGTAAATGAACAGAGATTAGCAAAATAGGGAGAATGTTAACAGGTAATGAATCTTGGAGAAGCTGTAGAGGAAGTGTTAGTGATACCCTTCTTGAAACTTTTTGGTAAATCTAATCATTTTCAAAATTAAAAATCAAAAATAACAACTAGTGAAGAATTCACAACTTCTAATTTTTTTTTCTTTTCTTTTTAGAGCCACATCCACAGCACATGGAAGTTCCCAGGCTCGGGGTCCAATCAGAGCTACAACCGCTGGCCTACACCACAGCCACAACAATGCCTGATTCAAGCCGTATCTGCAGCCTGCACCATAGCTCATGGCACCACTAGATCCCTGACCCACTGCAGAAGGCCAGGGGTTGAATGAACCACGTGGATACTAGTTGAATTCATTTCCCCTGTGTCACAATGGGAACTCTGGAATCCACAACTTTTAGAAGGAATGGTTATTGACCTACTTACTTTGAAGGTGGTCAGTTAACCATTTTGGTGCCTATTTTGAAACATTTATTTTGGTTAGAAGCTATCTATTATCTTATACACAAGATTGGTATTGCTGCGGTTTCCCTGTTAGAATTGAGAGGGGAAGGAATGCTTTTTAAAATAAGTTTTAATTAAAAAAGAACTTCTTGGAGTTCCCACCTATGGCACCTTGGGTTAAGGACCCAGCATTGCAGCGGCTATGGTGTAGGTTGCAGCTGTGGCTTGGATTCAGTCCCTGGCCTAGGAACTTCTATATACCATAAGTGTGGCCAAAAAAACCTGAAAGAACTTCTACTTGTTTGTTAAAAGTAATGAAACTGCAAAATATGGTAAGTAGTATATTAAGTTTGAAGTTATAATAACAGTAAAAATAGTTGAAATGTTTCAAAAGAAAAAAATTACATAATTTGATTGTAAAATACTCTTAGTTAACTCAGAATCATGTTAAGAGGTAACACCACTTACCCTGCTGTAAGATTCATTCAAAAAATGTTCCCCTTGTGGCTCAGTGGAAACGAATCTAACTAGTATCCATGAGGATGCATATTCGATCCCTGGCCTCACTCAGTGGCTTAAGGGTCCTGCATTGCTGTGAGCTGTGGTGTGGGTCAGACATGGCTTGGGTCTGGCATTGCTGTGGCTGTGGTATAGGCCAGCAGCCACAGCTCCATTTTGACCCCTAGCCTGGGAACCTCCATATGCCGCGGGTGCGGCCCTAAAAAGACAAAAAAAGAGTTTCTAAAAAGCGTTCTCTGTTTTTGGCTAAAAATTGCTATTGTGCCCATCGCTTAATTGTTTGCTCAATTTGAGGAAAAAAAAGGAGAATATATATATTCAACAGTATAGGTAAAATGAGCACCTTATCTCTGCATGAAAAGTTTCCTGCAGACTGTTAAACTGGTAGTAACTAATATTGATTTATCTATCTTATTTTCGTAGACTGCTTATCAGAAAATGTCAAATTTGAGTATCTAACTGCTGTATTATTCCGTTTTTTCCTAAGTAGGGCTCACTTAATTCCTTCATCCAAATAAGGAACCCTTCTGTGTTTCTTTAAATTTCATTGGATCTCTACATATATACACACAGAGCATTTTTTTATTGCTTTCTTCATCGCGTTTTTACATGCCAGGACCAGCCTGACATCTGTTTATTATGTAACATTCTATAAACTTAAAAAGTGTAACTTAGAATGTATAGACAATGCTTTATGAAAGAAATATAAGGTATGTTGTAAATTTAATGGAACGTTTGTTACTTATGCTGTGCCACTGTTGAACCTGAGGTTGGTAATTATTCTGATAGCCCTTAAAGGCTCAACAATTTGTAAAGAGTATTAAAAAAATGTTTTTCAGGAGTTCTGCTGTGGCACAGCGGGTTAAAGATCCAGTGTGGTCTCTGTGGCAGCTCGGGTTGCTGCCGAGGTGAGGGTTTGATCCCCAGCCCAGCACAGTGGGTTCAAGATCTGGTGTTGCCATAGCTGTGGCTTGGCTTCAGTCCCTGGCCTGGGAACTTCCATATGCTGTGAGTGTGGCCAAAAACAAACACAATTTTTTTTTCCAAAACATTCTAATCCGGTCTTAGAAATTGATGTGCTCTGTGGTGTCTAGCAGCAAAGGTAGAATGCCATTGGGGAAGTTGGGTGTGTGATGTCTATGCTATTATTAATAGTCTAATGAGAAGTTCCCATCGTGGCTCAGTGGTTAACGAATCCGACTGGGAACCATAAGGTTGCAGATTCGATCCCTGGCCTTGCTCAGTGGGTTAAGGATCCGGTGTTGCCGTGAGCTGTGTTGTAGGTTGCAGACGCAGCTCAGATCCCGCACTGCTGTGGCTCTGGCATAGGCCAGTGGCTACAGCTCCTGTTAGACCCCAGTCTGGGAACCTCTGTATGCTGCGAGTGCGGCCCTAGAAAAGGCAAAAAGACCAAAAAAAAAAAAAAAAAAGTCTAATGAGTTCCAAGTAAAAAAATCAGAAGTTTAATGCCCATTTTATGTTTTCTCTTTATTTCCTTTCTCCCTCCCGTCCTTCCTTCCTTTCTTCCAGTATTACTCAGCTCTCAACAGAGTCCCAGAGAGTTTAGAATTGGGTGGTTCTGAACTTTTATTTTACGGCCCCACCCTCAGCATATGGGCCATGAATTGAATCTAAGCCAAAGCTGCTGCAGCGCCTGATCCTTTAACCCACTCTGTCAGGCTGGGTATTGAACTTACACCTTCACAGCAACACAAGCTGCTGCAGTTGGAGTCTTAAACCCACTGCACCACAGCAGGAACTCTGGTTGTCCTGAACTTTTAATAAACACTTTTCCAGGAGTTCCCTGGTGGCTCAGTGGGTTAAAGATCCAGCATTGTCATTGCGGTCCCTCAGGTTCGATCCCTGGCTCAGGAACATTCACATGCTGCAGGTACAGCCAAAAAAAAACCAAAAAACCTGTCCAGAAAAGTATTAAGAACACTTAAAAGGTGAGCAGAGAAGCCCAGTGTATTGTATTTAATTTGGGGGGATCAAGTATCTATTAATTTGTGTTCTCTCCCACCTTATCAGAAGTAAATTAAGTGATTTTCAGATATTGGAGGGGAAACCTGTTCTAGTTGTTTAAGCTGTAGTGGCATAAGAGACTGAGATTCAGAGCCTGGCTCCTCTTCGCTGAAAAGTTCACAAAGTGTATGCGCGTCTCTCCTGTCTTACAATGAGGAAAGTGATCTCCTCATTCCACAGTGATGCTCTGTGACCTAGTGAAGGGTGGGTTTTTTGTTGTTTTTTTTTGTCTTTAGTCGTTTTGTTTTTGTTTTTGTTTTTTGCTTTTTGGCATTTGTCATTTTATGGCCGCACCGGCAGCATATGGAGGTTCCCAGGCTAGGGGTCTCATTGGAGCTGTTGCTGCTGGCCTACGCCAGAGCCACAGCAACACCAGATCCGAGCCGCGTCTGCATCCTACACCATAGCTCATGGCAACGCTGGATCCTTAACCCACTGAGCAAGGCCAGGGATCGAACCCGTAACCTCATGGTTCCTAGTCAGATTCATTAACCACTGAGCCACGACAGGAACTCCCGTCTTTAGTCATTTTAGGGCCGCACCCGTGGCATGTGGAGGTTCCCAGCCTAGGGGTCTAATCGGAGCTACAGCTGTTGGCCTATGCCACAGCCACAGCAACGCCAGATCCAAGCTGCGTCTGCAACCTACTCCACAGCTCAGGGCAATGCTGGATCCTTAATCCACTGAGCGAGGCCAGGGATCCAACCCGCAACCTCATGGTTCCTAGTCGGATTCATTAACCACTGCACCACAACGGGAGCTCCCGTGAAGGGTTTTGAAAAGGGACTCCCATCTGGGTCTCCTTTTTTCAGGAAGACTACCTGAACATGGAGCTTTAAAAAGGAGATAGGAACATTTTCAGAAATAATATATTCAAAACTATCCTAAGAGTATTATTTGCCTTATCCTTTTGAAAGATCGCCTTTCTAAAAGAAGACGGACAAAGTACACAGGCACCTCAGAGATATTATATTGCAGGTTTGCTTCCAGACCACCTTAATAAAGCAAATATTGCAGTAAATTGAGTCACATGAATTTTGTTTCCCAGTGTATATAAAGGTTATGTTTATACTAACCTACTAAGTGTACAGTAACGTTATATCTTTTTAAAAAATATACGTACCTCAATTTAAAAACATTATTTTGGAGTTCCCATTGTGACTCAGTGATAACAAACCCTACTAGTATCCATAAGGATTCGGGTTTAATCCTTGGCCCCGCTCAGTGGGTTAAGGATCCGGCATTGCCATGAGCTGCAGTGCAGGCTCCAGATACAGCTTGGATCTGATGTCACTGTAACTGTGGCATAGGCCGGCAGCTGCAGCTCTCATTTGACCCCTAGCCTGGAAACTTCCATATGCTTCGGGTGTGGCCCTAAAAAAAAAAAAAAACCTTCATATATGTAAGTATGTAATAAAAACGTGTAACTATCTCATGTCCTGTTTTGCCATTATATTCTGTGTTTCGTGGCCTTCTGATTCAGGGTAAAACTAGTAACGGCAAGAATGGCTAGTATGCCTTTGTATCCTAAGAACCGTAAAACAGTTTTCTTAATTAAGTATATTGTGTTTTACTCCTAACATTTTGCTCTCTGTCTCAAAACTTCTTTTTGATGCTTTTCCCGTTCAACCAAAACAGCTTCTTGGTAGTTCCGAAATGGTCTGTACAAATATCTTTTGTCTTTAGTGATTGTTTCTTAAGACCAACGTTTTCAAAGTTGAGAGAAAATGCCCCAAATTATTGCCTCAAACGCCAGCCTAAGTTTGCAGATTGACTAGAGAGGGTTTTTCCTGGGCTAATTGTTGCAGTGATGATTTGTTACTCTCTTTCCTTGAAAATTGACATCAACTTAATTTTCTCCTTATTCTGTTCCTGTGTAGGTTCCAAATAAGTTCCGCTATCCGTTCTACTATGAGATGTGTTGGTACGTGCTGGAGCGCTATGTGTACTGCATAACCAACCGCTCCCACCTAACTAAGGAATTTCAGAAAGAGTCCCTTAGCATGGGTAAGTGTTCTGCCTACACAAGCGCTCAAGATACCTTTCAGGATTGAGAGTAAGACCAGGAATCTTCCATAGGCAGTTGCTCAGTGGTTTTGTTTTTATAGTTTGTTTTTTAATTTATCTACCTAGAAGTACCAAATCTGAAGTTCCCGTTGTAGCTCAGCAGATTAAGAACCTGACTATATTTGTACATTTTTAGGTTATTCCATGTCTTAAAAATAAAGAGGAGCCAACACATACAGGTTATTCCATGCCTTAAAAATAAGGAGGAGTCACATATTTCATGAAATCTTCAATCCAAGCAAGATACTTTTTGCCTTAGCATTTTGTCTGAGAATAGTATGTATTTTATTTGAGGAAAAAAAAAATGCTCAGCAGTATGTGAAAGCAGGATACAGAATTGTCTACACACCATGATTTCAATTTTGTTTGAAAAATATAAAATCATAGTCATACAGGAGTTCTCTTGTACAGTGGGTTAAGAAAGAATCCAGTGTTGTCTTCACAGCACTTTGGGTTGCTGCTATGGCACAGGTTCAGTACCTGGCCTGGGAACTTGTATATGCTGTGGATATGGCCAAAAAAAAGAAAAAAAAATCAGTCATATACGACATAATAAGAAAAAGATGGAGGAGTTCCCATCGTGGTGCTGCGGAAACGAATCCGACTAGGAACCATGAGGTTGCGGGTTTGATCCCTGGCCTTGCTCAGTGGGTTAAGGATCTGTGAGCTGAGGTGTAGGTCACAGATGTGGCTCGGATCCTGTGTTGCTGCGGCTATGGTGTAGGCAGGTAGCTGTAGCTCTGATTTGACCCCTAGCCTGGGAACCTCCATGTGCCGAGATGCGGCCCTAAAAAACAAAAAAAAGGGGAAAAGATGAAAGAAAATACATCGCACTGTTGAGCTGTTAGCCAAGGGTAGAGGAATATAGGTGACCTATATACTTCTTTGCACCTTCTTGTATTTTCTAAATTAATAGTCAACATGTATTACTTTCATAATAAAAGGTCAATTAACATTTAAAAAGTCTTGGAGTTCCCTTCGTGGCTCAGTGGTTAACGAATCCAACTAAGAACCGTGAGGTTGCAGGTTCGATCCCTGGCCTTGCTCAGTGGGTTAAGGATCCGGCGTTGCCATGAGCTGTGGTGTAGGTCGCAGACACGGCTCGGATCCCGCGTTCCTGTGGCTGTGGCGAAGGCCGGCGGCTACAGCTCCTGTTAGACCCCTAGCCTGGGAACCTCCATATGCCGCGGGTGCGGCTCTAGGTAAAGGCAAAGGACAAAAAAAAAAGGCATTTAAAAAGTCTTCTTTTCCATTCCTTCCTTCCACTGCACCTGCAGCGTATGGGTATTCCCAGGCTAGAGGTTGAGTCAGAGCTGCAGCCACCAGTCTATACCATAGCAACCCCAGATCCAAGCCGTATCTGTGACCTACACCACAGCTTGTGGCCACTGAGTGAGGCCAGGGATTGAACCCACATCCTCATGGGTACTAGTCAGGTTCTTAACCCACTGAGCCATGACTTGAACGCTGAAAAATTCTTCTTTCATTAGAACTGTTATTCTCTCTTTGTTTTGACTGTCAAAACCTTTCATTTAAAAAATACTCACTTTGGGAGTTCCCACTGCGGAGCAGTGGAATCAGCGGTGTCTTGGGAGTATTGGGATGTAGGTTTGATCCCTGGCCAGGCACAGTGGGTTAAGGATCTGGCATTGCCGCAACTGCGGCTTAGATCTGATCCCTGGCCTCGGAACTCCATATGCCACAGGGCAGCCAAAAAAAAAAAAAAAAGGAAAAAGAAAAACAAATATTCATTTTGTTTTGTTTTATTAACCATGTTGCTAAGATTTCAATTCAGAGCTTAATTTTATGACCAAAACGTTGAGTAAAACTACTTTTAAATATATGTGCTTCCCCCGCCAGATTATATACATATACACACACATATATATGCTCTGTGCGGTCTAATTTTTTAACAGATAATGAAATCATAACCTCCAAACTAAGTTTGAACTTGAAACCAATTTGCATTCTTGTCATAGGTAACTTACTTCTTTTTTTTTTTTTTTTTTTTTTTTTGGCTTTTTAGGGCCACACCCATGGCATATGGAAGTTCGCAGGCTAGGGGTCCAATCAGAGCTGTAGCCGCTGGCCTACGCCATAGCCACAGCAACGCAGGATCCGAGCCGCCTCTGTGATCTACACCACAGCTCATGACAACGCTGGATCCTTAACTCACTGAGCAAGGCCAGGGATTGAACCCGCATCCTCATGGATACTAGTTGGGTTCTTTACCGCTGAGCCACAAAGGGAACTCTGGTAACTTATTTCTAACACATAGTTTAAAGACTATGCCCTTCCCAGTCTTTTACAAATCCAATTGACTGTTTATCTCAGTTGTTCTACTAGCTCAGGATCCTGTTTTACCTGTAACTGTGATTTTCAACAGTGGACAAATAGGTTGGAGTAGGAAAGACCATTTTTAAAATGTGACAACTTCACTTATAACCTCAGGGCCCCTCCTATGCTACCAATTTCTTTTGTTGAACACGTGGCCAAGTGGCATGTTCTCACTGCGTTTTTTTCTTTATACTGGCAGATTTGGAGTTAAATGGATTGGAGTCCGGAAATGGGGATGAGGAAGCGGTAGATCGAGAACCCCGGCGCTTGAGCAGTAGGCGTTCTGTTCTCACTAGCCCTGTAGCCAATGGGGTCAACCTGGATTATGATGGACTGGGTAAACCCTGCCGAAGCCTCCCAAGCCTGAAGAAAACTTTGTCTGGGGACTCAGCCTCTGACTCTAACCGGGGCTCCCACAATGGACAGGTGTGGGATCCCCAGTGTAGCCCCCGGAAGGACAGGCAGGTGCATCTAACCCACTTTGAGCTTGAGGGCCTTCGCTGCCTTGTAGATAAATTGGAGTCTCTGCCACTGCACAAGAAATGTGTCCCTACAGGGATAGAAGACGAAGATGCTCTCATTGCGGATGTAAAGGTAAGGATTGGTTGTTACTGTTGCATGACAGCTATTGGTCTGGCTAGGGCAGTCAGTTTCTGGATTCTGAGAGAGAACACAGGAGTTTTGGATAATCTTGGTTCCACCAGAGAGAAGTTACTACGTGTATGTGTTGTGCTTATGCTGTATAGTGTTTCAATTCCTAGAATGAAGTTAGGTCCCTGTTATGAAAATACTAACATTTGTATGTTTTTAAACTTAAATCTGGTCCTAAAAATGCACATTTCAGGCTGGCCCTGAAAATAAAGGAAAACCTGAGAATATGCTTGTATTAAGAAATGTTACTTAAGGAGTTCCCGTCATGGCTCAGCGGTTAGGGAACCCGACTGGCATCCATGAGGACGCAGGTTCAATCCCTGGCCTCCCTCAGTGAGTTAAGGATCTGGCGTTGCTGTGAGCTGTGGTGTAGGTCTCAGACTCGGTTCAGATCCTGCATTACTGTGGCTATGGTATAAACCGGTAGCTACAGTTCCAGTTGGACCCCTAGCTTGGGATGTCATGGGTGCAGCCCTGAAAGAGACAAAAAAGACCAAAAAAAGAAAAAGAAAAGAAAGAAAAAGAAATGTTACTTAAAATTTAAGGTACCCTTAGACAAAAAGTTCTATCAGAGGACAAAAGTGGCCAAGAACAGTCTCTAGCAGTCTTAAGCAGTTTTAAGGGAAAGAAATTATTCTGTTAGGTTCTGTTGAACAGGTTTACATATTTAGCTTCAAATTTATCTAGTATTAAGACTTAAATACATTGGGGCAACTTCTGAAAAAAGTATCTTTTTAAATGTAATTCATCTTGTTGCTTTGCTGTATCAAGTTTCTTCTTCTTGTACATTTTTCTTCTTTCTCAGTAGGTCTCCAGGCATTAGTAATCTTCAAAGCCTAGCCCACCCCTCATGTGTCTTTTCCTCATAAGTAATCATTACTATGAACGCGAAAACATCTGTAACTGTTTATGTCTGGGTGCAGAGCATGGCTATGTGTATTAGGAAGCTAGTTCACAATTTAAAATAAGCGTTATTTTTAAAACTTGCCATGTAGATTGTTTTAAGCCACAGAAGAATTTATTGGCAATAATTTTTGGTAACCTTCAGGGAGATGGGCTAAATATCTCAGAGTATGTCTTTTCCATCCCTGATTCCTCATTCAAGTTTTCCCTTGGCCACTACTAATCAGTGCCCTACTTTCTGCCAGATATCTCAGTAAAAAATTTCAAAGACTGGGTTAGGGCCTAGACTTTTTTTTCTTTCTTCAATTGACATTTTAATTTCATCTTGTTGTTTATGTATCAGTGAAATGGTCAAAACTTTAAAAGGGGTGGAAACCTGATTGGATTGGTCCTCTCCATAGTGATAGAAGCTGGACAATGGTTTTAACTTTTTTTTTCTTTTTTTTCTTTTTAGGGCTGCTCCTGTGGCACATGGAAGTTTACAGGCTAGGGGTCCAATCAGAGCTACAGCTGCTGGCCTACATCATGGTCACAGCGGCTCAGGATCTGAGCCACATTTGCGACCTACACCACAGCTCATGGCAACGCCAGATCCTTAACCCACTGAGTGAGGCCAGGGATCAAACCGATCGAACCCATAACCTCATGGTTCCTAGTCGGGTGTGTTTCCACTGCGCCACGACAGGAACTCCGACAGAAGTTTCTTTTTTCCACCATGGGTGTATATGGGAAATACTAAATTTTGACTTTGGCTACTTACTACCTTGTATAATTGCTTTTAGGAACCCTAAGATGAAGAAAGACTTCCAAGACTTTTATATCTCACTAATATTCTTTTGGCCTGGGGAATCTGTGTTTCTAATTCATGAGAAAGAAAAGTGCCTTTTTAGTCCTAAGGGATGACTATAGATGGATTTGATTTCATTGAATCTAGTTGTGGGAAGTCACATTATATTTCACTAATCAGTTGTACAGGTCAAGTGTCACGATAGAAATACACAAACTCCCTTAACTAACATAGTTAAATAAGGATATTTGTGGAGGCGGAGTGGTAGGGGAAAATGTAGGAAGTTCAGGGTCTAGTATTAAGCAGAGTAAAAGGAGGCAGTAAGAAGGGGGATGAATTAAGAAGAGCCTTTTAAAGAGGATTCTTAGCATTATGAGAAGTGTCTAGAGAGAGCTTCCTGTTTATCAGGAGTCATGAAAAACATGGCTGCCATCGCTTGCTAAGACAGAGCGGCACAGAGACCAGACCATGAGACGTGAGTGGCCGAGGAGGATGACTGCATAGACTGACAGTGTTTGAATTCTCCCCCCTCTTGTTTACCCAATACCGTAGTCAAAATGCAACCGATAACCGAACACAAAAGCTATAGAGCGCAGCTCTGTAGGTAGTTTCACTTAGGATCAAACAGATGAATTATTCCTACATTTGACCAGTTATATTTAATCTGATCTTCAGATAATAGTGAGTTTAGGGCTTTGAGAATCTGAGCATCACCGTAAAGAAAAAAGTGTTGGATTGGATGGTTGCCAAGTCACTGCATAGCTGGAGACTGCAGTACTAGAGAACTTGGTGCATGTAGCACAGAAGGCTACACTGCAGTGAAGGACAGAAGCAAGCCCAGAGTTTTACTCTTTCTGCAGAGAGAAGGATTGTTTCTTGCTGAAGCATATATAGCTCTCACAGATAACTAGCAGAAAAGATGAGAAGAAAAGTGGTGAGATGAGATATCCATAATTATATATTCCCTGGAAGAAAAGTCAATTTTAGTGATGTGGTAAAGGGGCCTTTAAGATTCTAAAATGTTCTACAGTGTGGGAGAAAGAATCATAGAGTGTAGAATTGGAAAAAGATTAGATAAAAAATGGGGCATTAAAAAGTGTTGCTTTATTGGCAAAGTTCAAAGGAGAGTAATGAGTATGTATAAAGTCTTATTTGGGAGGGGTGTGAGTAACCTCTACTCCTAATCTGAAATTGTGAGGCCATGTCCTTTAGAGATGTTGAGTAAAGAAGCAGAACCTGGAGTGGTATCCCATTAATGTAAGAGACTCCTGGTTCGTGTGTGCGTTGCAGCAGGACTTACAAGGGTCATATTGGTGGATGACTTGGGGGGGGGGTGTCAGCTGGAAGACTCTGAGTTTTCAATCAGATTTTATTGTTTTGTTCGTGTTTATTTTGATAATAAAGGAGCTCTTTATGTACATACATGAAAAGAAGATTTTAATGTATCAATATATTTGGCTTCCAACTCACTTAATGAGACAATCTGTGTTACTGAATTTTTTTTTTTTTTCATCCCTTTATTTTTTTTAGGGCTGCACCCGAGGCATATGGAGGTTCCCAGGCTAGGGGTCTAATCAGAGCAATAGCTCTGGCCTACGCCACAGCAACAGCAATGCGGGATCTGAGCCGTGCCTGTAACCTACACCACAGCTCATGGCAACGCCAGATCCCTGACCCACTGATCGAGGCCAGGGATCAAACCTGCACCCTCACGGTTCCTAATCAGATTCATTAACCACTGAGCCACGACAAGAACTACTCAGTGTTACTGAATATTTTTCTACTTTCCAATTTTCTCTAAAACATTTTGATAAGCTTGGCAAACATGTGACTTTTGGACAGGATACTAGATCTATGAAAGCCTATTTTCTCCTCTATAAAAAAACATCTACCTCAGTGGGGATGTAGTGAAAATTAACAGTAATGTTAGTAAAGCACTTACTAACTAGTACTAAGTAGTACTTAGTAATAATGTATCATTATTACAGAAAAAATTAACTTTTGCAAATCTATGAAATTCACGAAATTCACTAATAATGCCTGCCTACTCTCTGCCAAGAAACCAGGCTTAGTGTTGGTTTAAATATGCATACATGCTGTGGATCAAACTTTTGGGGGTTTTAACAAGCCACTGGTGGAACAGGTGTTTTAAGTGAGCTAAGAAAGAAAATAAATGCCTCTTAGTTTACAGGTGCTAGGCATGACGTGTAGGGCATTAAGCAAACACTGAGGAGCAGGTGATAGATTCTGTCCTGAGGGAAGGAGGTGCTAGTCTTTTGATTTATTTTTTATTTAAAAAATTTTTTTGGCCATACCCACAGCAAGGTGGAAATTCCCGGGCCAGGCGTTAAACCATTGCCACTGCAGTGACAACACTGGATACTTAACCTGCTGTGCCATAAGAGAACTTTCAGTCTTTTTAATTTACCAGTTAATAAACTTTCCTGTAACATGCTACAGATTGATTACTACAACATTATATAAATGGTAAAAGCTCTCAATTTATACATCTGAAATTTTTGTTTGTGGTGCCAAAGGCTACAGCTGCTCTAAGATAAATGTTTTATTTTGTAACTGTGATCTAAAAATTTACACTGCAGAGTTTCCGTGGTGGCCCAGCGGTCATGAATCCAACTAGTATCCATGAAGATGTGGGTTTGATCCCTGACACCACTTAGTGGGTTACGGATCCAGCGTTGCCATGAGCTGTGGTGTAGGCCAGCGGCTGCAATTCCAATTCGACCCCTAGCCTGGGAACTTCCACATGGAACATGTGAGGCCCTAAAAAAGACAAAAATAAAAAATAAATATTTACACTAAGCTCTGTCCAGGAATATAATGGGAATAAAGCAGAGAGTTACAGTTGTGAATAAGTACAGAAATTTTCTTTATCTGACTTCGGGGGTGTTTCTGACACTAATAAAGGGAAGAGCTGATACAAGACCCAGCATAATTAGATTTAGTCTGTTAGGCCAGATTAGGAGGGAGGAAAAAAGACCCTATGTAAATAAAAACTTCACTTGCAATTTTTACTGACAAGATATTTGTAATAATTCACACATTCTTACTGAGAAAGTTTTAAATAATTTAGCTTCAAGGCATATAGGATCAGGTTAAAATGATACAATTCTTTTAAATATTTTCATTATACCCTGTATTATCTAATGTTATGTTCTTGATAATTATCATCTTTGTTGCCTGTTTTTTATTCTGAATTAATAGATGAAAAAAATTAGACTTTATTTAATACGTGATTTGAAAACTTACTTGGAGTCAGTTTTCTGGTGCCCTGTCTGGTTTTTGTCCTTTCCTGAAAGCCTCTGGAATTAGTCTTTGGTACAACTTGAACTTGTGTTTTGATTTGGAGTAACTTGTTTCTCTGAAGTATTTGTGCGTACTTTATCGTCCCTCTAGGTTAGATAGTACTAAGAGCAAAGTAAGCATTTTCCTTTTTTTTTTTTTTTTGCTTTTTAAGGCTGCACCCGCGGCATATGGAGGTTGCCAGGCTAGGGGTCGAATCGGAGCTGTAGCCGCCGGCCACAGCCACGCCAGATCCGAGCTGCGTCTTTGACCTACGCAACAGTTCACAGTAACACCGGATCGTTAACCCACTGAGCAAGGCCAAGGATCAAGCCCACTACCTCATGGTTCCTAGTCGGATTCATTAACCACTGTGCCACGACAGGAACTCCCAGCATTTTCCAAAAAGACTTCTCACACTATTAAGGAAGGTTTTTCTTATATAACAAGCTGATTGCACAGCTTGAGTCTTATGATAAAGTGCAAAGGTTTAGGGTAAGGATGACCATTCAGACGTTTCTAGGAAGAACTCCACAGAAGAGCATAAAAGTCTCTCTTTTCCTTGGTAGCCTACTGTAAAAGACACAGGCCTAAGAAATCTCTGCCCCAGAAAGTCACTGAAACAATTGCCCTGGAATAAGCTCGAATAAATAAGCATGTTTCCAGTGGTAAGAGCTAGGTCCTCAAGTGAAATGTTTATTTAAAAGCAGCTTCTGGGAGTTCCCATTGTGGCTCAGCAGAAACATATCTGACTAGTATCACATGAGGATGCAGTTTTGATCCCTGGCCTTGCTCAGTGGGTTAAGGATCTGGCGTTGCCATGAGCTGTGGTGTAGGTCACAGATGTGGCTCAGATCCCAAGATGCTGTGGCTGTGGTGTGGACCGGCATCTGTAGCTCCGATTCGACCCCTAGTCTGGGAACTTCCAAATGCCGTGGGTGCAGCCCTAAAAAGAAAAAAAAGGGTGGGGGGTAGCTTCTGTAATTTCCAAAATAGCCAAGTTACATTTGTGACAGTCTAAAAATTACATAAATCTCGAGTGGCATAATGGGATCACCAGTGTCTCTGCAATGCCAGGACACAGGTTCGATCCCTGGCCTGGCACAGTGGGTGAAGTTCTGGCGTGGTCACAGCTGCTGCTCAGATTTGATTTCTGGCCTGAGAACTCTGTATGTCTCAGGACAGCCAAAACTAAATAAGTAAATTTAAAAATTTTAAAATTACATTAATCTGGCCCCCAAATATGGGACACCACGGCCTGAGAGAGTGCTTGTTCAGTCTGAGCTTAACCCTGGCCATGGATTGCTGCATGGAGAGTGTCACTTGAGTGGCTGTCAGAAGTGGCATCAAGGTGTCTGATAGGGCGCAGGGCTGGCTGCTCCATCTAGGGAATATCAAGGATGAGGCAGCAGACAGACTCCTGGAAGAGCAGATGGGCAGAAGTGCTGGTGTCCTGAGGGTGGGGGAATCTGAGGGTGGAGCCAGCACCCGGAGACTGACAGATGGGGCGTTGGCAGATGCACTTTGGCTCCCCGTGCCTGCTTCTGGAGCAGGAGAATGAAGCTCCTGGACCCGAGGTTTCACCTCAGCTGGTTTGACTAGGTCTCCAGGGAACTTGTAGAAGAGCTGCCCTGTAAGGCGCCTCTCTTGCAGAGGTGGAGCTCGGTGGGGCAGCGCGGGCATCTCCGTGGGAGCAGTTGGTACTAAACAGACGGATTGAATAGCTCAGTATCGGCTGCAGTGTGTTGTTCCTGAAGGTTTTCCCGGAATCGTGTATGCTGGTTCTGGATCCTGGGCTGGGAGAGGGGCAGTGGGGGCAGGAGAGGGCAGGCCGGTTGTTGCGGGAGAAGGTAACTCCAGAGGGGCCCGGCTCCAGGCCTGGCTCAGCCACAGTGGCTGAACTTCGGGCGAGTGGCCCGAAGAGCGAGAGAGACGTGTGTGTGCAGGCAGCTGTGAGCACAGGAGGTGACCCTGAGGGGAAGGGTGTGGGCCGACACAAGGACGCCCGAGGACCCGACTCGGAATGGGTTAAAGGCTTCCCTTTCTCTGGCGCCTCCAGAAGTCGGCCAGCGAGAGCCCTGGGGCCGCCCGGGTTCTCCTATTGCGGCGCTGGTGGGAGGGAGAGGGCGGAGCGGCCGCTCACCTCCCGGGCAGGCTTTCCTCCAATCGCCGGGGAGAGAGCGCTGGCCCAGCACACCCCCTCCTGACTCTGCAGCAGGACGCTGGGCCCTCTGCTGGCTCGCGCACTCGGCTCGGCTCCCCTCCTGCCATCTTCCGTTGCAAAGCATTTCTGGGAGCTGCATGTGGGTGACGCAGCAGCATTGTTCGCAGGCACAGGAAGCCGCGGCTGAGCTGAAGGGCTCGAGGAGGAGCTCAGAGCGCCACACGCCGCTCCCTCTGGGTAGCCTGAAAGGTTGGAGCCGGACTGTCCTGCCTTGTGTACTCTGGGAGCTTCCAGAATTTTCAAG
Organism: Catagonus wagneri; assembly: GCA_004024745.2. Lineage (NCBI taxonomy): Eukaryota > Metazoa > Chordata > Mammalia > Artiodactyla > Tayassuidae > Catagonus > Catagonus wagneri. The sequence goes on along the minus strand of PVHT021183668.1, from coordinate 2,104,321 downwards.
TGAATCGGGATTTTTCCTAGACAGAAAACCTAACTCCTTCAGCACAACTTCCAATACAGAAAGCAAAACAAAGACGCTGGGGAAACTTCAACCAAGAGCCTCGGCAGCTCCAGGGCGACGAGAAACAACAAGGTCAGGCAGGCGGGCGGCAAACCTTTTCTGGCTCGGGGTGTGTGTAACTGTAGGGACTTTGTCTCGGCCAAGAGGTGGAGGAACTGCCTGCCGGGCGAGTCCAGGACAATGCTTAGGTGTTGGCTGAGGGTCACTGCCCTTGTTCCCTCTCCTGGTGGGATGTGCTTTTGAACCGGGTCGCTTGGCTTTGCAGAAGCTTTTCCTCCTCTCTACTCAGGTGCCCGCTGTTCTCTTCCCTTTCCTGGGCTGCGTCGGGTGTGGGCTTGTGTTTGCATGTTCTCCCGAATGCCAGGAGCCTAGATAGGCGTCAGCCTTTCCGCACTCCACCCCCGCTCCCCGTCCCAAACCCTCTCTGGTGAAGGGTGGTGGCTTCTTTATATGGTTTCTTGAAGGGCCTCAGCTGGAGTCTGCCTTTTTTGATGAAAAGCGGGGCGTGCTTGGTTGTATGGCCCCAGTGAAATAAGGCTTGGAAGGAAATCTGCATTTCCCTCCACACCCACACAGACCCTAGTAACTGAGCCGCCTGTATGTGAACACCCCCCCAGAGTTTCTCCACCTACCTTTCCTGTCCCCCACAAAAGTCTTGCAGGGAGACTGCTTTTGGTGAATAGTTAGGTTCTTTTTCTACTCTAAACAATCGCGGATCTTTCTGTGCAATCTGTTTTGCCGAAAGTGGAAAGTCCCTGTTTGTGGACAGCTCGGTGCTCTCAGGCAGAGGAAATGGGCAGAGTCCTACTCCTCAGCAGTGCGAAGTGGGGGAGGGGAGCCGTGCACTCCCTAGCACACATTTTGAATGGACCTGAATTTTTCACCCTAGGGAGATTAGGAGCCCTTACCAGAGCCTAGTCCCACGTGGCACCGCACCCTGCCTTTTCACCCCCACGCAGTGTGGTGCTAACAGGAGGCTCCAGGATAGGGTGCCATAGCAACTCAGAAGTAAATAAAACGTCTGCAAACGAAATCAGTTTGGGGGAGGGTGAGAAGCATCTGGAGACTTGGCAAAGGGGATCATCGTGGAGGAGCTTCATGGGTAGGGAGCTATAGGATCTTTTGGAGTCCCAGCTTTGTATTTCAGGCGTGAACCTTAGGTTGAGGAAGAAAAAACTTGGTAAAGAAATGCCTCGTGCTTCAAAAAGCCCTGGTCTCTAGGCACAGACCCCACAGAATTGAGGATATATTAAAAAGGGCCCAGGCATGCTGGCCTGTCTAGGATCAGAGTTTAATTTTCCCTGAAACAGTTAATATCCTGTGTACACCTAAAGCAACCAGAAAGAAACTTGTCTCCTGGATTTGTGTTCTTTTGCTCTTGCCTTTGCTTTAGGGCTCATGACGTCAGAGGAGGAGGGATTTCATTCTGCTAGAAGGTTTGGGAGTCAGAAGTTTCTGTCTAAAACATAAAAGATTTGTTTCAAATAACACCCCAGTGTGATTCACTTGAGTGGCAGTTTCTTACTGTAGAATTGTTCCTCAAGTCAGACTAGACTGGTTAAAGTCATGAGAGCTATTTATTGCCCCAAGGTTGTTCCCGCCCCCCTTCATAGAAATAAGGGCAAATAATTTATCAAGTGTGTGTGAGAGAGAGAGAAGGAACTTTGAGATTGAGATTTCTGTAATCAGCCTTAGAAGAACAGAGCCCTAGGTTGAATCAAGACGTTATGACTCTGCTATTCATGTTATTAATTCAGTATTAGCCAGTCCTTTTTTTTTTTTTGCCACTTTGCTGATAACATCTGCAAAATGAAGGCAGAGTTAAAATATGTGAAAATATTCATTAGCTGGCATAAGAAGGTAAAGGAGTGATAGAAGTTTTGCTGTCACATATAGAGCTGTGTGACTATACTTGTCACGACAGTAGCTTGATGCTTCGGCGTTAAGTGTCAGCAGCACAGCAGATACACAGGTATGGGGTTGTAAGCAAAGGTAATTTTGAAGTCTGGATTTTACTGCACTAGTTTGAGTTCTCTTTTTATTTACTTACTTTGCAGTGAGTTTCAGCGTGAAGGGAAAGTGCAGGCCTTCACCTTAGTGCTTAGAGGCACTGCGGCCAAGTCTGGATGCTGTTGGGAGTGGTTGACTCTTGGTTCACTGTGTCCTTTTTTTCCTTCTCCCTATCTCACCCTTAGATTTTGCTGGAGGAGCTTGCCAGCAGTGATCCCAAGTTAGCTCTCACCGGAGTTCCTATAGTACAGTGGCCAAAAAGGGATAAGGTAAGAGGCTATGCTTCAGGCTGCTGAAACGTTTTGCTGGCTGATCATTTCTGTTCCAGTGAGAAAAAGGGCAGCTTAGGCAGACACTCTTTGTTGCGCTAATATAAACTGACCGAAGATCATTACTCAGTTCTCTTTTGACTCTTAGGCCAGGGTAACTGGCTCTCCTTGGAGGTGACTCTCCTGATAGAGCTGTCAAACTAGGAGGCCTGCTGCCAGGCTCAGACGCCAAGGTGTGCACTTGTTCACCAGAACGGGTCAGTTTCTGTCCTTCTGCCCAGTGACTCCATTGCTTCCATGGGTCTGATGTAAAACTAGTTAAAATAATCGTGTATACATTTAAAAAGTTAGAATGTTTCTATATGGGAGTAAGACTGTACTTTCAAGCCTCCCCTTAGTTTGGACTTTTCGGTATTGAATTGAAAAGAGAAGAAAGGAGTTATCCATTATTTAAGCATTGTCAGTTTTGAGTTTTCGGCCTACTCAGTCAGGTCCTATATAAATTTTTCTCATATTGTCCTTTGTCAGGGTCAGTAATAGCATTCTGATCCTGGCCCTGAGTCCGGCAAATAAATTAGGCTCGTCTTTGGTGTTCCCCAGCTGGAAGTTGCAGAGCCATCGCACTTCAGGCATGTTTAGGCAGACTATAAAGGTGTGTGTCAAGAAGATGTCCTTCCTGGGTGGAGTCATCCCGCTGGCTGCTGCTCAGCCACGTGGCACTGCCTTAAAACAGTTTAGTCATTTCTGGCCCTGGCTTTTGAGTGTTTTTTTTGTTTTGTTTTGTTTTTGTCAGAAAAGTTTTTAGGCACAGTGGGAAATTAAAACAGTGGAAGATAAGAGTCCTCGTTCTTGAAAGATCACCAGCAGGGTAAATACAAATACTAAAATTATAAACCTATACCTGAGAGATTTATTCTGCACTGTTATTGGAGTGTCTGCTATGTACCAGATTGTACGCTAGGATTTTGAGTCATAAAGAGCAAGACTGCTCTCACCCCCAACAGTTTACTGTCTTCTTCAGGAGTATATTCTGCATGGCAATAGTCAGGATAAGGAGATATTGAGGGTCCTGCAATGACTTTGGTACATGGGAAGCTTTAGGGAAGGGCAGCTTAGCAGTGAGACGGATGTGGCTGAGGTAGTCTGAAGGACTTGGCAAACTTTTTCCTTAAAGACAACTTGTAGAGGGAGTTCCCATTGTGGCTCATCGGGTTATAAACCCGACTAGTATCCATGAGGACGCGGGTTGGATCCCTGGCCTCACTCAGTGGGTTAAGGATCCGACATTGCCGTGAGCTGTGGTGTAGATCGCAGACATGACTCGGATCCTGTGTTGCTGTGGCTCCGATTCAACCGCTAGCCTGGGAACTTCCATATGCTGCAGGTGTGGCCCTAAAAAGGAAGGAAAAAAACAAGGTAATGTGTAGGTAATAAATATAGTAAATAAAGGTAGTAAATGTTTTAGGTTTTGCAGGCCATACAGTCTGTTGCAGCTTCTTAGTTCTGCCACTGCACTTGAAAGCACTCATGGACACAACATAAACAGACGAGCATGGTTTTGTTCCAATAAAATTTTATTTATAAAAACAGGCTGTTGGCAGTTTGCCCTCAGGCCATAGTTTGCCAAGCTATGTAATCTTCTACCCTCTCCAGTCTTTAAAGCTACTTGATATATTTGACCTCACTGCTTTTTCTTTGCAGCTTAAATTCCCTGCCCGGCCAAAGGTGCGGGTTCCTACCATCCCCATCACAAAGCCTCACACTATGAAACCAGCTCCACGGTTAACACCTGTGAGGCCAGCTGCTGCATCCCCCATAGTGTCAGGAGCCAGGCGGAGAAGAGTGCGATGTCGAAAATGCAAAGCCTGTGTGCAAGGAGAGTGTGGTGTTTGCCACTACTGCAGGGACATGAAGAAGTTTGGGGGGCCTGGTCGAATGAAGCAGTCCTGTGTCCTTCGGCAGTGCTTGGCAGTGAGTGACCTGCTGGGTAAAGAATTGGGGGAGGGGTGGTAGTTCTGGGGGAGGGAGTGGGGAGCGAAATACACATATCTTGGACTTCAGAGTTGGAAAGAAAAACTTTCATTTTGGCTTTCCTCATTTTGTGCTTTTCTTTCTGGGTTTGGAAGGAAGGTATCTAATACTAAAAACAATCTAATCTTTCAGTCCTGCTCAGTTTTCAGACGAGAGACCAGCATTTGAAGGGCAAATCGCTGCTGTCTGCCCCCTCTTTAAGTGGATTAGAAAGGAAGGACCCTGGAGGCCAAGGACAGACCAACTGAAAAAAAAAACTGATTTCTGTTGGTCTCTGGTTCCCAGCTAGTTGATTATCCCCTCTTCCTTAGCCATTTTTCTACCAAAACTTCCCTTCTCTCCACCAGGTCTCCATGCTTTCTGAGTGTTTACTAGAGAATTATAGGAACCAAATGGCCCGCCTTCAGTTAAAAGGAAGTTGAAATGATAAGGATCTAAGCTGGCTCTTTTCTTGGTTTCTGTCTTTGTCCTCTTGTAGCCCAGACTGCCTCACTCAGTCACGTGTTCCCTCTGTGGAGAGGTGGATCAAAATGAGGAGACACAGGACTTTGAGAAGAAACTCATGGAATGCTGTATCTGCAATGAGATTGTTCATCCTGGCTGCCTGCAGGTGAGGAGAGGCCCAAGGGGCCCCTGAGGTCTCAGCCGACAGAGTGATCAAAGATACTGAGTGGAGCAGAGGAGAGTGGGACCTCTTTCATGAGAGGCTGCCAACATCCCTACTGTGAGCTGTCAGCTGTGGGTCAAGTAGTAGTCTTTTTTTGTCTTTTTGTTGTTTTGTCTTTTTAAGGCTGTACCTGCGGCATATGGAGGTTCCCAAGCTAGGGGTCTAGTTGGAGCTGTTGCTGCCGGCCACAGCCACAGCCACACCAGATCCAAGCCACGTCTGCAACCAACATCACAGCTCGTGGCAATGCCAGATCATTAACCCACTGAGTGATGCCAGGGATCGAACCCGCAACTTCATGGTTCCTAGTCAGATTTGTCTCTGCTGAACCATGACGGGAACTCCCAAGTAGTAGTCTTAACATCTGCTCTTGATTCAGTGTCTGTGGAGTGTCAGGAACGGTGCTAGACCCATAATCAGTATGCAGAATAGTCCTGCTTCCTGCCCTCCTGGAGCTTGTAGTCTGGCCTCTGATGGGTATGTTCCCAGGCCATCATGGAACAGCCCAATGTCTTTTGGAATGGCTCGTTCCTTTAAGCACCTCTATTACATATCTCATTGTATCCTGAAAGATGGTTAAAAGCAATATTATCAGCTGCTCTTTTTTTTGGGGGGGGGGCACAGTGTACAGAGGCTTGATTTGGATCTCGGTTCCCAGACCAGGGATTGAACCCAGGCCACAGTGGCAAAAACGCCAAATCCTAACCACTACACAACCACAGAACTCCCTCAGCTAACATTTAATGTGTATTCAGTCTTTGTCAGTCTTAATGCACAGATGGGAAGCTTTTTTATTTTTTTGCTTTTTAGGACCACAGGTATAGCTTATGGAAGTTCCCAGGCTAGGGGTCGAATCAGAGCTGCAGCTGCTAGCCACAGCCACAGCCATAACCACAGCAATGCCAGATCCAAGCCACATCCATGACCTACACCACACACAGCTCATGGCAACACTGGATCCTTAACCCACTGAGCTGGGCCAGGGATTGAACCCACGTCCTCATGGATACTAGTCAGTTCGTAACCTGCTGAGATGCAATGAGAGCTCCTACCCTATTTCTTTTTTAAAGTTTCTTTAAATCTAAAATGCATTGGTCAGAGTTCCTTTCGTGGCTCAGTGGTTAACGAATCCGACTAAGAACCGTGAGGTTGCGGGTTCGATCCCTGGCCTTGCTCAGTGGGTTAAGGATCCGGTGTTGCCGTGAGCTGTGGTGCAGGTTGCAGACGCGGCTCGGATCCCACGTTGCTGTGGCTCTGGCGAAGGCCGGAAGCTATAGCTCCTGTTAGACCCCTAGCCTGGGAACCTCCATATGCCAGGAGTGCGGCTCTAGATAAAAAAGGCAAAAAGATAAATAAATAAATAAATACATACATACATACATACATACATACATAAATACATAAATAAATAAAATGCATTGGTGCCAGTTCTTTCTTGGTCTTCCCAAAGATGTCAGCTATGTCCTGACTGCCACCTGGCTGACAGTGATTATAAGGCACTGTTAATTGTGAGGAGCAGCCCAATTTCAGAAAGATTCAAATGTGAAAAATAGGCATCTTAGATTTGATAAAATAGTGTATTATGTTCACGATGATGGTAACAGTTAATACCAAGTGTTTACTATATGCCAGACATTTTTCTAAACATTTTACATAATGTATAATTCATTTAATCCTCACCACTACCCTATAAAATGGGCATTGTTGGAGTTACCTGGTGATTCAGTGGGTTAAAGATCCACTGTTGTCACTGCTGTGGCTTGGGTTGCTGCTGTGGCTCAGGTTTGATCCCTGGCCTAGAAACTTCCACATTCCATGGCCGTGGCCAAAAAACAAAGAAAACAAAATAAAATGGGTGTTGTTTATCCTTGCTTTACAGTTGAATCACAGAGACCAGATCACTAGTCTCCAAACCCAAACCATAATAACTATTATGATCCAATGTCAAGATCACATTGGACCATTCCTTTGTGTTCAGTTCCTTCTGTAAAGTGGCATGAGACCCTCCAGAGAATGTATGTGTCAGAGGAAGTGACTCCAGATTGACCCACACTCTTGGGAATCTTCTCATGGAACCTAACTTTGATCACGTAATCACGAGTGAGGGTGGCCAGTTTCCCACTGGCTGGGAATGAGGCCAGAGGGCTCCCGACTTTTCTCTCCTGTGGACCAGTGTGTTTAGGAGTGGGTACCTCTTTCCAGCCGTGCACCTGTGTTACAGTTTGATAAAGGAAGGTTAAGACATGAGTTGGGTTATGTTTGTTTCTTTAAATGAGGCACATTTTTAATATTCCTGTCTACCTGTAGATGGATGGAGAGGGATTGCTTAACGAAGAATTGCCAAATTGCTGGGAGTGTCCAAAGTGCTACCAGGAAGACAGCTCAGAGAAGGCCCAGGTAAGGGAGCTTGCTCCAGACTTGCACTGTGAGAGGGAAGGCTGCGTCACCCTTGGGTAGAACATTTGCCTTTGCATCTTTATTTGCATGTTTTTTTCTGACCTGGGCGGATTCTTTTTTTTTTTTTTTCTTTTGGTTGATTATTTTCCTTTTGTTTGAGTTTTAAATTTGGGGTTTTTGTTCCCTTTGAGGATCTACAGATTTCTGAGGTTCTTTTACACTCTGGGGCCCTAGGAAAAGAGGAACCACAGCTTGGTTGGTTGAGGAGGAAGTAAAGTGAGCTGGGCTGCTCCTGAGGAATGAAACTAGGGGAGGCAGTGACCTGAGGCGGCTGGTAAATACAGTGGATACTGGAGTTTCCAGTTACACAGGTTCACATTTTTGTCATCTTCACCTTTGTGGCAGAAAGGCCTGCCCTTGTGCCCAGTTGAGTCCTACAGATGTAGTCCCTTCTCCAGAGGGACCAGTGCCATGACCTTGGCCCTAAGCTACTCTGGTTGCAGGTCCAGTGGTCACCAAGGATGTCAGAGGATCAAAAAGATTCTGGTTACTCAGGCCAGCAAGGCAAGACCTGTTAAGGCATCTACAGAGGAGGCTGCTGGCTGGTGTCGGTCATCCGTGCCCCAGTGGTCTCCAGGTACCTTGTGCAGGAGTCAGGACAAATTTCCTTGTTTTCCTATTTCTTCCAACTTTGGCACTGAAGCCATTGAATTTTCAGTCCAAATATCTTTGAAATATCTTGGAATAAATAGAATGAAGTTCTGTTTATTCCCAGCTGTTATCCTAGCAGCAAGTTCTGCTGGTAGCGTTTACATTTGTCTTAACTGGTGGTGGTGGGTGCTTGCTGTGGTGGATGGGTTTTCAGATACTTGTTTAGTATTACCTTTTTTTTTTTTTAAGGGCCGCACCCATGGTATATGGTGGTTCTCAGGCTAGGGGTCGAGTCAGAGCTGTAGCTGCTGGCCTACACCACAGCTCACAGCAATGCCAGATCCTTAACTCACTGAGTGAGGCTAGGAATCGAACCTACAACCTCATGGTTCCTAGTCATATTAGTTTCCACTACGCCACAACAGGGACTCCTAGTATTACCGTCTAATGTAATGTCAACACTGTACCTGAAGGGTGGTCATTTTCTTCCAACCAGAGTGTTAAAAGGGAAGAGAATTGTTTCTTAGGGACATAAATGTCTTTTTAAGGGAAGTCTGGACTGCTGCAGTGGTACCAGTGGATACCTAGTGGATAGATACCCAGTGGCGGAGCACATTGATTAGGCATCATCGCAGCACAGCCAGTGTGACTAGAGAGCACGTAGGCATTGGATGAGGTTGTGGATTATTGTAGGATGTCAGCTTCACCAGACTTGGATTCTTCATTTTCATCCTGAGGAGATGCCTCTGGGAGCAGTGTAGTTTCGTCAAGAGGTTCTCGTTTTCAGCTTATCTCTCACTTATGGCTGGTCTCTGCGGGGAGCATTGGGCACTGACTGAGTGGAAGAAGCAGCCGGGTAGGATCAGCTAAAAGTCAGTAATGTTTACTGCCATTGGAGTCTGCATCTGGTTCAAGCAGTATATGTCGGCTGCTTTTCCTCCAACAGAAGCATGTCTTAGGTGGAGAACTGAATGAGAAACAGAATGAATTTAAAGTGGTCAGATTGCATAGGGGTACAGTTGTGGCCTCTTTAAAAGGATTTCTTTACAGGGACAAGAGATGAATAGGGCAGGCTGTAGGGTCATCACACAGCCCAAATTTGGATCCCACTCCTCTGTGCTTGGACACAGACCTTTCTGCCACACATAGATTTCCCAAGTGACCTATTTAAGGGTTTTGCTCGGTAATCAGCTTTCCTCAGCACAGACGTGAGCCCACTTGCTGATCCTGGCAGAGTCTAGGTTGCAGATACTGAGGCGGTGACCACCCTGCAACACATAGGGATCCCTTTCCCCATAGAAAAGCCGTGACCGATCTTCTCTCTAGTCCCAGAGAACGACGGTGAGCTTGGCCTCTAACGGTAGAGGGTTTTGAAGAAAGGAGGCACTGACGTGGCATTTGGGGGCCTGTTTTACAGAAGCGGAAAATGGAAGAGAGTGACGAAGAAGCCGTGCAAGCCAAAGTCCTGCGGCCCCTTCGGAGCTGCGACGAGCCCCTCACGCCCCCGCCTCACTCGCCCACCTCCATGCTGCAGCTCATCCATGACCCGGCCTCCCCCCGGGGCGTGGTGACTCGGTCATCCCCTGGGGCCGGCCCCAGCGACCACCACAGTGCCAGCCGCGATGAGCGCTTCAAACGGCGGCAGTTGCTGCGGCTGCAGGCCACAGAGCGCACCATGGTACGGGAAAAGGAGAACAATCCCAGCGGCAAAAAGGAGCTGTCTGAAGTTGAGAAAGCCAAGATCCGGGGATCGTACCTCACTGTCACGCTGCAGAGGCCCACCAAAGAGCTCCACGGGACATCCATTGTGCCCAAGCTGCAGGCCATCACGGCCTCCTCTGCCAACCTACGCCATTCCCCCCGTGTGCTAGTGCAGCACTGCCCAGCCCGAACCCCCCAGCGTGGGGACGAGGAGGGGCTGGGGGGAGATGAGGAGGAAGAGGAGGAGGAGGAGGAAGATGACAGTGCAGAGGAGGGGGGTGCAGCCAGGCTGAATGGCCGGGGCAGTTGGGCTCAGGATGGAGACGAAAGCTGGATGCAGCGGGAGGTCTGGATGTCTGTCTTCCGCTACCTCAGCCGCAGAGAACTTTGTGAATGTATGCGAGTGTGCAAGACGTGGTATAAATGGTGAGCAGGGATACAGGGATCAGGAACAGGGGTATGGGAGCAGGTGGCAGGCTTTCCATATAAGAACAGCATGTGTCTTGATATCTGGAGGCTGGTCGGGTCCTAAACGATTAAATCAACCCAGTCTGTTCCCCAGAGAGTGGGTCCTGTTGATGTGGCCAATTTTGCCTACAGATGTCATCTGGGAAATTTGGCCCTTTGCCTCTTCTCCCTGTTCTGTGCTTTCCCATCTCTCTTTACTAAGCTCAGGAATGGATTCGTCCATTGGGGCTTGGGGAAGGAATTTGTACCATTAAAAGTTCAGGGTCATAATTCACCCTCCTCCCCCTAGTCGGTTGAGCTTATGCGTTTGTCGAAGAGCCTGCAATATGCCATTCTCCTTGCGCTGGTGACACGGACGACTTCTGTTAAGCCCCTGCCTCAGTTACATCTCCATCTGACAAGAGGGAGACATGCTTTTCAGAAAATTCGAAGTTGCTCACAGGCAACTTCTGCAATTTTAATTTTCACCGTATAAACCCAGCAAGCAGGGTCCAATTTTGAAGCTCTCTGATACTCAGTTGTCTTTTTTTTTTTTTAACCTGCCTCGGTCTTTTGTCTTTTTAAGGCCTCATCGAGGTATATGGAGATTCCCAGGCTAGGGGTCGAATCGGAGCCATAGTTGCTGGCCACAGTCACAGCCACAGCAACTTGGGATCCAAGCCACATCTGCGACCTGCACCACAGCTCATGGCAACACTTGATCCTTAACTCACTGAGTGAGGCCAGAGATCGAACCTTTGTCCTCATGGATCCTAGTCGGGATCATTAACCACTGAGCCACGAAGGGAACTCCCTCAGTTGTCTTTCTTAATGGGACCTGCCATTTCTTCTTAAGTTAAAAATTAAGACACAGGGGGCAGTCCCTAGAGGTGATGAACAAAGATTTCCACAGGGCATTGTTTTTCCTTAAGCACCTGGACCCTAGGACATACCCTTTATATCTGGGCCAAATCCTATTGCAGTAGTTCTCAAAGTGTGATGTCCAGGCCAGTGGCATCACCTGGGACCCGGTTAGAAATCCGGATTCTCAGGGCTTGTCTCAGACCTGCTGAATCAGAACCTCTAGGGGTGGGGCCAGGCAATCTGTTTTTAATAAATTCTCCACCAGGGGATTCTGATACACATTGAAGTTTGAGATTTGCTGCTCTATTGTAAACAGCTTGTTTCTGCCGTAGAAGTTTCATTTGCCATTGGTAGCGTTTTTTCAGCCTTTAAAGAGTCCGTTCTTTGTAAACATGAGTTTATTTCCCAAATCTGAATATTTATCTACCTAAATTCTAATGTTTCTCTTCATACGGACTAATGGGCCTGCCTGGTTCTCTGTCCCTCCGTTTCCAGGCCAAGCCACGTAAGACTCCCATTATGTGCCGTCTGTCCTTCCCCAGACTGCCAAACTCTGAGCCAGGCTGGGGAGCGGGGACTGTAAAATATTAAACAGAAGCCTGCATATTGCAGTCCTTTTTGTGGCCTATGGACTTGTAGATTGCAGTGGAAGGGCAGGCCTCTCAGTTCTGGTCTGGACTGGCTAGAAAATGTAAAGATAGCGCTGAGGCAGAAACCCAAGGGCAGGAGGATTTCCAGACCCGACAATAAAGAGCCTCTTTCGACCTGATACAGTAATGGGTTCTTGCTAGAGCTCAAGGTGGAATGAATTGTCGATGTGCCAAGTACCCTGCATCTCAGGCAGCTGAGATAGAAGAGGGAAGCCTCGAAGCTTCCAGCAGGAAGAAGTCAAGACTGCTTTTTTTTTTTTTTTGGTCTCTTTTTTTTCTTTTTCAGGGCCACACCCACGGCATATGTAAAGTTCCCAGGTTAGGAGTTGAATCAAAACTGTAGCTGCTGGCCTACACCACAGCCACAGCAACGCTGGATTCAAGCCATGTCTGTGACCTATACCACAGCTCACAGCAACACCAGATCCTTAACCCACCTTAATTCTAAATCCTCAAGGACCCTTAAGCCCAGGGACCGAACCCACATTCTCATGGATACTAGTTGCGTTCATTAACCACCGAGCCATGACGGGAACTCCCAAGACATTCTTTTGTTGTTGTTGTCTTTTTAGGGCCGCACTTGCGGCATATGGAGGTTCCTACATCAGAGCCACAGCAACGCGGGATCTGAGCCGCGTCTGTGTCCTACACCATAGCTCACAGTAACGCCGGATCCTTAACCCACTGAACAATGCCAGGGATCGAACCCACAATCTCATGGTTCCTAGTCTGATTCATTTCTGCTGCGCCACAACGGGAACTCCCCAAGGCATTCTTTAATGTTTGCTTATATACACTTTGGTGGGAGCCATACCACTTTAATACAAATGAGGGGTTATGGTATATTGTTTACTGTGTGTCCCCAACAATTGTGCTGTGTTCTCAGCCCATGTGGTGAACTGGGCAAGTGATCCCTATCCTCTGAGGCACACAAATGACAAGGTGTGGTCCTTGTGTGCATGTAGCAGGATCTAGGGAGTGTGACCTCAAGCTGCTCTGCTTTGCTCAGAAGCCTCCAGCAGCCTGTGATGGAAGCTCCTCTGCCAAGGGATAGCAGGTCTTGACAGCAAGTTCTCTTTCCTTCTCTCATAGGTGCTGTGACAAGAGACTTTGGACAAAAATTGACTTGAGTAGGTGTAAGGCTATTGTACCCCAGGCTCTCAGTGGCATCATCAAGAGGCAGCCAGTTAGCCTCGACCTCAGTTGGACCAACATCTCCAAAAAACAACTGACGTGGCTCGTCAACAGGCTGCCAGGTGAGCAGCCCTGTGCTGTCCTTCCAGGAACCAAGGGGCTGATGGGGAAAGCTTAGAATTGCTTTAGGGCAGCCGTCTGTGCTGTTGTCGTCTTTCCACTTAGCAAGAGATTTACCCAGGGCCATCTTAACTGCCACTCCCCAAGGTGCCACTCCAGACTGGTAGGCCAGTCCCTACACTGGACAGTGAAGAGAATGAAATCAGGTGCTCCTGTCAGCCCTGCAGGTCAGCATAGCCTCTGAAGAGGAAATTTGAGTAAGATATTACCTTCATTAACCCCTTAAAAGGCTGGTTCCCTCTAGCATTTTGGGGTCTTGCAAAAAAAGGAAGTCACTCACACTTACATTGGTCTGATAGGAACTAAGCAATCAGTTTACCACCAGAATTAGATGGTAACGTAGGAGGAGTCTTTGAGCTGGGTTACTGGAATAAGGTTAGGACGCAGTCCTCCCTCTGTTCATGTTGGTCAGATCAGCTGGTGGTTGAGGCTTTGGATGGGCTGATAGAGTGTGTTATCGCGTGTTAACGCGTGTCTCTGTTTCCTTCCGTTGCAGGGCTGAAAGACCTCCTCCTAGCAGGCTGTTCCTGGTCTGCAGTCTCAGCCCTCAGCACCTCCAGCTGCCCCCTTCTCAGGACCCTTGATCTTCGGTGGGCAGTAGGAATCAAGGACCCTCAAATTCGGGACTTGCTGACTCCACCGGCTGATAAACCAGGTATGCTCTGGGCCTGACCTCTCTGTGCTCCTCCTAGGGGAGCTTTGTCTTTCAGTAGACTTTGTTCTCCAGAAGCTGAGGTAGTCTCAGAAATACTGCTGTGGAAGAGTAGAGAAGTGCCCCTTGAAAACAGAAGGAAGGACTGAGTCCAAGCACAGGTTGATGTGCACAGCCAGATAGCTACCCTCAGGCAGAGGAGCAGATCTATCGTGTGGGTCAGTGGGGTCTGGGGCCCAGAGAATATAAGCCTAAGGAGATCTGGGACGCCTTCATGGTTGAGGTGGAGCACTGAAGGCCGTTTCCATGATGGTCTCCCGGAGCGCGGGAGTGTGGGAGTGTGGGAAGGAGGGGAGCATTCCACACATAGCCCTTTGCTGTGTGAGGGAGGCACAATCTAGCAGCTGGGAAGAAAGAAAACGTGTCTGGTTTCCTAGAAACCACCCCCACACACTGCTCACTCCCTGAAGGCATGGCTGGGTGTGGGCAGTTCTGCTTCTTAACCCCTGCGAAGGGGGCCTGGCCAGCAAGGAGTTGAAGCTGCCTGTAGCTTTGGAGCTGGACGCGCATTCAGAGTTTTGATCTAGGCCCTTTGCTTGCCTGTGCAGGTCAGGACAATCGTAGCAAGCTCCGGAACATGACTGATTTCCGGCTGGCAGGCCTTGACATCACAGATGCCACGCTTCGCCTCATCATTCGCCACATGCCCCTCCTGTCTCGACTCGACCTCAGTCACTGCAGCCACCTGACAGACCAGTCCTCCAATCTACTCACTGCTGTTGGGTCTTCCACTCGTTACTCCCTCACAGAGCTCAACATGGCAGGTATGCTGCTGCAACGTTTTGTGACAGTGTCCCTGCCTCCTGGAAGCTCAGCCCACCTTGGAGCTTGACCGGTAGAACAGAAAGAACATGGGTCTGTTGACTGAACCGGGTTAATTTGCCTCCTCACATCTGGACAAGGACATAGAATTCTTTCCCTGTTTTAACTGATGGGGATCAAGGCCTTGAGCCGTTGTCAGGGGCCTAAGAGCGCGGCCACTCCCAGCCGCAGGGTGGTCAGCCTTCCAGTGCAGGCAGTGCAGTGGCAGGGGGCGTTCGGAGGCCATGGTGCCAGCGGCACCTCTGGTCTCTGAGCCAGGTGTCGGGGGGAAGAGCGCTTTGGTTAGCATTTGAGAGAAAGGGCTGGGGAACTGAGCGTCAGAAGCAGGCTCCGTGGCCGCGTGCACGTAGCATTGTCCTTGTGGTCACTTTCCCCACAGGTTGCAATAAATTGACAGACCAGACCCTGATCTACCTACGGCGCATCGCCAACGTCACCTTGATTGACCTTCGAGGATGCAAGCAGATCACTCGAAAAGCCTGCGAGCACTTCATCTCAGACTTATCCATCAACAGTCTCTACTGCCTGTCTGACGAGAAGCTAATACAGAAGATCAGCTAAGACACACCCAGCCCAGACTGAACAGGAACCCGATCTTCCCTGACTCCCCAGCCGGGAGAGCATCTCTCCCTGCTCCTGCACAGGCTCTGAGGCCAGTGTCGCACTCCCTCTCTGCTCTCCTGCCCCGTGAGCCCTTCCCTTACAGGCGGGGCAGAGGGGGTGGTGGACGCCAGGCTTACCTGCCTGCTCCTCTCCCTCCTAAGGAGAAGGGAGTAGCAGATTGATCCGAGGGGAAAGCACAGGCTGTGTGCTGTCACGGTGCCTGCTCGCTCGCCCGCCCGCCCGCCCGCCTGCTCACTCGCCTGCCAGGAGGCCAGGCTCTCAGTTTGGGGTGTCTGTGCAGCCGTCATCTGCACCGGGCCCCTCCTCCCCATCCATGATCCCCAGCAGTGCCTGGTTCTGAGCAAACTCCCAGGGAAGAAAGCGGCCCGGTGTCCGTGGCCCGGTTCTCCTTGTGGCGTCCAGTGCGTGTCTCTCCCCCCTTCACGCCCTCCCAGCTTATGCTGGAGGGGCCGGCAGCCCCGGGAGCGCCATGCAGACCCCACCGGTGCTGTTGAGGCGTCAAGCCTCCTGTCCGTGTCCCTGCTCTCCCTCCTCGCCTCTCCTTTCAGCTTGATTCTGCCCGAAGCTCGTGGTGGTTCACACAATGAGGTTACCCCGCTCCAGACTTTCCTGCTAGTTTCTATGAAGCCCGTGTCGCACTTATTGGGGTGGAGGCTCTTCAGAGAAGCTGGAACTGTCTACCCCAGGGACAACCCCATTTTATTGCTTCCCAGGCAGATTCTGAGACAGGCACCATCTCTCTGTTTCCCTCCCTCTCTGGCCTGCCCTGCGCTTTTCCACCCTTTCCCTGTTCCTGCCTAAATAGGGCCTTCCCAGGATGTGTGTCCTCAGAGGGAGCAGCTTGGGGGTCAGAGAACTGGGCCAGGTGCCCACCTGCCTCCCAGCAGGCTCCAGGCCCAGGGTGTAATACAGCCCCCGGAGCCCAGGCCTGTGTCTAGTCCCAGTAGCTCACTGACCTGGCACCTTCGGGGGTGGGGAGTCCTGTTTAGAAGTCAGTCACCTGCCCTCTGCCTGCAGCTGTGGAAGGGGGTGTGCATGTGCCTCTGTGTGTGTGGCTGAGTGTGTAAGCATGTGTGTGGAGGGAAGGAGGGGAGCATGGCGTCTCCCACTCCACCGCCCTGTGTCGAGCCCCACCAGCTGCCCCCTCTTACTTTGCATTGAACGGCCTGTCCAAAGATCCTCTCTCTAGGGCAGCAGAGAGCTTTTTTGCACTTTAAGAAAGAAAGAAAGAAAGGTCGGAATTTCTTTTGGGTCAATATTTAAGTGTGTGAGGAGATGCTCAGCAGCAGCCGCCTATGGCAAGAGCTCATAAATGATAGATGCGGATTTGCACTCTGCTCCCCATCTGTAAGGATAGCGATAGCACAACCTTGCCCCGACCTCTCGCCTTCTAGCCCACCCAGTCCCGGCCCCTTTACTGCAGCCCAGTCTCAGGCTCTCCTCCTGAAACCCTTGGGTGGAGGGAAAAGAGCCCAGGCACCAGGGGTCTGATTGTGAGCCGCCCCAAGGAGAGACGCCACCTGCACCCTCGCCACTTCCAAAGCAATAGAGGCAGAGGGGTTCCCTCTTTGCCACCTAGGCCAGCTTTGACCCTGGCATTGACTGGCCTCCTAAGAGAAAACTGGATCTTGGGAGGAGGTGGCATTGTTTCTTCCAATCTGCTGATTCTCTTGGCTGCACCTTAAAAGCAGCTGTCTGCTCCTGTGACCCTCTGCCCCTTCCATTGGTCTCCAGGCCCCAGCCAGCTGGGGCTGAAACTTTGAGGAAATGCCAGTGACTTATTCCAGAGTGCCTCAGTTAGGGGAACTTCTCTGTAAAGAACCCTGGGTATTGAGCAAAAACCTTATTAATATTATTGTTAATGACCTATAATTGGAAGCTTCCTGCCTTTTTTGGTTGCTCCTGTGGAAAATACTGAAAAGATTACTTTGTTTTGTTTTGCTGTCTTTTTATAAAGGGGAGGTGGAGAGACCCCTTCAGAGCAGGGACTGTGCCGGGAGAGTGCCTCTGACTTTGGGACGTTTCGTCTACGGGAATTTCCAAGCTGATAGTTTGTTTTGGGTTTTGGTTTTTATTTTTGTTATTTTTGGTTTGGAAAAACAAGCATTTTTACCGCGCACGTAAATGGTCAGCAGAAAAGGGAGCCTCGGAGTGGCAACTGATGGACCTGTGCCCTTTCTGGGTTTTCCTTTTCTCTGGGACCGTGAGGGGGAAAATGGTTTTTAGAGGCGAGGGTTGGTCCGTATGGAGGAAAGAAATGTCTCTGTTTGGGGACAGAGGAACCTGGGAGTTCCATCGAATTTCCTGCCATCTGCTCTCAGACACGGCCTTGCCAGGAAGAGCCTGCCCTCCTCAGACCGCAGGACCAGACACCTTGCCTCCATCTTTCCAAGCACCGGGGCGAAAAACCACAAAGGAAAGGAAGAAAATTTATATATATATATATATATATATATATAATATAAAATCACTTGGTGATTAAAAAATAATTCCTCCATAAATAAAACTCCTAAAGTCACTATGTTTAAAGGGTTTGGTTGTGTTTTTGTTTTCCGAGAAATATTGTAAATATATATTTTTTGTTGCTGATTTAGAGTCAATCTCCAATGTTGTGCTAAAAAATTAAATTAAATGTAAGCATTAAGGGGACAAGTCATGCTATCTCAATTGACACATTGGGGTTATTTTGGGTCAGGGAAGGAGGGAAGCTAGCCGGACTTTTGTTTTCTAAACGTTCTCCACTATCGGTTTTAGAAAGAGCAAGGACATCTTTTCTCTGACATGTGGGAATGGGAGATATTTGTGTAATAAAATTTTTAAAAGACAAAAAAGAAATAGCCTCCAATGGGAAATATTTTGATTTGGGTTTTTTTTTAATAAAAAGGCTTTAAAAACAAAAACAGCAACAAAACCTTTTCTGCCTTGATGTGTGTGTGTGTGTGTGCGCGCGCGAGAGAGAATGAGTCAGAAGGTCCCACAGGCTCACCCCCAAGGCCAGCGGTTCCTGCTTCCTCCCCGAGTAGCAGCCTGTACTGTCTTGCCTTTTCTTTAATGTCAAAAAGCAACACTTGCTTATAGAAACACCACATCTTACTTCATCAAAGGGAACTTTATTAAAAAGTGAAAATTTAAGTGTGAGATTACCTACCTGCCCCCAACCCCTTCCCCGCAGAGCAGCGTCATGCAGAGTCCTCAAGGAGACCTGGAGAGCCTTAGCCAAGGCCAGCCTCCAGCCACTACAGCTGCAGGACAGGCCCCTCAAGGACAGTGCCTGCTCGAGGCCACTGAGCAAAGTCTGTGCCAGACAGACTCCATCTGGCATTTGTCCCACTGTGTCCTGCGGCTTATTGAATACAAGCTTCCAGCCTTAAGATGGGTGTCCTGCATGCTGCCTGCAGACAGCCTCCTCAACTCGGGGTGGCTTTCATCACCACCTTCAGGGGTCTGGGGGTCCCCTGCCCATCCCACTGGCCAAACTGTTAAGGACCATTTCGAGTTCCACTGCACATTCTGGAAGAGGATGGGGTCCTGGACACTGAGCTGACTTCCAAGTCTATTTCCCCAGGGTGGATGTGGATGTGGCCGTGTTTGATGTTGCCGGGAAAGACAACAGAGTGTCAGTTTTGCCTTCTAGATATCACATCCACCTCTCAATAACCTCATACCTGCCACCCTAGTTGAAGCCATCACTGTCCAGAACCTTGACCACAGCAAGAGCCCTGAGGCCCCCCAGCCTCCATACTGGCAGCCAGAACATTTAGGTATGACTACTTTGTTTAAAACCCATCAGTGTTTATCTCAGGATGAAATCCTTAACTTTCCTTACCATATGCTCCTCCTACTCATCTCAACCCATAGATGACTTCAGTACCACCATCTCTATGTGAGCCTTTCTACGTGCCGTCCCCTCTGCTGGTACACCTTCCTCTGTTTACATGTTACTGCCTCCAGAAAGCCATCTCAAGACTGCATTGTGTCATATGTTCCCATGGTACCCTACTGGGGCAGGTTTTTTGTTTGATTTTTGTTTTCTTGTTAAGGCCACACCTGCAGCATGTGGAAGTTCCCGGGCTAGGGGTCGAATCGGAGCTGCAGCTGCCAGCCTAAGCCACAGCCATGGCAACACCAGATCCGAGCTGCATCTACAACCTACACCGCTGCTTGCAGAAACGCCGAATCTTTAACCCCGTGAATGAGGCCAGGGATGGAACTCGCATACCTCATGGAGATGTCGGGTCCTTAACCCCCCAAGCCACAAGAACTCCACCCTACTGGGTTTCAGGACTTCTTTAAAGTCCATCTCCCCAGCTAGCCAAAAGAGCTCCACCAGGACAGGGAGCAGACTGTTGCTCACCACACCATCCTCAGCAGCTGGCGCAGAGCTTGGCACATAATAGATGCCCAAGAAACACTAGTGAGTGAATGTTCCCAGTACCTCGGATACCCAAAGGTCCATGCCTCCTCAGTACAGCCAATCTGTTGCCAGATCTCCAAATTCACTACCTTATACACATTTCCCCTCCTTTCTTAGGCTAATGCTATCAACCAATTTTTGGTCTGTTTCCAATCTAACCTGTATCCAGCTATGAATTAATCTTCCTAAAGCACACATAAAAATCTTCAGTCTTACGTAACACTCCAGGGTCATGTGTAAACCCATCCTGCCACTGGCATCTGTAAAATTAGAAGCACCAGGTTGGCATGTGGTAGGTGCTCTGTCTAAAAGGCCTCAAGCTGGACACCTCTGCAATCCCCAGACTTTCTGGGTTTAGGGTTTGCCACCCTCACCACAACTATGAAAATCTATCCTTCAAACAGCTCTTCCTCCAGAAGCCCGCCCTGTTTCCCCTCCAGAAAGGATTAACCTGGACATTTCTGTGCCCTTCACAGGCAACAACCTAGTAAAAACAGTTGGCATCTACTGAGCCTTACTCTGTGTTGGCCACTACAAGCCCTTACAGCAATTCTGATTTTTTTGTTTGTTTTTTTTTTTGCCTTTTCTAGGGCCGCACCTGCAGCATATGGAGGTTCCCAGGCTAGGGGTCTAATTGGAGTTGTAGCTGCCGGCCTTCACCACAACCGGCCTATGCCACAGGCACAGCAACGCGGGATCCGAGCCGCGTCTGCAACCTACACCACAGCTCACAGCAACGCCGGATCCTTAACCCACTAAGCAAGGCCAGGGATCGAACCTGCAACCTCATGGTTCCTATTCGGATTCGTTAACCACTGAGCCACAAAGGGAACTCTTCTACTTTTTTTTTAAGCATAGTTGCCTCATAACATTGTGTTGCTGTCCTGGTGCACAGCAAAGTGATTCCATTACACATGTAAATACATATTGTTTTTTATATTCTTTTCCATTATGGTTTATTACAGGATGTTGAATATAGTTCCCTGTGCTATGCAGGAGGACCTTGTTGTTTATCCATTTTATAACAACTATTTTCTATCTGGTTGCTAATCCCAAACTCCCTAATTTACCCCTCCCCCACCTCCTTTCCCTTTTGGTAACAATAAATTTGTTTTTTATGTCTGTGAGTCTGTTTCACAAATAAGCTCATTTGTGTCATATTTCAGATTTCACATAGGTGATATCATACGGTATTTGTCTTTCTCTCTCTGACTTATTTCACTCAGTATGATAATCTCTAGGTCCATCCATGTTGCTGCAAATGGCATTATTTCATTCTTTTTTGTGGCTCAGTAGTATTCCATTGTGCATATGTACCACATCTTCTTAATTCACTTATCTGTCGATAGACATTTAGGTTGCTCCCATGTCTTAGCTATTGTAAATAGATAGTAACTCTACTATTATTATCTTCATTTATTTATTTATTTTTTTGGCTGCACCCATGGTATGTGGAAGTTCCTGGGCCAGGGATGGAACCCGTACCACAGCAGCGATCAAGGCTGCTACAGTGACAACGCCAGATCCTTAACCTGCTGGACCACAAGAGGACTCCTATTATCTTCATTTTAAAGAGAAACTGGGGGTTCCCACTGTGGATTAAGAACCCGACAGAGTGTCCCTGGGGGACACGGGTCCCATCCCTGGCCTCACTCAGTGGGTTAGAGATCTGGTGTTACTGAAAGCTGCAATATAGTTCACAGACGCAGCTGATATCTGGCGTTGCAGTGGCTGTGGCATAGGCCAGCAGCTGCAGCTCCCATTCACCCCCAAGCCTGGGAACTTCCATATGTCGCAGGTGCAGCCCTAAAAAAACATAAAAATAAAAAAAATAGAGAAACAGAGACATTTGCCCAAAGAGTCTTGACCAGTAAAACCTGCAGATTCTGGCTGCAGAGTCGGTCCTGTCCGCTCCACTCCTTAGCTTTTGTGTACAAGCAATGGCATTTCACACTCATTCCCCTCCGGGGCAGGGGGAAACAGGTGTCTTCTCTGCAGATACAAAGCCAAGGCTCAGCGAGGTGAAGGGTCAGTGGCAAAGCTGGGACTATACGTGAACACTGGGCCTGGGACTCCAGAACCTGAGCCTTTACCCAGCTCTCTCGTGCCTGCTGAGCAATGAGGCTGGGTGTTTGCCCAGGCTAGGTGTCTCCCATGGCACTTTGAACTCCTTAAGGGTGGGGCTAGACTTAGCTCTGCTTTCCCCTTCACCTGTCCCAGGACTGGAGGGATAAGGAAACTGAGCATAATGAAAGGTGGACTTACAGGAGAGGGAAGTAGAATTTCGTGGCTGAGTGACCCATGTCGTCACACAGGGCCCTGTCCTCAGCAGACCCCACACTTCGTTTACTGCGCTGTTGTCACTCTCCTGAAATTCTTAATTTTGGAACAAGGGGCCTGCATTTTATTTGCAGTGGACCCAGCAAAAGATATAGCTAGTCCTGGGGGGAGGGCCAGTTCCAGCTCTCCACCTGCCCCCCACCGCCCGCCCCCCAAGCCGGCCCTGTGCCAAGTGCCCGAGCACTGTGCTAGGACAGAGCAGGTCTGGCACTTGCTGGCTGGGGAGACTCGCCCTACCACCACCCTTCCAGGGGCTCAGGCCAGAAGGGAAACCTCGGCGCTGACACCCATGTATGGGCAGGAAACAGTGAGAGCAGACACCCACGGTCAGGGAGCGCTGGTTTTGCCCTCAGCCTAGTGCTTCTGTCTCCCCCACTGGCTCCATTCCAGAGATTTACAGAGGGGCAGGAAGTCCCGCTGCTGTGCCCCCCCCCACCACCACCAGCGTGCCATCAGAGGGCTAGGATGGCAAGAGAGAGGAAAAGAAACACAGACACGGGCCGGAGAGAAACGCCCTGAAAGACCCGGAAAAGGAAAAGCCGAGAAAGGGGGAGAGGAGAAGAGAAGTGAAAGGAGAGAAAAGAGACCGCGGAGGACCCCAGAGGGGGACACAAGTGAGGCCGAAGATACTCCGGACGTGCGACAGTGGCGACTCAGCAACCACCTCCCTCAGCCCTACGCTGCACACGCATCATCTCCGTTTATCCTCAAAACTTTAATCCAGTAAGGCCAGGCCGGAGGCGCCCTGTGCACAGCTGAGAAAGGCAGGGCTCAGGGAGGTTGTAACTTGCCCACAAAGCAGTAGGGGCTGGCACTGGCATTTGACCCCAGGTCTTTTCCACACATATCCTCCCTCTCCGCGACACAGCAAGTACCAGTGGCCATAGTGGGGCCTGTGGGGGCTACGAGACCCTGACTGGGACACTCGCAGGCGGGCCAGGAGGGTCAAAGCACGAACACCCGCGATGAGAGCGCAGTAGGATCCCGCGCCAAGTTCAGCCACGGGCTTGGAGGTGCATGCGCGCTGGGGACGCGCGCCGGGGGCGGAGTGCTGCCGAGGCGGGGGCGGGGCCGGAGCCAGGGGCGGGGCCAAGTCGTGCTGCCTCTCCAAGGCGGAAAAGGAGACTGGGGCGGGGCCAGGGTCAGGGGCGGAGCTTCGTCGCTAAGAGGCTCTTAGGCGGAAAAGGAGACTGGCGCCTCCGGGCGGCGCCGGGCATGTGACCTTCGGGAGGGTTTCAGGGCGAGGCGCAGTTCCCAGGAAGCGGGTCGGGCGGAGCTGGCTGTCTGGAAGCCTGGTTCAGAATGTGGGCCACCAAAAGTCCTTGGACTGTGCGGAGGAGGCGAAGGAACTGCGTCCCGGAGTTGTAAGAGCCTTCTGGATAACCAGGGCCCTTTCCTCTCTCGGAGCCTCCTCATCTGCTGTTCCACATGCTTGGAAAGCTCTGTTCCCTGCACCTAACGAGGCCGCTGCCCTCTCATCCGGTTCTGGGAAAAATGCCAGTCCTCAAAGTTTTCCCCAACTTCACTTGAGAAGGCTCCTGGCCTTTTACGTAACTTGTAACTTGTCTCATGAGGATGTTTTGAGCATTCAGGGAGATCGTCTGAACTCTAGGAACCCTGCACGTGAGAGAACCCCGTACATTTCAGTGTTTGTTATGTATGGTTTACCCACAGCTTCACTGTCTCTCCCTATGTTGGATCCCCAAGGCCAACCTCCAGTTCCTGGCATGCATTAGGAATTCAACCAATATTGTTGGATAAGCAAGTGAGTAAAGGAAGTGAACTCGCAGCTTCCCAGCCAGAGCCTGCAGCGTCTGGGCCCCAGACATCAGAGAGGTGGCTGTCTGTGTGAGGCCGGAGTTTCTCTGGTCCGCCCGCACAGCCCTGGTGACGTGTGTGGACTGGGAAGCCCCCAAGCTAATTCTCCCGGATCCTCAAGCCCAGGATGGAGGCATTCCCTGGAGGCCTAGCGGTTAAGGACCCAGCGTTTTCACGGCTATGGCTGGAATCACTGCTGTGGTGCAGGTTCCATCCCTGGCCCAGGAGCTTCTGCATGCTATGGGCACGGCCAAGAAAAACACACCCCGGATGGAGATGAAGAGGTGAAGCCAGACAGGGAGGAACTTGCACTTCTGGGCCTTGGCACATGCCAGTCCTCACCTCCAACGTCACTCAAGCTCACATGCACACAGTATCAAGTTCAAGGCCTGCTTCTCTGACCCTTCCCCGGACCCTTTTCTCCTGAGCGCCCCATGTCCTCACGTTGTAACTCTTGCCGTGTAAATTGGAAATATCCTTTTTGTTTTCTTTTCTTTATGGCCACACCCTTGGCATGTGGAGATTCTTGGGCCAGGGAATGAACCCACACCACAGCGGTGACCCGAGCTACAGCAGTGACAACACTGGATCTTTAACCTGCTGAGCCACCAGGGAACTCCTGGAAGTATTCACTTAGGGATTTTCTTCCTCACTAGGCTGGACCACCACTGAACCCTGTTTCTGTCTGTGGCCCTAACAGTGTGCCTGGCACCATGCTGGGTGTGAGGAACGAGACAGTGACCACAACAAAGGGGGGCACCCACCAGGAACCCTCTGAACAGGACGCTTTCGGCCCACAGGATGCAGGGTAAGCTGGACTCTGCCTTACCGGAAAGGAGGGGAAGGAAGGGCATTCCAGGCAAGAGGAATTATCAAGTCAACACCCCAGAGGTGGACGTGAACTTGGCTTGCTGTAGTGACAGAAGGAAGACCAGAGAGACTGGAGGTCACAAGGCACAGGGCAGGGCGGGCGGGGCTGAGTTAGACGGGCAGCAGCCAGACAGCAGGTTTCACAGGCCACAGCGGGGGTGGGTTTTCTCGCAAGTGCAGGGCAGTCATTGGAGGTGGGGTTAGATTTAGGCCTGTAAAAACTCAGGCTAAGGAGACACAGGGAGCCCCAGGAGGAAGCTGGTGCAGGCGTCAGCACCAGGCTGGAGGGATGGGGGCTCAGATGGGCTTTAGCAGGGCACCGTGGAAGGGTTTGGAGTACACTCTGGAGACAGACACGCCAGGTAGTTGACAGGACAGGCTGGCCTGTGTTTGTGTGTGTGTGTGTGTGTGTGTGTGTGTGTGAGAGAGAGAGAGAGAGAGAGAGAGGAGACGGGGGCAGGTGAGGGGAGAGGGGAATCGAGGCTGACTCCTGGGCTTTGGAAGATGCAGGAGCCACGACTGAAATGGGTGGCGGGGGAGGAGCTGGCTGAATAGGGACTGGGTGGTGGGAGCAAGAGCTGAGTGTGGGATGTGTTAAGTTTGCAACACCATTAGTCATCTGGGGAAGATGCTGGGTAATTGTGTGTCTGCAGGCCTTCCAGCTGGGCAGAGATGGGGTTCCACTCTTTCAGTCCCAGCATCCCAGCCAGAGGCTGGCACAGTCTGGGCACCAGATGAAGATTTGGTTGAGAATGACTGACTGACGCCAGCCTGAGAAAAGCAAGTTTACAATTGACCTTCCCTTAGCCACCAGAGGGCAGCACCATCCAAAAAACAGCCTCCTCTGGGCCAGCCCTGGAACCAACCACCTCTTCCCAGCCCAGGGCTTCCAGGAGCTGCTTTCCAAGGTCTCAGGAATCAAGGAGTGGCGCCCTGCAGACTGGCTCTCTTGAAGAATCCTGGCTTCAGGCCTGCCTGGGTTTCCAGTTGGGCAGTGGATGGGAAGGGCCTTCTAGGTTTGCAGGTGGTGTGGGGAGGTGGGGCCACTTCCCGGAGCAGGATGGCGGGCTTTTCAGAATTCACAGGGACTCTGGTCACTGGACAGAATTTTTTAAACAGGAGCTGCTTCAGAAACCCCAGGCCAGTGTGTGGCTGGAGTCAGGGTCCTGAAGAGCTGGGGCGGGGTGGGAGCAGTGAAGATAGAGGCCTCCTGCTGCATCCTCCTGTGCTTCTGGCCATGTTCTCCCCCAAACTCTACACCTCACGTTGGGCTGAGACACTCATTCATTCACTTATCATACGTGGACTACACTGCCTTTCTGTGTCAGGTTCCATGGTGGGTACCAGGGGCACAAAGTGACCTGAGAGCATCAATTACAGCGGGAGAAGGTATGTACCCTTTTTTTTTTCTTAGTATACATTAGCATTTCTGACATCAAGATGCGTTTTTCCACTTGATGCAAACATTTAATAAAGCGTCACTCCCACACATCCCACACCCTGTTGAAAACTTGAAATGATGCATCTTGCAATTGATTTTTTTTTTTTTTTTTGCTTTTTACGGCTGCACAGGTGGCATATGCTGGTTCCCAGGCTAGGGGTCAAATTGGAGCTACATCTGCTGGCCTGTGCCACAGCCACAGCAACTCCAGATCCGAGCCGCCTCTGCAACCTACACCACAGCTCATGGCAACACCGGATCCTTAACCTACTGAGCGAGGCCAGGGATCGAACCTGCAAGCTCATGGTTCCTAGTCGGATTCGTTTCTGCTGTGCCACGATGGGAATGCCCTGATGATATTTTCAAATCAAGGAAATAGGCATAAGTGCAGAACTGGAGAAGTACTCAGTTGGGGGCAGGGGAATGGAAAAGGCCACCTAAAGGAGGTGGCTCTTAAAGAATGAGCAGGCGTTTGCCAGGGAGGAGGGAAGAGCAAAGACAAAGAGGTAACAACTGACAGGTGGGTTGGCGGGGGTCCCCGGGCCTAGAGGGTGGTGGCAGCACAAGCCTGACACAGGAGCAGGACCCAGTCATCCAAGACCTTGACTTGCAGGTTAAGGAACTTGTTGACCTGATGTGCTTCGGACAGAATGGGGTGGGGCCTGCAGGCCCCTCTGGTTCCCCACCCTCGGCAGCACAAGAAGGAAGGCCTAGAGCACTGCTTCTCAGTCAGACCTAGATTTGGGAGAAGCATCTCTGGTCAGGGCCTGCATCAGCACAGCAGCCGCGGGGATCCTCGGAAGCAGACAGGAGGGTTTTTTTGTTTTAATAATTTTTATGAAAGTATTATTGATTTACAGTGTTGTGTTAATTTCTGCTGTACAGCAAAGTTATTCCGATATATATATGTGTGTGTGTGTGTGTGTGTGTGTGTGTGTACTTTTTTCCATTACGGTTTTTTGAATTTTTATGTATTTATTTATTTGTCTTTTAGGGTTGCACCCGCGGCATAAGGAAGTTCCCAGGCTAGGGGTCAAATTGGAGCTGTAGCCGCCGGCCTACACCACAGCCACAGCAACGTAAGATCCCAGCCGCATCTGCTACCTACGCCACAGCTCACAACAATGCCGGATCCTTAACCCACAGAGTGAGGCCAGGAACATTCATATGCTGTGAGTGTGGCCATTAAAAAAATAAAATAAGGGAGTTCCCGTCGTGGCTCAGTGGTTAACGAATCTGACTAGGAACCATGAGGTTGTGGGTTTGATCCCTGGCCTTGCTCAGTGGGTTAAGGATCCGGCGTTGCCGTGACCTGTGGTGTAGGTTGCAGATGCGGATCAGATCCTGCGTTCCTGTGGCTCTAGCTTAGGCTGGCAGCTACAGCTCCGATTAGACCCCTAGCCTGGGAACCTCCATATCCCACAGGTGCGGCCCTAGGAAAAAGGCAAAAAAGCCAAAAAAAAAAAAAAGAAGAAGAGACTGAGGAGGCCAGATAGGAGGGTGTGGTGACAGATCGGGGTTGGAGTAGGGAGAGGGTCAAGGGTGATGCCTGGAGCTCTAGCTTGGGCATCTGGGTGAATGATGGTGACCCCCGCTGAGAAGGGGACCTCGCCATCCTCATGTGCTCTGGTTCAGGCTCTGTCAAAGCTGATTTCAGAAGGTAGCTGGAGAAGCACACAGAGTCCCCTGCTTTGCAAAAGGGTAGTGGTTGCTGGCCCACAAACTGGCGTGAAGCTTGGGCTCCATGTACTGAGGACGGGGAAGCAGAGAGAGGTCCAGAGTGGCACGCTGAGATAGCGGCCGCTGCTTTGAGACACATGGGTCCCTGTCACCGTGGGCTCTCAGCAGAGTAAGTTTCCCTGGCCAGGCAGCACTGTGACCCCCCCCCCCCATGCCTTCCACTTTGTGGAATCAGGATGATTCTGGTCCAGGGAGTGGTGGGGGCAAGGGGGGGTGATGCAGGGGAGTGGGAGTCCTGGGGCCGGGATTGGGTCTGGAGCAGGAGGAGTGGGGATTGGGACTCAGGTAGGTCTGCAGTCTGACTGCGTTCGTCAGGTCCCAGGTCCATGGTGACCTATTACAGTTTCCCGGTCCAGTCTCGGTCCTGGTTGGATGTCCTGGCCCTGGGTTCAGGTTCAGAGGTTTTGGTGTTGGGTCTAGAACCCTGGTCTGCGGTTAATGGTCCACATCCCGGTCTGGCCCCGCTCTCAAGTCCAGGGTTCAGGGTCGTGACTGTGGCCAGAGTCTGGGGGTGGGATCAAGGTTGGGCTCAGTAACCAAGGCGGGATGGAGGTCGTGGTGTGTGGGTGGGATCAGTGTTTGAGGTCATGGTCCACAATCTGGATCTGGGGTCCTGTTGGCAGTTTTGGGTCAGTGGTAGGGTCTGGGTGTGAAGGGGGGTGGGCCCAGGGTGCTGATCTGAGGCCACGGTCAGAGTCTGAGGTGGTGATCCAAGGTCTAGGTCTGGGGTCTTGTTCAGGATCTGGGGTCAGGAAAGTTTTCCGGGCCTGGTGTCCGATTTCCGACTGTGTCCGAGGTCAGGGGTCAGGGGTTACGGCCTGGCTCTGAGCTCCAAGTCCCCGGGATTACGTTCTGAGATGCCCGTCTGGGGTCCCAGCCACGGTCTACCGTGGAGTCTGGGATCCGAGCTGTGGGTCAAGGTCTGGGTCTGGGGTCTTCTTCGGGCCAGGCCCCCGTCGTGTTTCAACTTTGGGGTCAAGGTCTCAGCTGAGGGTTGGGGTCAGAGATCCGAGGCCACGAGGGGCTGAGACCGGGTCCGGGTGGCCGCGGGGGTCAGTCTCAGGCCACCCGCGCGGCCTCCAGGGGGCGCCGCCGCCCGGCCGCCCGGCCCCTCGCGGGCTCGCTGGCGCTGTGCGCGGCAGGCGGGGCCGGAGGCGGCGGCGGCGGCAGCGGCGGCGGCGGCTCCGGGGCGCGGGTGGCGGCGGCGGCGGCGGCGGCGGCGGCGGCGGCCCGACTGCAGTCCCGGCGGGAGCGGAGCGAGCCGGGGCCGGGCCCGAGCCGGCGCCATGGGGCGGCGCCGCCTGTGAGCCGCGGCGAGCGGAGCCGCGGGCGCCCAGCGGGGCCAGGCGGGCGGCGGCGCCCGAGGCCGACGGAGCGGCCGGGCCGGGCCAAGCGCGCCGAGCGGAGCCGAGCGGCGGGAGAGGCCGCCGCCGCCGCCAAGATGGCGGACCTGGAGGCGGTGCTGGCCGACGTGAGCTACCTGATGGCCATGGAGAAGAGCAAGGCCACGCCGGCCGCGCGCGCCAGCAAGAAGATCCTGCTGCCCGAGCCCAGGTGAGGCGGGCGCCGGCCCCGCGCCCCGCGGCCCCGCGCCCCGACCCCGCAGCCCCAGAGACCCCGGGCACCGGCCCCGTGACCCCTTCTGCCCCCGGCGCCCCGGGGCCTGTGCACCTGAACCCGGAGCGCCCCGACGCCGGGCTCGCCAGCTCCACCAGCTCCCGACCCGCTCGGCGCCCCCTGCCCCACTGTTCTCCCCTTTCCCTTCACGCACTCTGCCTGGCCCTGGTCTCTGTCGGCCCCGCGCTCCTGCCTGCTGCCCCAGGGGCTCCGTGCTCCCCTTCGTTCTCCTCGCCTAGCCCCGGGTCCCCTCCTCTGCCCGCTATCTGCCAGGCCGGACTCCTCCGCCCCATCGTTTCGCTGCCCCTGCTCCCAGCACCCGCCCCCCCCCCCCCGCTTCCATACCCCCACCCCGGCCCCCTCGGTGGGGTGGACACCTGCCTGAGGTTTGGGGGAGACGGGCCTTCCCCATTCTTCTGGTGGGTCATTGGCTTGGGGTGGGGTTTGAGTTCGGCTTTAGGGGCTGGGCGGGTGATGGGGAGCAGGGTACATACTGTGTGCACCCCATCCCACCAAGACACCATATGTCCATCTCCCCTCGAATTCTCCTCTGGTAGGCCCTGCCTGTGGTGCCCCGTGGGTGCCGTTTGCCAGGGGATGTCCCGGCACCCCTGCAGCAGCTGGACCACGGCTGCCACCTCTCTGTGAGACAACTGATGTCATTGCACCTGATATCAAAGTTTAAACTGTTCAGGATTTAGGGGCAGGGACAGACAGGATACGGGCAGTCGCTCAGGCTCTCCAGCGTCTTATGGCTTCTAGAGTATTTTCCCATTGCTTGAGCGTCACAGCAGCCCATGGGTGGGTAGAACAGGTGTGGTTTGGTCCCTGTGGAACAGGTGGGGAAGCTGAAGGCCCAGAGGTGAGTAGCCTTCTCAGCGTCACAGGAGTCCAGGGTGGTGCCTGGCTGCCAGAGCAGGGCTTCCGGCTTCTGGTTCCACAATGTAGCCACCCTGCTGGCCTGAGTGGGGGCCTGTTATTGTGCAAGTGCAAGAGCCGTGTGCCCACCGCCATTCCTGGTGTCGTGTGCTGAGGCCAGTCCCAGCAACTCCTCCGTCTCTGCCTGGGAATTGCCATGCTGAGGCCCAGCCGGCCCGGGAGCCTGGGCCCCTCGAGCTGTCATGGTCTTATCATGTGACTTTGGGCAAGTCCCTTCCCACTACAGGGCCTCAGTGTTCTCATCTGTGAAACGCGGAGGGTGCGAAATAAGTGCTGTGACCGTGGCATCCTGAGTCTTTGAAGCAGGGCCCACAGCTGCGGGACCAGCATCTCCGGGGCCGTCCGCTGGGCCCTGTTTGCTGGCTTTCGAATTGACTGAACACCAGACCTGGGAGAGGAAAATTGCGCTGTGTTTTGAAAAGGCCGTTAGGGCCTTTTTTTTTTTTAAGACATTTGCAATCAGATTTCTCAAAACAGGAACCAGACTGACTGTCAGCTGGGGGCTGTCCAGGGAGCAGCGACAGAACAAAATGAGTTCAGAAATGACAAAGCCATGAGGGAGGAAATGGGGGAGTCAGCCTTTGGGGTTCGCAGTGACTCTCCTTGGTGGCCGCGGCCTCAAGACCCTCCTGTAGGTCGGACTTCTGCAAACCGTGAGGCGGGGCCTTTTCTAGAATTCTCTGCGTTTGGGTAATCTCGTCCCAGAATGCTTTGCTGCTGATGGGGCCCCGCCTTGGGGTGGCTCTGCAGGTGTTAGAACCCTGAGAACCAAGATGTTCCTCTTTTCCTGTCCCCTTCACCGTCCGTGAGATCGAAGGTGGCGATGGGCCTGATGGTGGAAATGACAGTAACTGATTTGTTCTGCACATGTGTCATCTAAGTCAGTCCCAAAACCAGCCTGTGAGGGTGGCAAGGCTGTGCCTTGTGGGTAGTAGTTGCTCAAGAAATAGTGGGACTGTGTAGAGTCTGAAACCAGGTGGGCTGGGAGTTTTAGGGGGACAGCCAGAGACCAAGAGCCAGGTGTCAGGGGTCCTCATGTAGAACCATTTGGTGGTCACCATTTGGTGGCACAGTGTTGGGTAGGCGGCGCCCACCTGCGAGATGGGCTAGTGGCCCCAGCTGTGGCCGTTCATGCGCCGAGGCCCGGAGGAACCTCCGACCTCTCGGAGGAGACACCTCCCTTTGTTTTATGGTTTTCTCACACCCCCGGGTCAGAGGCCTCCTGCCCCTGAACATCGCTGGGACTGTACCTTACGTTTGCCTGCCACTTCCCCGTTTGCAGAGTGCTTTTTACTCGATTTTATCCTTTTCACAAAACTGTGGGAAGCAGGCATGGCAGGTGGTATTTTCTCATTTACTAGTTGAAGCAACCGAAGCTCGGAGACTTGGTCCCGGAGGCGAGGCGGAATTGGCACTCGGGGTCTCCGGACTCCCACGTGCGCTTCCCCTGCTGTGCTTCATTGCTTCCGCGCGCCTGCTCTGTACCTCTGCTCTCACCCAGTCCTTGTTTCGTGGAATGTGCCAGCTGGCACCCCTTGCCCAGGGAGCCGCGGCTCTGGGAGGCGGCCTGGAAGCAGCAGGGCAGCCCCCAGCACCATAGCTGTCTTGGGTCACAAGGCCCAGCTCCACGCCCCGGGTCATGTCTTGCCCTCACCCCCCCCCCCGGTCAAGGTCAGGGAGAAAGGCCAAGGTCTGTCTATGACAAGGTGCCATTTGGAGTTTTTCCCACCTTGGGGTGGTCCGTCTTGGCAGCCTCCCCGCAGCTGGTGCCCGAGTTGTGGCTTGGCCAGGAGCTGGGGCTGGCATCGCAGCTCCGACTTCTCGGGGCTGGGGAACAGGAGCTGTTGGGCACAGCGCCACTTTTGAGTTGGCACAGGGACCTCTCCTTCTGTCACCCGGTAGAATCCGAGGAAACAGACCCATTTCTCACGCTTCTTGTGGAGGGAGGCAGCCGGGTAGCTGGGAACGCATCTTCTAATCCCGCTGCAGTCCCAGTTCACGTGGGACTGTGGCGCATCTCATCCCAGCCAAGCCTGCCTCAGTCTTCCCCTCGGTCCAGCGAGGGGCTGCCCTTCACTGGTGCCCTCTCTGGCTCCCTCCGCCCTCAAGGACTGTGGTCTGCGCCTCTCCCTCAAGGAGCTACCGTCTCCCTTTTTCAGCAGCGGCAGCCATCCATAATTATCGTCATTTGCTTAATATGACCACGGAGGCCTCGTGTAATTAATCTCCGGGCTCCTGGTGGAGGAGACCGGCCTGGGCGGTCCCCCGAGGTGCCCCTGCCCTCCCCGGGGACAGTGGCAGCCCCAGCGGCAGATGTCAGAGCCGGGTGCCTCTTGCAGCCTCCCGTTCCCCCCGGCTGGGCTCGCTCTTTCCCGGTCCCTCCCCCACCGTGGATTTCCTCCTCCCTGCCCTTCTCCGGCTTCCCCGGCTCCCAGACACGCCGCTCTTCCTCCGCTTCGTCTTCGTTCCTGTTAACTGTTTGCTCCCAGGACTTCCTGCCCTGGATTTGTGGCAGGAAAGGGTGCAGGGAACGGCTTTCCCCCCTGCTCCTCCCTCCCCGTCTCCATCAGCAGCAGAAACCCTGCTGTCTCCAGCCTTTATCCCCCACCCAGACCTCTGCACTCCAGTAGTGGTGTTCTCTCCCCTCCCGGGTCTGCAAACAAGATTATCTTTGGGGCACTCATTTCATCCGGGCCTTTGAAGCCCCCGCTCCCCCCAGGAATGGGGCTCCAGGACGTCTTTTCCCATCTGGTCTCCTTTCTAGAGCATGGGTCTCACGTTTTTGCCATTAAGTTGCTCGGCCGCCTGCCGTTCCCTCGGTAAATGGATTTGGAGGGAGGGTGAGCGTCACAGGCTGGCATCCGAGCCGGGGAATCTCGGCTCTGACAACCCAGGAATGATGTGTCCTATTAATGCACGATCGGCTCCTAGTAGTAAGCTCCCGTGACGTCAGGGGCGGCACGCCTGCAGCGGCGCTTCCTGCCCGCCCCGGGCGCCCGGGGCGGCTTCGCCGAGGGGCTGAGCGCTCGGGGGCCGCTGGGCTCAGGCTGCCTGCGCCTGGCTGGTGCTCTGAGGATGTTTTATGCTCCTGCCTCGAAACAGACAGCAGAAGCCACGAGGACACGAGGCTTTGAGGAATTCACAGCCTCCGTCACACCTGCCCTCTTTTCCTGCGGCCTCGAGGGGCCGGGGTCCTTTGTGGGCCGGATAAGACAGAGTTCCTTCCACTCAAATGATCACTGATCTGTTCAGACAGGAGATGCTAAACGTGAGGAGTCTGCAGGATTTTCTGAAAGCGAGAGATGCCTTCCTTTGCCTCGCTGCTGACTAGGGGGGTCGCATGCAGGCCCGCAGCAGAGCAGGGGCTGTTAGCAGCTCTGTCCTCTGACCCCAGAGGCCATTCGGGGTCTGGGCTGGAGGACGGCCCCCTTCCTGGCAGCTGCAGGGCAGGGAGCCCTGGAGGTTGGCTCTGGGTTTTGCTCTAACGTGACAGCAGCGGTGATGCGTGACAAGGCCGCTAGAGTGCTTTTTCCTTCAATTCGGCAAGCTGTCACTTTGTGGCCGCCGTGCCACAGGGCACCTGGGTTGCCGCAGGCATTTGAGGTGGGCGCGTGCAGGTGGTGCCCGGTGGGTGTCATTTTCTCTTCCCTGGCCCAGGGTTAGCCTCTCCCGGTTGGTATGTGGCCCTGTCCCCAAGCTCTGAGGATGTTGTCGGTTCCAAGGAGAGTCATTGAGAAGTGCTAATAAGACGCCCCAGAGGACTTCCTCTCACCACTGCCACCGCAGTGCCAGGTTTCCTGGAAATGCCACAAAGCAGCGCCTCGGCTGCAGCGTCCTCTCTGCGGGCTTAACCGTCGTCTCCCAGAGCGTGACGGTTCCAGGCGGGGCTGCACCAGACCTGCCAGGCCGGAGCCCCCGCACCAGCTTGCACCGCCCTGAGCCGCTCTGTGATCCCTGTCCCAGGGAGCCACGGACACCACGGCCCCCAACCCGCCAGGAGCCGGCCAAGGCTGCCCCCAGCCATGGGCAGGAGTGGGGGCCGCGGCAGCCAGGGCACCAATCTGAGGTCCCCTGAGACCCTGCACCCAGCAGTTCCGCAGAGGCTGAGGGAGGCCCTTGCCTGGCGGAGGCGCAGGCTCAGGGAGGCTGGGCCGCTGACTTGGTTGGGACCCTGAGGGAACGCCTCAGCTGCTTCTGGCCTCAGTTTCCACGCCATCAGAATGAGTGTGTCTGCTTCTGACCCTGTGGTCCCTCCCAGTGCACACAACTAGTCTGTGACCTTGGGTGGGCGTCAACATGAGGCCACTGCGCCGCAGAGCAGGGGACCTGGCATTTCCTTTGAACCACGTGGCGGTGCCCGGAGGTACCGGAAGTTTTCCCCCTCGACCCGATCCCTCTCCCCGCCCCGGTCCCGTCCCCCACAACCCGCCAGGCGGGGAGAGGGGCTCTCCCTCCTCTGGCTGCGGCCCTTGCTGCAGGCAGTGGGGGCCAGGCAGCTCCTGCCGAGAGGCCCTTGCCACTTTGGCAGGGCAGGTATTGGGCTCTGCCCACTGGGCCCTGTCTGAGTTACCCAAGTGCATGAGGCTGGTCCTTGAGCAAAGTGGAGTTGCCGCCGCTCTGGGGCCGGGAGGGCTGGTGGGCCCAGCCCCGGGGGGTGCTCGCCGGTCAGGAGGCCGCCTGGCCACAGCCCCACCCTCTGAGGACATGCCTGGTGGAGGCTTCTGGTCACAGTCTAGAAGGCATTGCGGGCAGGGGGCCCCTGGAGGAGGAGGGAGCTGAGAGCCTCGCAGCGAGGCTGGCATCTTGCTCCTTCTGCCGCGTCCTCTCCACCTTTTTCAGTGGCCAGCTTGCTGGTGACGATTCAGCGTTTGTTGACGTCCTCATTTTACAAGTGGGGAAACTGGACCTTAAAGTTGGTGACTTGGCCTGGCCTCCGGGAGGGAGGTGGCGAGAGCCCTTTGGAGCCACCTCTGGGTGCCCGGCTGACTGCGGGAACAAAGGCAGCCGGGACCCTTCCCACAGGGGCTGGGAGCCGTAGGGTCCTCCCGGGGGGAAGGATGCAGGCGTGTGGCTCTGCTGACCACCCGGAGTCGATCTGGGAGCCGCTGCTCCCGGAGCTCGGCCTTGTTGACCTGGGCGGGGGCAGGAATGCCGCGCTGGGCCTGTCGCCACTGCAGACTCTGCCAGGATCAGGGAGCTGGCGTAGGAGAAGGTGACCCAGCCCAGGAGGCTGCCGCCGCCTCCTTTGCCAGCCTGTGCTTGCCACCCTGGCGGGGCGGGAGCGTCCCCCGTGGCACGTTTGCCTCACCTGCCGGCTCCCGCGGCCCAGCCCCGTGGGAACGGACAGGAAACCCTAACGCTGCTGCTTCCGGGGCCTCCCCTTCCAGGACTCTGCTGAGCCTGACCTCGTGTTTGGTTCGGGGGGGTTGTTTATTTTATTTAGAAAACATTTTTTTCTTTTTAAGGAAGAAAGTGAAGTGCTGCGGGCTGGGAAGAATGCTGTGGCCGTCCTGTGCAGCCTTCCGAGGGAGGGGGCGGTCTGGCCCCGAGGCAGCCTTGAGCCCAGCTCCCTGCTGCTCCCTGGGCCCAGCCTGCAGCGGCGCCGCGGGAGGGGAGAGGGCCCACCACTGGCCCGGTGCCCCCAGAAGAGCCACCGGCTCCGGCTGTCTTGTGGGCAGGCCCCCCGAGAGCGTTTACCAGGCCTTTGTGTGCTCGCTGGGTCCCTGCGGGGCTTCCCAGTGACTCCCGCAGGGGCCAGGCCTGGCTTCAGTGGGGTCATCTGCGACAGGCCGCGGTCCCTGTGCCTGTCGTCTGCGTCTGCCTGTCCGGACAGCCCCCCCGACCTCGCCTGACCAGCCTCTGATTAGCCTCCTCCATGGAGGATGGACATTTTGTGGCATTTCTTCCCTCTGTCTTGCTTTTTCTCATCCCCTTCCAGGGACCAAAATGTCCCGAAACACAGGAGTGGGGTGTGGACACGGAGAGCCAGGAGCTGCACCGGTGGGTGGTGAGGGCCCAGCGATCTCACGCCACCCCCCCTCCCCAGCCTTCACCTCCTTGCACTGGGCCCTCCCCGCCGTGCTCTGCCCGGCACACCCCCGGCCGTCTTCCCTGTCTGAACAGGAGGCCCCAAGCCATCCCTCACAGAGCTGGGTGCCCTCAGAGATGGGTGTAGACTGCGGCCTACGACCCCCTCCCCGGGCACCCGTCCAGGCTGCAGGCCCAGGGCAGGGGCTGCGTCTTTCTCGGCGTCACCAGAGGGGCGTGTCCTTGACGGTGACCCCCAGGCGGGGCGGGTGTGCCAGCGCAGCTGAGGGCCACATCCCGGCCTTGGGGTCCCTGCGTTGGTGGCAGGCGCCACCGCTTTCCCAGAGGGAAGTAGCAGCACAGAGCAGTCAGGCTGGGACTCTTCTCCTGTGTTGGAGCCACAGGACGGGGACACAGGAGGGCCGTCCTGGTCATCAGCACCGTCCTTCCTGGTGGAGGCAGCTTCCGAGCGGCTGGGGCAGGGAGGCAGGGGAGGGGTCGCGGCTCCAGGACTGTGCCCTTCCGTGTCATCCTGTGCGGCTCCGGTGTGGGCCTGGGCCCCGGAGGGCCTGCACCCGACCTCCTCAGAAGAGTGCTGAGTCGAGCGGGCAGGAGGCCCCAGCTTCGAGCCCAGGCCCCAAGGCCGGGCAGGGTTTGCTGGTCACCGACCCCACCTGGAGCCTGCTCTCCTCTCCCTCTCTGATGGGGCCCTGAGTCTTGAAACCCCCAGCTGGCCTTGTGAGCTCTTCTTCCATCCGTCCAGCCGTCGCCCAGCCCGAGCCCACTGCCGTCCCACCGTGTGTCTTCCCTCCTCCCCGGCCCACTGTCATCGGGCCCCTGGGCTCCCTCCGCGGGTGCCTGCAGCGCAGTCTGTGTGCTCACCTGCCACCCTGCACCGAGCCTCCCTGCTGCCGGGTCTTCTGGGTCCTCCCTGCCTGTCGCACATCCACCCGCCTGGCCTGGGCTCTGCAACCTGTTGATATCCTGTTTGCGTTGGAGGAGCCAGTGTTCCGCCTTCTCCAGCAGCCTCTCCCGGTGGCCCAGCACACTCTCTCTTTCCTGGGTCTCCTGCACCTGACTGGGCCCCACTCAGGCTTTGTCTCGTGAGGTTAAATGTCATGGAGTCACGGGTGCCAGTCTGGTGCCCTGGGAGGGCCTTCCTGGAGGGCCTTCCTGGAGGGCAGGGGTGCCTGGGACCTTTCCCTGGGGATGGGCAGCGGGCCCAGGTGACCAGGGCCTGTGCTGGGCTCCAGGAGCTGGGCGCGCACAGTCCTCTCCGTCAGCGGCCCGCGGGCGGCCCCGCATATCCTGAGGCTGTGTGAGCATCGTGTCGGCTCAGGTGTGACTTGCCCAGCATGGCCCTCAGTACGGGCAGCGAAAGGCACTCGGGAACCTGGGCCAGTTAGGCCAGATGTGACCACAGCTGGCTGGCAAGGTGGGACTGCAGGTGGCCCAGGAGAGGAGAAGAGGGGAGAGCGAGGTGTGACTGAGGCATTAAGCGTGGCAGGTGTGACTTTCCCAGACAGGACTCAGTGTCGTGGGGGAGGTGACTGGGGGAGGGGAGTGTGGGCTTGGGTTTCTGTGGTCACAGCGGCCCTCCCCACAGACAGCCGGGGCCGGGGTTTTACCTTAGGTATCAGGGGCACAGGAACTGAGGCTTGGCTTTTTTTTTTTTTAATATTGAGATATAATTCACATAACATCCATCGTGTAAAAGTGTACATGCAGTTCAGTGGGTTTGAGTACGTTTGCCGTGTTGTGCAGCCCTCGCCAATGCCTAGTTCCAGAGCACCTCCCTCGTCTTGTAGAGAAGCCTCATGCCCGTCAGCAGCTAGGCCCCTCTCCTCCTCCAGCTCTGACACCCGCCGGCCTGCTTTCTGTCTCTAGCTCTGGACGTGTAACGTAAGTGGAATCGTGTAATGCGCGGCCTCTTGTGATTGTCTTGCTCCCTTAGCAGCGCGCACTCAGGCTCATCCACACCGCAACGTGCGTGTGCGTCAGCGCCGCGCTCCGACGCCCGGCCAGGCGGCCTCCCAGGGTCAGGAAGGGCCACGTTTTCCCGATCCATCATTTGCTGATGGGTGAGGCCTGGCTTTCGAGGTCCGGCCGAGTTCCCAAAGCCAGCACAAGGCGGCACTGGGACAGGATTTCTGAAACCACCTGCTGGTCAGCTAGCTTTGGGAGGCAGAGCCTTGGTGGGCAGGCACAGGCTTTCTCAGACCCCTCCGGTGGGGCCCGTGGTGAGGTCCAGCGAGGCGGCTGCCTTCCCAGA
Source organism: Catagonus wagneri (assembly GCA_004024745.2). Taxonomy (NCBI): domain Eukaryota; kingdom Metazoa; phylum Chordata; class Mammalia; order Artiodactyla; family Tayassuidae; genus Catagonus; species Catagonus wagneri. The sequence goes on along the minus strand of PVHT021183668.1, from coordinate 2,065,624 downwards.
GGGAGCGGTGCACCTGTCGGCAGCGCCCTCCACTCCAGATTCTGGGACAGGAAGCAGGGACCCTCCAGGGAAGGGCCGGCAGGCCTGTCGGGGGCCCTGGGGCCCGGGGTCACCACGGCCCTCTGTCTTGCAGCATCCGCAGCGTCATGCAGAAGTACCTGGAGGACCGGGGCGAGGTGACCTTCGAGAAGATCTTCTCCCAGAAGCTGGGTGAGTATGGGGGGCCGGTGGGGGGGGGTGGGTTCTGCCAACCCCAGGCTTCTGCCACCTGTCCGGCTGCCCAGGCCTGCCCCCACTCCAGCTGGCCGGGCTCTGTCCCCTCTCCCGGGAGGCTTGGTCTCCCGTCCCCTGGGGCAGGGGGCAGGGCAGCCGGCGAGCCTCCTGGAGGAGGGGGGTGGGCAGCAGGCTCCCAGGGCCGCCAGGGAAGTTCCTCCTTTGGGGTTTTTGTTTTTGAGAGTTGCAGCTTCCCCTTGGCGCAGGCACAGCTGCTCTGGGCCGTTGGTAGAACTGACAGGAAGGGGCGGGGCCCTTCCTGTGGCGCCTGCCGCCTGTGGTCGCCGCCCCCGCCCCCACGGCCCTCGCGGCCAGCAGCCTGCTTTGGCACTGGCTCCCGGTCGTCTTAGAGGCCCTGCGGGTCCCCCCACGACCCGGCTCCGCTCTGCCGTGGGAGTGGCGGTCGGGCAGGCTGAGGCTCAGGCGCCGGGAGGCAGCACCCAGTCGGGGCCTTCCGCCTGTGCTGTGTGACCTTGGGCCCACAGCTTTACCTCTCTGAGTCTCACCTGGGAGCCCCACTGCCCCAGGCTGTTGGAAGGCCAAGTGAGGCGGTGTCAGTGAAAGGAAGCCTGGTTCTAAAGTGACAGCGTTGAAAGGCTACTCAGTCTGCCCTTCCCAGAAGTGATGGCCGCGAGCTGTGGCTACGGTGCCCAGGCCATGGGGACAGTGCCCCCAGGAGTTGTGGAAAGCCACCCGGCGTGAGCCTGGTCCTTCTCATCTGGAGGGAGTAGAGACCTACCCCCTTCCGTCTTTGCCCTCGGGGCTGCCAGACCAGGCCTCAGCGCCCATCCCAGGAGGGTGAGCCTCGCCCGCCCAGCGTCTGCAGTGAGCCTGTCGCGCCCCTTCCCTTCCCGGGGCGCCTGCTCTTCGAGGCCCCCTGCACCAAGGCCCGCAGGACCTGCCGCTGGGCAGGAGGGCCCCTCGTTTTACTCAGGCCGCCATGTACCCGCTGCCTGACCCTCCTGCCTGAGCCTGTCTCCCCGTCTGCCTGTTCTCATGGTGCTGTGAGAATCAGATGATGGAGGGGGCGTGAGGTCCAGGCACAGGGGCCCCCCGCGCCCCGCCGGAGGCTGCTTTCCTCCCCCCAGCGCTGCGCTGCGGCTCCGGGCGGCGAGGATGGGTCTCATCGTACTTCACGGCCCGCCTGGCGGGCATGTCGCCTCCCGGAGGAGGTGCAGGCCCCGGCTTGTAGGTGCCAGAGTCAGCCCCACACCACTGCCTCACCGGCGGGCACCCATCACTTTCCAGCCAGTGTCTGAGGAAGCGGAGCCTGACGGGGGTAGAAAAGCAGGCGCCCTGACCCTGAATCCAAGAATCTTTGCTTGGCAGCAGCCTGCGAGGACATTGCCCAGCAGCCCCAAGCCCACACCACCCACCGTGATGGGAAGGGCCCTGGGGGTGGGGCTCAGGGTGACACACGGTGCTCGCTTTCAGGGTACCTGCTTTTCCGAGACTTTTGCCTGAAGCACCTGGAGGAGGCCAAGCCCTTGGTGGAGTTCTACGAGGAGGTGGGGCCCCAGGCCGGCCTGCGGCACGCCGGGGGGCGGGGGGGCAGGGGGCGGCCAGGCTGCTTGCCTTGAATCCAGGACACCTGGCGTCGGTGCCCCTCCCCTCCTGGGCCACAGGTCACCTGCGGGGCTCTTGTCCCGTAGATCAAGAAATACGAGAAGCTGGAGACAGAGGAGGAACGCCTGGCCTGCAGCCGGGAGGTCTTCGACACCTACATCATGAAGGAGCTGCTGGCCTGCTCGCACGTGAGTGCTGGCCCGCCTGCAGGCCTGGGGGGCTGGAAGGCCCCGGGGCAAGCTCACGCCTCTCTCTTCCCCAGCCCTTCTCAAAAAGTGCCATCGAGCATGTGCAGGGCCATCTGGTGAAGAAGCAGGTGCCTCCGGATCTCTTCCAGGTGTGTGTGTGTGGTGCCACCCGGCCCAGCCGGCGCCACCCTGGGGCAGCGCGGGTCCAGGAGCCTGGCCGGCTCCCGCCCTGGCTCAGTCACCAACCTCCCGCTTCCCCCCTTAGCCGTACATTGAAGAGATTTGTCAGAACCTCCGAGGAGACGTGTTCCAGAAATTCATCGAGAGGTGAGAGTGGGCGTGTGCAGGAGCAGAGGAGAAGGGGGCCGGCCTGGGAGGGGTGTGGGTGGCGTGGAGGAGAGCGGCCAGCCTGCTTGAGTCCCCAGGCAGGTGGGCGCCCGGGCCTTTCTCCGCCTCAGCGCAGGCACTCCAGCGAGGGTGTCACCTCCGCAGTGCCCACCCCCATCCTCTCAGCACCAGGCACCCCCAAGCCTGTCCCAGGAGGGCCTGCACGGCGTGAGGGACCGCCCATGCCTCTCCAATCCCGTGGTCTGGCGCCCAGCCAGGCCCATCTGGCCCAGCGATGGCCACAAGGGGACATACTGCCCGCCCTCTGCCCACTGTGGCCTTCACGGCTGGAGCCAGCCTGATGGCTGGGAGTTGTGGGCAGATTTCAGCTCCATGTAAGGAGCAGCTTTCTTAGTGTCCCAGCTGCCTGGCCACGGCGTGAGGGCTTCCTGGGAGTGAGTGCTGTGTCACTGGAGGTATGCAAGCAGGGATGAGGCCAGCACAGTTGCGGACACGGTAGCAGGAAGTCGGGGGCAGCCTGGAAGACCTCCCCTCTACGCTTATCTGACCCCAGCGGGAGCCCAGAGGCTGAGAGCAGGGCCAGCGTGGGGGCGGGGGTAGCTCGGGCTGGCACTCTCCCCGGGCAGCCCCGGAAGTGGACACTGCGGCCCGGGACCCCAGGGACCCCAGGCTCGCCCCCGGCATCATTCCACTCACGCCCCGAGGCTCGTCTGAGCCCAAGTTTTTCTCTTGCAGCGACAAGTTCACGCGGTTTTGCCAGTGGAAGAATGTGGAGCTCAACATCCACGTGAGTGTGCGGGGTGGGCCTGGAGAGCCCGTGCCCCGCTCGCCCCCCGGGGGCCAGGCCGGGGAGGCCACCTTTCAGCCCCCGGGGGGCGGCTGGGGTCAGTGCCAGGACCCCAGTGGGGACAGCTCCGGGCGGGGAAGCGTGTGGCAAGGGTGGCCCAGGCGGCCCTCAGTGACCCCGTGGTTGCCGTCCCCGCAGCTGACCATGAACGACTTCAGCGTCCACCGCATCATCGGGCGAGGGGGCTTCGGCGAGGTCTACGGGTGCCGTAAGGCCGACACGGGCAAGATGTGAGCACTGGGTCGCCGGCCTTGTGTGGGCTGCCCGAGGGGGAGGAGAGCCGCCGGGGCGCCCCGCCACAGGTGGCAGGGCCCTGAACGGCAGGTGTCCGCGGAGAGCCGTACACCTTCCCTGCACGCCACCTGGCCTGCTCCGGTTCCCGCGTGGCCCCCAGAGCCAGGCCCGCCCTCTGCCCGCCCTCTGTCCCTGAGTGCCACGCGCTCGTCATGGTGTGTAGTCTTTCCCGCCAGAGCCGTGAGGGCTGCCCCCACCCCTGCCTCGCCCCCGGGGCCCTGCACCGCCATCTGCTGGTGGTCCGACTGACCACGCTCCCTCCTCGGCAGGTACGCCATGAAGTGTCTGGACAAGAAGCGCATCAAGATGAAGCAGGGGGAGACGCTGGCCCTGAACGAGCGCATCATGCTGTCCCTCGTCAGCACCGGGGTGAGCGGGCAGCAGGCCCGGGTCAGCCTGCGGCTCCGAGCCCCGGGCAGCCCCCGCTGACCCCCTGTCCCTGCCCCGCCAGGACTGTCCGTTCATTGTCTGCATGTCCTACGCGTTCCACACGCCGGACAAGCTCAGCTTCATCCTCGATCTCATGAACGGTGGGTGCCGGGCTGGCCCCAGGTGGACCTCGGGGCTGGGGGCCGGGGCGGGAGCTGAGCGCCCCCCTGCTGGGCTGCCTCCCTCAGGCGGGGACCTGCACTACCACCTGTCCCAGCATGGGGTCTTCTCCGAGGCCGAAATGCGCTTCTACGCGGCCGAAATCATCCTGGGCCTGGAGCACATGCACAACCGCTTCGTCGTCTACCGGGACTTGAAGGTGAGCCGCCGGCCTCCTCCCCGCACAGCCGGCCAGCAGGACAGGGGTTCCCGGGACGGCCTGGCCCCTCCCCTCCTCCTGGCCCCAGGGCCTTGGCCCTGCACACCCACACCCTCTAGAGCAAAGACAGCGACCCAGCTGGCGTCTTGCCTGGCTGGGCCTGTCCTGAGCCACTCCGAGGGCGGCTCACCAGGCTCCCCCCACAGCCGGCCAACATTCTTCTGGACGAGCACGGCCACGTGCGCATCTCAGACCTGGGCCTGGCCTGCGACTTCTCCAAGAAGAAGCCCCACGCCAGCGTGTGAGTGCCCCGGCCCCCACCCTCCCTTCCTGCACCCGCTACCGAACCCACTGATGGCCTCCTTGCTCCCGCAGGGGCACCCACGGGTACATGGCCCCCGAGGTCCTGCAGAAGGGCGTGGCCTACGATAGCAGCGCTGACTGGTTCTCTCTGGGCTGCATGCTCTTCAAGCTGCTGCGAGGGTGAGTGGGCCATCCCGGGACAGGACGGACAGCCTCTTCCCCAGGACAGGAGGGGGGCTGGGGGGGTCAGGGGCCCTGCTCCCTGGGTGTTAGGGGCCGCGCCACCCTGGCTTTGGCAGGGAGCACTCGTACCGCCTGCCTCAGTACCCCAGTCCTGTTCTCTCATCTTGGACTCTGGCCCTTCTTGTCCAGGCATAGCCCTTTCCGGCAGCACAAGACCAAAGACAAGCATGAGATCGACAGAATGACACTGACCATGGTGCGTGGAGGGTCCCAGCCCAGGGAAGCAGGGTGGAGTCCGTGGGGGGCCACAGTGAGGCCGGGGTCTCCCGCGGGCATCGGGGCCACGGACTCTTGGTTCTCGGCCGCCAGCAGCCATCTCGGGCTGCTTATCCCCGCTTGGGCCTCCCGCCCGCAGGCTCTCCCCTGTGCGGTCGGAGCAGACGTGTGCTAGGGCCGAGTTAGGGTCCGTGTCCCCCTCTCCTGGGAGCCCGGACCTCCCGCGCTGCCACCTCCCCTCCTCTTGCAGGCCGTGGAGCTGCCCGACTCCTTCTCCCCCGAGCTCCGCTCCTTGCTGGAGGGGCTGCTGCAGAGGGATGTCAGCCGGAGACTCGGCTGCCTGGGCCGGGGGTGAGCGCCGGGGGCCAGGGCCCTTGTCCCGGGCCTTCCCTCCCCGCCGGGCCCTGGGTGGTGTCCACACGGCTGCGTCCAGGCCTCTGCAGGGGCTGCCGGGCCAGCCTGCCCGGGTCTCCGTCTGTGCCCCTCTGAGGACAGGGGCTGTGTCCTGTCACTGGAGCCCCCTGCACGGTCCCAGCCTCCTTTGAAGAGCTCACAAGTTGGGGCCCGGCCAGCCCTGTGCAGTGTTCTTCAGCGGAGGCTGCCTGGGACTCAGCGGGCTGGGGACCGGCTTCCCGAGGGGCCTTGTAACAAAGATGATGGTGAGGAGGAGGAGGACAGCAGCTTTGCTGTTTATTAAACGTTTACTAAGTGCTAGGCGTGAAGTTGCAAGAGTCACAGTATTAAAACTCAGGCCAGCCCTACGGTGTGGGAACTGCTTTTCTTCCCATTTTAGAGATGAGGAAACAGGCTGAGGTTTAAGGACCTTGCCCGAGGTCGCAGAGCCAGAGCGGCCGAACCAGGAGTTAACCTGGGCCCCCTGCCCCCCAGCCCATACCTCACCCACGCCCCGGTGGTGCCGAGCCCTGGTGACCCCCCTCTCCCCCCAGGGCCCAGGAGGTGAAGGAGAGCCCCTTCTTCCGCTCCCTGGACTGGCAGATGGTCTTCTTGCAGAAGGTAACACGTGGGGCCGGGGCGGGTGGGCGCTCTGCAGCCCCCGCCCCGTGCTGACCTCCGCCCCTGCTGCGCTGCAGTACCCTCCCCCGCTGATCCCCCCAAGGGGGGAGGTGAACGCGGCCGACGCCTTCGACATCGGCTCCTTTGACGAGGAGGACACCAAAGGAATCAAGGTACTGGGCCCTGCCTGGCCTCTCAGCCCTGAGCCCCGAGCCTGGCCCAGAGGGCCTCCTCCTCCTCCGCCCTCCCTCCCTGCGTGGGACCCCAGGCAGCTCCGTCCGCCTGTCGGGCCCCAGGCGCCTCCTCCCGGGGCGCCGGGCCGGGCAGGCCGGTGGCTGACGGATGTGCCTGCCGGCCCCGCGGCGAAGCTACTGGACAGCGACCAGGAGCTCTACCGCAACTTCCCCCTCACCATCTCGGAGCGGTGGCAGCAGGAGGTGGCAGAGACCGTCTTCGACGCCATCAACGCCGAGACGGACCGGCTGGAGGCCCGCAAGAAAACCAAAAACAAGCAGCTGGGCCACGAGGAGGGTGAGCGTCTGCGGCCGCCGCCGCGCACCTTGGAGGTGGGAGGCAGGCTCGGGCTTCAGCAGCCCGGCCAAGGCCACGGGCAGGGCGCAGGTGGGAGTCGGCGGGCGCGGCGGCCAGCTGAGCCCCGTCTCGCTCTCTCGCATCAGACTACGCCCTGGGCAAGGACTGCATCATGCATGGCTACATGTCCAAGATGGGCAACCCCTTCCTGACCCAGTGGCAGCGGCGGTATTTCTACCTGTTCCCTAACCGGCTCGAGTGGCGGGGCGAGGGCGAGGCCCCGGTAAGCAGCGGGCCGGCGGGCGGGAGCCCCCGGGTCGGCGGCTGGCGGGGGCCGGCGTGCGCCCTCACGGCCCCCTGCCGCCCTGCAGCAGAGCCTGCTGACCATGGAGGAGATCCAGTCGGTGGAGGAGACGCAGATCAAGGAGCGCAAGTGCCTCCTCCTCAAGATCCGGGGCGGCAAGCAGTTCGTGCTGCAGTGCGACGTGAGTGGGGACCCGGGGGCGGCGCGCGGGGGGGGCTTGGGGCGGCCGGGCCCCGCCTGACGTCCCCTGGGGCGTGTGCAGAGCGACCCCGAGCTGGTGCAGTGGAAGAAGGAGCTGCGCGACGCCTACCGCGAGGCCCAGCAGCTGGTGCAGCGGGTGCCCAAGATGAAGAACAAGCTGCGCTCGCCCGTCGTGGAGCTGAGCAAGGTGCCGCTGGTGCAGCGCGGCAGCGCCAACGGCCTCTGACCCGCCGCCCGCCTGCCCGCCAGCCCGGCCGCCCTCCTGCCCGCCTTTTATAAACCTCTAATTTATTTTGTTGAATTTTTATTATTTGTTTTTCCCGCCAAGCGGAAAAGGTTTTATTTTGTAATTATTGTGATCTCCTGTGGCCCCAGCCCGGCCCAGCCCCCAGGGAGGGGCCCGCTTGCCTCGGCTCCCACTGCCACCCATCCACAGCCACTGTCCAGCCCCCGCAGCCCTGCCCGCCGGGGCCACCACCTCCGGGCGTCTTCCTGCGCGGGGAGAGCGGCGGCCCCGCTGGCCCTCCCGCCCCTTCCCCAGGGGCGGTGCCAGGCGGGGTTGTGCCACCCCCAGCCCTGTGCCCACGGCGCAGCCGGGCGGCCCCAGCGTCGCCCGCCCCCAGGGAGGCCGCAGCACAGGGCTACTACTTGAATTTTCCCTCCGCGGCCCCTCCTGCAACAGGGACACAGCCCTGCACTGGCCTGCCCTGCGGTCAGTTGGTAGACCAGGAGGCCGTTGTCTCCCTGACCCCAGGGCCTCCCACATGACTTGGGCTCCTGCACCCCCTTTGGGGAAGAGCCCCTGTGTCACAGGCCACCTCCATTCCCCACCTGCCCTGGACACTGGGGCTTGGCCAGGAGGGGGCACTGGCAGTGGCCGCCGCCCTCACTGTAGCCCCCTCTTCTCCCGACCCCAAGCGCCCAGGCTCAGGGACCACAGAAAGGCACCTGCGGGTTGTGCCACGCTGGCCTGGCCTGGCCCCGAGCCCCCTTTCCCCGGGCCGGGCAGGGCCTCTTCTGCCCAGGACCACAGGGGGCCAGCCTGGGCTGGCCAGGCAGCACATGAGAGGGGGCCGGAGGGACAGCCCTCCCCGCCCAGGCCGCTCAGTGTGCCCCGCCGGCGGTCCAGCCCCACAGCCCCACGTCCCGTCAGTGCCACCGCCCCCCAGGGCGCCACCTCGCCCGCAGCATGCCCCCTCGTGCCAGTCGCGCTGCCATGTGGTGTCGCGCCCCCTCCCCCGGGGCTGGGTCAGCGGGCTCCCCCCATCTGCTCACTCCCCGGGGCGTTTCTTTGCCGATTTTTGAATGTGATTTTAAAGAGTGGGAAATGATACTATGCGTTTTTATAAAAAATGGTGCCTGACTCCTTGCCCGTGTCAGACTCTTTTGTGCCCAGTGACCCTCTTTGGTCTCCGCGGGGCCCGGGCCTGAGGAGAGAGGGTCTTGGTGGTGCCAGATGCCCTCCCCCGCCACGGCAGGCACCCAGTGGCCGGCCCAGCGCAGGCACTGGGGCGGGGGCTCCACTCCGCCTCTCCCGCCGCCCGGGAGCCAAGCGCGTCTTCCACCCACTGCCGGGGAAGCGGGAGGAGGTGCCTGCATTTCGGTGCCTGGTGTCATGTTGGGGCTCATCGGGTACCCGTGCCCGCCAGGGCCCGTGCGGAGGACACCCTGTGGGCAGGCAGACAAGCCCCTCCGCCCTCTGGGCCTTAGGCTTCTCTGGCTCTGGCTTCCACTCTGGCCTTGCTGTGCAGCCCCCAGGGGTCTCCCTGCAGCCAGGCCTCGCGTACCCAGAGGCTCTGTTCAACTTTCTCTCCCCACGTCCCTGCCCTGCAGGCCCCCGTGGGTGCTGTCACTGCTGCCCCCTCCACAGAGGGCTCTGCTGGCGAGGACTGAGAGGGCCCCACGGAGTCGATGAGGAAATGGCCTTTGGGCTGGAGGAGCGGGGGGACGTTTTTGATGCCCGGAAGGGACTGGCAGTCAGGAGTGGCTCAGGCTGGCACGAGCACCGTGGGAAGGAGCCAGACTCGGGGGGCCCTGAATGCCAGGCTGAACCCAGCCCAGAGCCCAGGGACACTTAACGACTGCAGGACAAAAATGGGAAAGAACATGGAATCTGATGGGCTCTGGGAAGTCCCCAAAGGCTGCACAGGGCTGGGTGGTGAGACCTGGCTTTGGGACAAGGTGGCGATTACCACGTGCAGGTGTGGGAGGAGGTGAAGGGCCACTGGGTTGTCCCGGGAAGAGATGTCATGGTGGTTTGGGAAGAGATCCAGAGAGGCCCGATGGGAAGAATGTGGTCCAGCAGGAATGGGTGGGACTTGGGGACGAAAAAGAAGTGGGAGTCCCAGGTAGCACAGCAGGAGGCCCGTGCTACCACTCAGTCATGACAGCCAGGAGCCTGAAGGGACGAGGGTGAGTGTGGCTGGATCTGGTTTTGCACCTGCTGATGGATTGCATGGGGCACTGGGCACAGAGGTGTCCCAGAAAGAGCTGAAATGTGGGCCTGGAGGTGGTATCAGGGTGGCAGTGGGAACAGACAGGTTTTCAGCTGGGAGAGGCTAGACTTGGGAGCTGGGAAGGGAGAAAGGGGGCCCTGGAAAAGGGTTGAGAAGACAGCGGAATTAGGAATGAAGGGCCAGTGGCAAATCGGGTTCAAGGCTGTCTGCAGAATCAGAAGAGGCTGGGCCTGTTAGATTTGGGGTGAAGAGAGCTTGGGCACGGGGCAGCCCCTTTGAAGAAAGGTGGAGCCTAGGGAGTTCCCACTGTGGCTCAGTGGTAAACAAGCTGGACTAGTGTCCATGAGGATGAGGGTTCAATCCCTGGCCTTGCTCAGTGGGTTAAGGATCTGGTGGTGGTGTGGCTGTGGTGTAGGCTGGCAGCTGTAGCTCCAATTCGACCCCTAGCCAGGGAACTTCCATATGCCCTAAAAAGCAACAAAAGAAACAAAACCAAAGTAGAAGCCAGAGCAGCTGCAGCAGGGCTTGATCTCAGCGTTCTGGACATTCAGAAGCCTTTTGAGCTGTGGTTGTAGACCGAAGGACATTGCAGTGATCTGAAGACACCACAGCTCTGGGTAGCAAAGTGATCCCAGATGGCCACAATGAGAGGGCAGGCTGAAAATGGCAACTGGAGCCTCCCAAGCCAGAGGCTTAGCTCAAACATCTTGATGGAACTATCTGGTCATTTTACAAACTGGGCCAAGCCTGGCCACTGCCTCACCATCCAAGACCAGGACCCGAACCCAGGCTAAAGGCTAGGGTAAGGACACCAGAGCTGAGTCAAATGAGGCCTGCACCCTGGTTCCGGTGTGGGTGGAGCGGATGGCCCCGATTTCCAAACTCTCCTTCCTCTCCTACACTGGCCGCAAAGTGCAGCCTCTGCAAAAGGGATGCACGCGGTGGGCGAGTGAAACAGCCACTCAGGGTGAACAACTTTCCACCAAGTCTTGAGCTAGCCAGGCCTGCTCCCCTCCTCTCCCTACTCCCAGTCCTAACCCCCACCGCTCAACCCCCCTACCTCACACCACATGGCAGGGTCCAGTCCGTGGTGTGCATTTAAGGGCACCTCGGAGGTGCTGGGTACGCAAGCCAGCACCGCCCACCTTGCCTCACACGCAGGCATGGTCGGCACCCCGCGGGGCCTGGGGTAGGAAGACTTGGGCACGGGCGGGGAGCTGCCAGGAAAGCGCAGGTAACCCAGGAGCTGCAAGGCCCGGGGCCGCTGCGCACGCACGCGCACAAACCGCGCACTTCCCGCGAACTTCGGCACCGCCCCTCGCCGAGCGGCCGGGTCCCCGGTCCTTCCTTCCCCTTCCGGACCCGCAAATAGGGGTCCGCGCCAGACCTGGGGCGCCCCCTGCAGGGAACTGGCGGAGCTGCACCCAGGCCCCGCCCTCCGGAACGCCCTCCGCAGACCCTTCCGGGCTGAGACCCGGGTCCTTGCGCGCAAAGTTGCCGGGGAGCCGGGGAGCGCCCCTCGCCCGCCCCCTGCGCGCGCGGGCCCCGTGCGGTTTCCATGGCTACGAAGCCGGGGGACGCGCGCCCCGACGCCCCGCCCCGCCCCGGCGCAGCCCCGCCCGCCGGGCCCGCCCTCCCCGCCGCCTGCGCCGCCGCGGCCGCCACTGCCGCGGGGTCGCGGGGGCTGCGGTGGGCGCAGCTCGGGCGCAGCTCGGAGTGGAGGCGAGGGGGCCGCGCCAGGCCCAGAGCCGAGGCGGGGCTGGGCCGCCCCCTCTGCGCCCGCCGGCCTGCGGGCTCGAGATGCGGCGCTGAGGCCCAGCATGGCTGGCCCGGGCCCCACCTTCCCACTGCACCGGCTCGTCTGGGCGAACCGGCACCGTGAGCTGGAGGCCGCTCTGCACAGCCGCCAGGTGAGGCCCGCCAGGCATCCGGGCCGTCCGCCTGGTCCACCACCCAAAGCTGTGGTCTCCATCCTGGAGGCCGCCTGCCAGGCTCCCCCTCCCCGGCCCGAAGCCCAGGTCACCTGCCCCTCGCGCAACTTGGGCTCCTGGTCTCGGCTCCCGGCGCTGGGCCTTGCCCTGCTGGTCTCCCCGCCTCACCCTGCATCCAGCCTCCAGTCTCGCGCCTCACCACCCCTGAGCCAGCTCCGTTCCTGGTCCCCAGGCCGGTTCAGACTCTTGACATGGGCAGCTGCACCTCTACCTGCCCAGTCCCTGCCCCCACCGGGCCCCCAGCCCTGTCCCTGGCAGAGGGCAGGAGAGGTGGGTGGCTCTTGCCTTGCCAGGACACCAGGACACCCTCTGCTATTTCCACCCCCATCTGCTGTCCTCATTTCCCGCAGTGACTCCCAACCCTATTCGTTCCCGTGGCCTTCTTGCCTTGGCCTGTCCTTACTTGCCCTGTGCTGAGTGTCCCATGTCCCCCAGCATGACATTGAACAGGAGGATCCCCGGGGGCGCACCCCCCTGGAGCTGGCGGTGTCCCTGGGGAACCTGGAGTCTGTGAGAGTCCTCCTTCGACACAATGCCAACGTGGGCAAAGAGAGCTGCCAGGGCTGGGCAGGTACCGCAGAGGGCGCAGGGGCTCCTCTGAGGCTGGCAGTTGGAGGTTGGTGTGTGGGAGTGGGCACCCGGGCCGGGGGCCACCCGGAGAGTCCCCTCAGCAGCCCGGCGCCCCCAGTCCTGCAGGAAGCAGTCAGCACTGGGGACCCCGAGATGGTGCAGCTGGTCCTCCAGTACCGGGACTATCAGAGGGCCACGCAGAGGCTGGCTGGCGTTCCCGAGCTGCTCCACAGACTCCGCCAGGTACAGCAGGGCAGGGACCTGCGGCCGCTAAGTGGGGGGCGTCGTGGAGGGGACCGTGACAGGCCGTGGGGTAACCCTGGTCACCCAGGCCAGGCCTGGCCCTGGAAGGCCACCCAGCCGGTGCTGCGTGCCTTCCCGACACTGTCAGTGAGGTGCCTCTCTTTTGACCCCGGCCCAGGGTCACCTCGGAAGGAGAGGCCTCCGGGCCCGCGGGGCTGAGAGCGAGCCCATTGGGAGGAAAGCCTTTGCCAGCATAGAGGGTCCTCTAGTGTCAGAAATCTCATCAGGGCCTGCTGGTTAATTCCCAGAAGGAGGATTTCGTCCCACTTAGTGGCCGTGGCCTGGACCCCCGTGCGTCCTTCTCAGAGCACGTGGTTGGGGGGGGCCCACCGGGAGAGCACACTGCCTCCTGGTGCCCGCCCCAGGGGCAGGCCCGGAGGGGGTCATCGTGCTCCCTTTTCAGATGAGCACTCTGGGATCCAGGGGGCAGAAGCTCCCCCAGGGCCCCCAGCAGGCTAGTGCCAGCTTGGGCCTGGGCCCAGGCCTGCAGATGCCTACAGCCTGATTACTTGCAAGCCTTTTTAGGCCCCACTTGCCCCAGCCTTTCCTGGGTGGGGTTGGCTGGAGTGGGGCACCATGGCAGCACTTCCAGCAGGACTTGCAGAAGGGCTGGGCCCCTGCGGACAAGGAGCTTCCCAGGCCCGCTGACCCCCAGCTCCAGGCAGGGCCCTGACCCGTGCTCTGGTCCATCTCAGGCCCCCGATTTCTACGTGGAGATGAAGTGGGAGTTCACCAGCTGGGGTGAGTGGGGACCTCTTGGCTCCCAGGGCCCTGGAAGCGGGGGGAGGGAGGGGCCTTTGAGAAAGAGCCCCGGTGACCTCCCTGCCCCCCTGCAGTGCCCCTCGTGTCCAAGATGTGCCCGAGCGACGTGTACCGCGTGTGGAAGCGGGGTGAGAGCCTGCGGGTGGACACCAGCCTCCTGGGCTTCGAGCACATGACCTGGCAGCGTGGCCGGAGGAGCTTCATTTTCAAGGGTCAGGGTGAGCTCACGGCGGGCGCGCGGCAGGCCGGGGCCCCGGTTCTCCCGTGGCTGGCGAGGACGGTGCTGTCCTGTCTGTCTCCAGAGGGGGATGTGGAGGTGGGGGTGGCGGGGACCCAGGGCCCGAAGCCACATCCCGTCCGCAGCAGGGCACTTGAGGGCCCAGCGGTAGCCTTCTGGCCGCTGTCTGCGCCCGGCACTGACCTGTCCCCCTCGCACGCCCCACCGGCTGGCAGAGGCGGGAGCCCTGGTGATGGAAGTTGACCATGACCGCCAAGTGGTGCACACGGAGATGCTGGGGCTCGCCCTGCACGAGCCAGAAGCGCTGCTGGCCGCCATGCGGCCCAGTGAGGAGCACGTGGCCAGTCGCCTCACCTCCCCCATCGTCTCCACCCACCTGGACACTCGCAATGTGGCCTTCGAGAGGTCAGTTGGGGCCTGGACACACCGTGGGCCGTGCTCTTGAGGCTCTGGTTCAGGCCTCTGGGAGGATGAGCCACTCGCAGAGGCTGCTCGGAAGGGGGCGGGGGTCACTGCAGGCCCAGTGTCACTCCCAGACTCCCCGCCCCCGCACGCCTGTCTACACTGGCAGCTGTCTGCCTGGGAGGAGGCTAGGTCAGGGCGTCCTCAGCTTTTCTGACTTCTGAGTTCACATCTTTTTCCAGAAAAACAAAGACTCAGGCTGTGGGTCAGGGCAGCTTTTTGCACCAGTGTTGGCTTCTCAGTGGTGCTGCTGAGTCCAGGCCAGAGTCCTCTGTGGGCAGCCTAGGAGCCTGTCCTGTCTGCCAGGGTGTTATTTCTCTAACAGCATATGCCCTGGTTCCAATAACAGACTTTGGAAATACTTAAAAACAAACACTTTCTTGGAGTTCTGTGGTGTAGCAAGTTAAGGATCCAGTGTTGTCACTGCCGAGTCTTGGGTCACTGCTGTGGCGCAGGTTCGATCCCTGGCCCAGGAACGTCCACATGCCATGGGCGTGGCCAAAACAACACAAAACAAAAAAACAGCTTTCTTGAGATATAATTTTATGTACCATACAGTTTGTCTATTTAAGGGGTGGTGCAGTTCAGTGGTTTTTAGCATATTCATGGATAGGTAACCAGCTCACCATCCAATTTTAGAACATTTTCGTCACCTCAGAAAGAAACCTTGTGTCCTTTAGCGTCAGCTCCCGTCCCCTCATCCCCTCCCCTGGTTAATCTCCTTTCTATCTCTGTAGATTTCTCTATTCTGGAATTTCATATATAAGTAGACTCATATAATATGTGGTCTTTTGTGACTGGCCTCTTTAGCTTAGTGTGGTGTTTGCAAGGTTCTTCTAAGCTGTAGCCTGTAACATTCCTTTTTATGGCTAGATCCACTGAATGAATATCCCACATTTCGTTTATTCCTTCGTCCATGGGCGGACAAGGATTGCTTTCTACCTTTTAACTGTTAACGAGTAATGATGCTCTAAACATGAGTGTACAGGTTTTCGGGCGGACATGTTTTCATTTCTCTTGGGTGTTTTCCTAGGAGTGGAATTGCTAGCTCACGTGGTAGCATGTGGGAATTAAACACAGATGTTTAATTGTTTCAAGAACTGCCTGCAATTCCCATCTTGGCTTAGTAGTATCAAACCCGATTGATATCCATGAGGATGAGGATTCGATCCCTGGCCTTGCTTAGTGGGCTAAGGATCCGGCGTTGCCGTGAGCTGTGGTATCGGTCGCAGACGCAGCTCGGATCCCACGTTGCTGTGGCTGTGGTGTGGGTCAGTGGCTACAGCTCCCGTTCGGCCCCTAGCCTGGGAACTTCCATGTGCTGCACTTGCAGCCCTAAAAAAAAAAAAAGGCAAACTGCCAGACTCTTTGCCAAAGGGACTGGAGCATTTTACATCCCCACAGCAGGGTATGAGGGTTCCAGTTTCTCCACATCCTCACCAACACTTACTGCTCGTAGATTTCTTTCTTTTGGGTGGGTGTGAAGTGGTTATTCATCGTGGTTTCGATTTATGTTTCCTTCATGACCAATGATGTCGAGCATCTTTTCACATGCTTATTATGTATGTGTCTTCCTGGGAGCAGTGTCTGTTCAGATCCTTTGCCCATTTTAAAAGTCGGGGGAGGAGTTTCCGTCATGGCTCAGCGGTTAATGAACCCGACTAGCATCCACGAGGACGCGGGTTCTATCCCTGGCCTCGCTTATGAGTTAAGGATCCGGCGTTGCCCTGAGCTGTGGTGTAGCTCGGTAGCTACAGCTCCAATTCGACCCCTAGCCTGGGACCCTCCGTATGTTGCAGGTGTGGCCCTAAAAAGACAAAAAAAAAAAGACCAAAAAATGAAAAATAAATAAAAGTTGGGTTATCGCTTTATTACTGTGGTACGGTAGTTCTTTGTATATAGTCCAGATATAAGTCCCTCATCAGTTATTCGATTTGCAAATATCTGCTCCCATTCTGCAGGTTGTCTTTTCACTTTCTGGATGATGTTCTCTGAAGTGCAAAAGTTTTTACTTTTCATAAAGTCAAGGTTGTCTATTTTTCTTTTTGTTGCTTGAGCTTTTTTTTTTTTTTTTTCGGTCTTCTTTAGGGCTGTACCCACGGCATATGGAAGTTCCCAGGCTAGGGGAAATCAGAGCTGTAGCTGCAAGCCTACACCACAGCCACAGCAATGCTGGATCCTTAACCCACGTCTGAATGGATACTAGTCAGGTTTGTTACTGCCGAGCCACTGCAGGAACTCCTCTTGTGCTTTTAGTGTTACATCTAACAGTACTTTGCCAAATCCAGTTCATAAAGGAGTTCCCTGTTACGCAGTGGGTGAAGCGTCTGGCATTGTCACTGCAGCGTCTCAGGTCTATGCTGTGGCGCAGGTTCGATCCCTAGCCCAGGAACTTCCACATGCGGCAGGCGTTGCCACAAACCAAAACAAAGCAGAGTCATGAAGATTTTCCCCAATGTTTTGTTCTGAAAATGTTGTAGTTTTAGCTCATACATTTAGCTCTTTGATCCGTTTTGAGTTAACATCTGTATGTGGTGGAAGGCGAGGGTCATCTTCGTTCTTTTGCACGTGACTGTCCACTTGTCCAGCACCATTTGTTAAAACGACTCTTATTTTCCACTCAGTGGTCCTGGCACCCTTGTGGAAAATCAGTGGACCACGGACCTGTGGGTGTATTTCTAGACTCCAATTCTGTTCCATTGATCTATATGACTACCTTTGTGCTACCTTTGTGCCTGTACCACACTATCTTTTTCTTTTTTCAGTAATTCTATTTTTATTTTTATTTTATTTCATTTTATTTTATTTTTAGGAAATGGTACAAGGAATTAGTCTTTATTTTTTTTAAGTATTTTTTTTCCTTTTTTATAATGATTTTTATTTTTTCCATTATAGCTGATTTACAGTGTTCTGCCGGTTTTCTGCTGCACAGCAAGGTGACCCAGCCACACATACATGTGCACATTCTTTTTTCTCACGTTATCATGCTCCATTGCGAGTGACCAGGCATAGTTCCCAGTGTATTTTTTTGAAGTATAGTTGATTTACAACGATGTGTTAATTTCTACTGTACAGCAAAGTGATTCAGTTATGCATTCTTTGTCATCTTCTTTATTTTTTTCTCTTTTTGGCTGCCCCATGGCATATGGAGTTCCCCATCCGGAGATCAGATCCAAGCCATTTTGCAACCTAGGCAACATCGGCTTCTTCACCCACTGTGCCAGGCCGGGGATCGAACCTGCATCCCAGTGCTCCCAAGATGCTGCCGATCCCATTGCGCCACCGTGGGAACTCCTTCATGTTCTTCTTTAAAGATTTTTTTTTTTTTGCCTTTTTGCCTTTTCTAGGGCCGCACCCGTGGTGTATGGAGGTTCCCAGGCTAGAGGTCTAACAGGAGCTGTAGCTGCCGGCCTACACCACAGCCACAGCAACGCGGGATCCGAGCCACGTCTGCAGTCTACACCACAGTTCACGGCAACGCCGGATCCTTAACCCACTGAGCAAGGCCAGGGATCGAACCTGCAACCTCATGGTTCTTAGTCGGATTTGTTAACCACTGAGCCACGACAGGAACTCCTAAAGATTTTTTTAAAGTATGGTTGATGTACAGTGTTGTGCCAATTTCTAGTGACTCGGTCATACCTACATATGTATAATCTTTTTTTTTTTGTCTTTTTTGCCTTTATCTAGAGCCGCACCTGCGGCATATGGAGGTTCGCAGGCTAGGGGTCTAACCGGAGCTGTAGCTGCCGGCCTACACCACAGCCACAGCGACGCGGGATCCGAGCCACGTCTGCAATCTACACCACAGCTCACGGCAACGCCGGATCCTTAACCCACTGAGCAAGGCCAGGGATCGAACCCGCAACCTCACGGTTCTTGGTCAGATTCGTTAACCACTGAGCCACGAAGGGAATTCCTGTATGATCTTTTTTAATGTTATTTTCTGTCGTGGTCTGTCGCAGGCGAGTGGGTATAGTTCCCTGAATATCACAGTGTCTTAATGACATGTTGCCTCATCCTAAGTTCTTAAAATCGGAACGTGTGAGTCTTCTGACTTTGTTCTTCTTTCCCAGAACGATTTTTGCTATTCTGAGTCGCTGCGGTTTTCTATGAATTCCAGATTCAGCTCGTCAGTTTCTACAGAGAATTCAGATGGGACTCTGATAGTGTCTGTGTTGAATCTGTGAAACAATTTGCGGAGTAGTGCCGTTTAATTTCACATTCTTAGAAAATAATGTCAAATCTTCTGCCATGAACATGGGATATTTTTCCATCTGTTTAGATCTTTAATTTTGTCAATGATGTTCTGAAGTTTTTAGAATGCAGTTTTTTGGTTTTTGTTTTTTTGTTTCTTGCTTTCTAGGGCCGCACCTGCAGCATCTGGAAGTTCCCAGGCTAGGGCTTGAATTGGAGCTGCAGCTGTGCGGGATCCAAGCCACGTCTGTGACCTACACCACAGCCCCCGGCAACACCAGATCCTTAACCCACTGAGCGAGGCCAGGGATCAAACCCAAATCCTCACGGATACTAGGCAGGATCAGTTCTGCTGAGCCGCAACAGGAGCTCCCAGAGCAGGCATTTTTATCTGATTTCTGAGCTCAGGGGAAGTCAGTCAGTCTTTCTTCATTACGTGTGACGTTAGTGGTGGATGCCCTTTATCAGATTGAGGAAGTTCCCTCTGTTTCTAGTTTGTTGAGTGTTTCTCTCATGGAAGGGTTTGGATTTTGTCCAGTATTTTTTCAGTGTCTATTAATATGATTCTGTGACTTTTTATTTTATTGATATGTGTTGCTATCAGTTAATTTTTTATTTATCGAACCAACTTCGTATCCTTAGGATAAATTTCACTTTGTTGTGGTGGATAATTCTTTTCATATGCCGCTGGATTTGGCTGGCTAGTATTTTGTGCCCATATTATAGGAGATATTGGTTTATTGACTTCTTGTGATGTCTTTGTCAGGTTTTAGTATCTGGGCCGTGCCTCATGGAGGGAGTGGGCTGGTATCACCTCCTGGTCTGTGTTTTACAAGTGTTGGTGAATGATCGGTATTAATCCTCTTTATTTTATTTTATTTTATTTTTTGTCTTTTTGCCTTTATCTAGAGCCGCACCTGCGGCATATGGAGGTTCCCAGGCTAGGGGTCTAACAGGAGCTGTAGCTGCCGGCCTTCGCCACAGCCACAGCAACGCGGGATCCGAGCCGCGTCTGCAACCTACAGCACAGCTCACGGCAACGCCAGATCCTTAACCCACTGAGCAAGGCCAGGGATCGAACCCGCAACCTCATGGTTCTTAGTCGGATTCATTAACCACTAAGCCACGAAGGGAACTCCTTAATCCTCTTTAAAAGTGTGGTGGGCTTCTTTGGTGAGGCTGTCTAGGCCTGGGCTTTTCTTTGTGGGTAGTTTTTTATTCATTTGTTTTCGTTTTCACTACTCCAGTTTCTGCTTGTTACAAGTCTGTTGGATTATCTCTTTCTTCTTGAGTGAGTTTTGGTCGTTTATGTCTCTCTCTAGGATTTGTCCATGTCATCTAAAGTATCTAATTACTTGGTGTACAATTGTTCATCATATTCCTTTATTTAGGATCTTTTTATTTCTGTAATGTCTGCAGTACTGCCTCTTTCATTTCATTTCTCCTCCTTCTTTCCTTCATTTCTTTCTTTCTTTTTTTTTATTTTTTGTTTTGGTCTTTCTCTCTTTTTCTAGGGCCGCACCCATGGCATATGGAGGTTCCCAGGCTAGGGGTCTAATCGGAGCTGTAGCCGCCGGCCTACGCCTCAGCCACAGCAAAGCAGGATCCAAGCTGCATCTGCGACCTACACCACAGCTCACGGCAACGCCGAATCCTTAACCCACTGAGTAAGGCCAGGGATCCAACCCGCAACCTCATGGTTCCTAGTCGGATTTGTTTCTGTTGTGCCATGATGGGAACTCCATTTCTTTCGCCCTTTCCTCCTTTCTTTTTCTTCCTTCCTTCTTTCCTTCCTTCCTTCCTTCCTTTCTTCTTTTGCCATGCCTGCAGCATTTGGAAGCTCCTGAGCCAGGGATCGAACCTGCACTACAGCAGCAGCCCAGGCCGCTGCAGTGACAACCCAGACCCTTAACCTGCTGTGCCACAAGGGAACTCCTCCTCTTTCATTTCTGATTTGGATAATTTGAGTCCTCTCTCTTTTCTTGGCCAGTAGCTAAAGGTTTGTCAGTTCCGCTGATCTTTTCAAAGAGCCGACTTTTGGTTGAATTGATTTTCTCTGTTGTTCTTCCCCTCTCCATTTCATTAACTTTCACTCTAATAGTCATTATTTCCTTCTTTCTGCTTGCTGTCGGTTCAGTTTGCTCTTTTCCCAGTAATGTGAAAGCTTAGGTTATTGATTTCAGATCTTTCTTCTCTCAATACAGCCATAAATTTCCCTCTAAGCATTGCTTTAGTTGTGGCCCATGAATTTCCATGGTATCTTCATTTCCATTCATCTTGAAGTATTTCCACTTTTTCTTTTGACTGATTCACTCTTTGACCCATTGGTTGTTGAGGAGTGTGCGGATTTCCCAAATCTTTTTTCTGTTACTGATTCTAGTTTCATTCCGTTGTGACTGGAGAACATACTTTGTATGACTTCTGCCCTTTCAGTGTTACTGAGGTTTCTTTTATGGCTGAGCCCGTGGTCTGCCCTGAAGAATGTTCCATGCGTACTTGAGCAGAACGTGTATTCTGGTGTTGCTGGGCAGAGTGTCTGAGGATGCCCACCACGCCTGGCTCGTGGTGCTGCTCGTGGTGCTGTTCAGGCCTCTTGGTTCCTCGTTGACCTTCTCTCCGCTCTTTCTCCATCATTGCAAGTGGGGTACTGAGGTCTCCAGCCGTTATCATTGAATCAGACGTCCTTTTATTTTTTAAATTTTTTATGGAAAACGTCAAACACATATGAAAGAAGAGAGAATAGTATAATGTACTCATCACCCAGCGTTAACATTTATCAACATTCTGCCCATCTGGTCGAATCTGCCCTTCTCACCTCTTTCCTTTTGTCCTTTTCCCCCTGACCATTTTAAAACACATCCCAGGTGTCATGGAATTTCACCGTGAAATGCTTCTGCATGTGACTAACAGATTAGGATTTTTTTTTTTTTAAGGGCCGCACCTGTGGCATATGGAAGTTCCCAGGCTAGGGGTCGAATTAGAGCTACAGCTGCCAGCCTACGCCACAGCCATAGCAACATGGGATCCGAGCCACGTCTGCAGCCTACACCACAGCTCACGGCAATGCTGGATCCCCGACGCACTGAGCGAGGCCAGGGATCAAACCTGCATCCTCCTGGATACTAGTCAGATTCATTTCCACTGCGCCACGTGGGAACTCCCAAATAAGGATGTTTTTAAGCCCAGCCCCAACACCATGACCACACGTAGCAAAATTTAGCAGTCATTTCCCTGTGCTTCCTAGTCCTCAGGCCTCTGTTCACTCGTCCCCAGCTGTCCGGGGCTCCTCTTCAGGGCTCGTGTGTGTTTCACAGCAGGAAGGCTATTGGAAGGGGTCTTTGGAAGGGATGACTTTGGCCAGAGTTGGGGGTGCGGATCCTCATGAGCTCCTGTTTGGTCTGTTTCAGGAACAAGTGTGGTATCTGGGGCTGGCGCTCTGAGAAGATGGAAACCGTTAGCGGCTACGAGGCCAAGGCAGGAGAGCCTAGTGGTGGGGCCGGGGTAGCAGACGAGGCCCAGGAGCCCCGCTTTTTCTCCACATGCACCCCATGTGGAGGGAGAGACAGAGCAGCCCTTGGGGACCAGGGGAACTCAGCGGGGCCCGAGTGCCCAGCCCCTGCCGAGCGCGTAGGGACCCCCCGCAGCACGGGCTCCCTGCCCAGCTTACCGAGATGCAGCGCGGGGCACTGGCCCCTTGTTGGTGACTCCTCGGGGCTCAGACCCTGCCACCGCCACTGTGGGGAGCGAGGTCTCCTCTGTCCCTGGGGACAAAGGAGGACTTGGGTCCTCTGCTGGCGAGGCCGAGGGTGGGGAGCCGGCTCTGAGCCCCCAGCTCCCTGTGTCCCCTGCTCCCCAGGTGTACAGTGCCACCAACGTGGAGCTGGTGACACGCACACGCACGGAGCACCTCTCAGATCAGGACAAGTCGAGGAGCAAAGGTAAAGCCAGGTGCGCCTGCCTGCTGCCCGGCCACGCCACACGGTGGGGTCGCCTGGTCTGGGGTCAGGGCCGGAGGATCTGGGACAAGCTGGGGGGCTTCCTCGTTCCTGTCTGCTCCGCCTGCCACCACGCAGGAGGCTCCCAGCCTGGAGGGTGGGGGCGGGCAGCCGGGGGCAGCGGCCCCGAGTCCCCTCACGGGCTCCCACCCCTTCTCCCCAGGGGGAAAGACTCCGTTCCAGTCCTTCCTTGGGATGGCCCAGCAGCACTCCTCCCACAACGGGGTGAGCGGGGCTGGGGGCCGGGGGCCACCGGGCGGGGCCGGGCAGGCGCCCCGAAGCGCTGAGCCCGGTCCCGGGGTCCCCCCAGGCTCCCGTGCAGCAGGCAGCCAGCCCCACAAACCCCACGGCCATTTCCCCCGATGAGTACTTTGACCCCAACTTCAGCCTGGAGTCGAGGAACATCGGCCGCCCCATCGAGATGTCCAGCAAAGTACAGAGGTGAGGACTGGGGGCTCCCCAGGGACGGGGACCCTGCCTGGCGCCCCGGGCCCTTGCAGACGCCTGTCACCCACGGGGCCTCCTGGAACGGGAGCCCCACTCACCCCGCCAGCCGCCGGCTGGACCGCACTCCCTGGGGGCAGGGGCCGGGTCGGGCTTAGCCGAGGTCCGCGGCGCCCAGCTGGAGGCTTGGCTCCGAGGACTGGTCCCTCTTCTTGGTGACCGAAAGAAAGGGCAGCACCGCCCATGTGTCATCCTCAATTTAATGAGCACCCGCTGGGGCCAGCTTGCGGCTCCTGGCCTGGTGGCCCAAGGAGGCATCTTCCCCTCTGAGGGCCTGGTCCCCTCGGTAAAATGAGAACAGTCGCCTTCGGCTGCCTGTTCACGAGGGCGCTGCGAGGCTCTGATGAGCCGTGACAAGTAGCACAGACGATGGGCCCAGCACCCTCCCAGGGACCTCACGTGGACCCCTCGGAGCCAGGGACCTCGCGTGGACCCCTCGGAGCCAGGGACCTCGCGTGGACCCCTCGGAGCCAGGGACCTCGCGTGGACCCCTCGGAGCCAGGGACCTCGCGTGGACCCCCTGGAGAGGCGGGCTGGGAGGAAAGTCCTGAACCTGGGCCGTGCTGGACCCAAGCGTGCGGCGAGGAGCTGCCAGCTGGCTGCGGGCCGAGGAGCCGGATTAGGCCGGACAAGGCCAAGTTAAGCCAGGAGCTCGGCCCTGCCCTCCTCACCCAGAAGAGCTGAGCTGGACCAACCACCCGTAGGCCCAGCCTGAGCCCCGGCTCTGGAGGCAGCTCCCAGGGGAGGCAGGCAGGGGCAGCCGGGCAGAGCAGAGGGCGCCCGGGCCGGCGGGAAGAGCACAGCACAGGCCCGCGTCCAGAGTGGGTGGCCCGAGCAGAGCGGCCGCCAGAGGTTCCTTGACCCACATCCTGCGGTCGGCTGGGCAGGTTCAAGGCGACACTGTGGCTGAGTGAGGAGCACCCGCTCTCCCTGGGTGACCAGGTGACGCCCATCATCGACCTGATGGCCATCAGCAATGCTCACTTCGCCAAGCTGCGCGACTTCATCACGCTGCGCCTGCCCCCCGGCTTCCCGGTCAAGATCGGTGAGCGGGTGGGCCGGGCGGCCGGGGGCCTCGGGCAGCCCCGGGGCTGGGGTGGGCGCGGGCTGCAGGGCTGGCTCAGGCTGGACGTCTTCTCCCAGAGATCCCCCTTTTCCACGTGCTCAACGCCCGCATCACCTTCAGCAACCTGTGTGGCTGTGACGAGCCCCTGAGCTCGGTGTGGGCGCCGGCGCCCGGCTCTGCCGTCGCAGCTTCAGGTACTGCTGTGGGTGGGCGTGGGGCTGTGCAGCTCGCCGGTCCCCGCGCACCGGGGGCTGAGCGCAAGCCCTCTGCTACACCCAGGGAGCCCCTTCCCCTGTGAAGTGGACCCCGCCGTGTTCGAGGTGCCCGAGGGGTACAGTGTGCTGGGTGCGGAGCGCTTCGAGCCTCCTCGCGACGAGGATGACGATCTGCTGCAGTTTGCCATCCAGCAGAGCCTGCTGGAGGCGGGCACGGAGGCAGAGCAGGTGGGGCGCAGGCAGGGCCCAGGACCTGGGCAAGAGCGGGGGTGGCAGAGGCCACAGCTCTGGGCTCTGGCTGCTGCAGGTGACTGTCTGGGAAGCCCTGTCCAACACCCGGCCTGGCACCCACCCTCCCCAGGCCATGGCTTATGAGGAGCAGCTTCAGCTGGAGCGGTGAGGCCCCCTAGGACCGACCAGGTCCACGTCTCAGCCCGGCCCGCCTCGAGGACCCTGCCAGCCAGGGGGTTCCTGGCCGGTCGGGGTAGGTAGCGGGAGGGTGCTAGTCCCAGGACCCCACACCCTCTTCAAGGCCCCCCTCCATCTTCATCACCCACCAGCAAAGGCAGCACGAGGGACGGGAAGACAGGGTCTTCAGAGGGTCCCAGCCCCGTCCTTGTCCTAGGCCTCCGTAGCCTTGTCCCCGCCCGTGGCTCCCCCGAGCCTAGTGCTCACCATTCTGCTCTCGCTTCTCGCGCCGTGCCCGGAAGGGCCCTCCAGGAAAGCCTGAGGATGTCCACAGAGCCTGGGGGTCCGGGATCCCCTCACCGGACACCCCCGGCCCCGGCCCCCCCGAGCTTTGAGGAGCAGCTCCGCCTGGCCCTGGAGCTGTCTTCGCGGGAGCAGGAGGAGCGGGAGCGGCGGGGGCAGCAGGAGGAGGAAGACTTCCAGCGGATCCTGCAGCTCTCGCTCACGGAGCACTGAGCCCCCAGCCCCGGGCAGGGCTGTCGGGGGGGCTCCCACCCACTTTTGTAACTTATTTATTTATAAACACTCTGCTGCGGAGCTTGGGGCCTGGAGCCCCGGGGCTGGGCTGGCATTGGAGACGGAGATGGAAATAAAGAGACCCTCAGCAGCAGGCTTGCTCCACTCGGTGGGGGGAAGGGGGGCCCCGAGGGGAGACACTGTAGGCAATGGCCTTAGACCTGGGTTTGAATCCTGGCCGGGACCCCCTCAGCGTCTCCGAGCCTCAGTTTCCTCGGCTACAACTGAGACCGCCAACCACCTCCAGGCTGCCGAGAGGGTAAAATGAGCCGACAGGTGCCAAGGGCTCTTAGGGAGTAGGCGCTCCAAAACCACCCATTCCCCTGGGCTCTGTCCCACCTGGGGGAGGCCCAGGTTCCCCTGCCCAGCCACACAGTGTGGTCTGGCCGGAACCCACCCCATGCGTATCAGGGACAGCTTCACCAGACCGAGCCAGTGCAGAAGGGCGCGTCGGCCTGGGTTCCTGCCCTAACTCCGGCAGGTTCTGTTGCAATGACTTTCAGCAAGTCACTTCCCTCTGTCGCCTCTGTGAACCTGCTCAGCCTGGCCCTGCTCACCTCCACCCTGAGGACCTGCTGTGGGCCTCGTGGCTCAGTTCTAAGCCTGCTATGCCCTAAGCTTTGCGTGTCTCAGCAATTCACGCAGAGAGTGGAAGCGCAAGGGCCAGCTAACAAGGAGAAACAAGTTTGGGGGGGCCCCTCACTTGAGACCCACTGTGTCTGGTCCCCTCCCAGACCTGGGTCCTCAGTCCTGCCTCCCGAGGTCCCGTCTCTGTTGGGCAATAGGACAGAGCGCGGCTCCGGTGACCTAACCTGGCGGAGCAGGGAGGACAGGGGCAGGGGCGCCTCTTGGCCCAGAGCGGAGCTCAAGTGACCCAACTGGTCGGAGGAGGGAGGACCGGGCCAGGGGTGCCTCCTGGGAGGAGGGACCGGACCGGAATGCAACGTAAGCGGCCCCTTGGCTCTCCGGCGCCGCACCTGCGCCCCGCCCTCCGGCCCCGCCCTCGACGTGTTTGGGGGGCGGGGGCGAGGCGGGCCGAACCGGCGAGACACGCAGGGAGGGGCGGCGGCCACTCGGGCGGGCTCGGCCGGCGGCCCGGACGGGTGTCTGGCCCTTTAAGGGCCGCCCCCGAGGAGGTGCCAGGCCCTGGTGGCTCCGGACTTTCCTTCCTGGTCCTGCGGGGCAGGGACTGCCCGTGGGACTGAGGGAGGGCGCGGCGCCCGGTGGCGGCCCAGGTGCCCCCGGCCTGGCCTCATGGCCCTGGTCACAGTGAGCCGCTCGCCCCCGGCCAGCGGCCACTCCACGCCTGTGGGGCCCACGGTGAGTCTAACTTTGCTGTGGCCCTGCCCACGCAGTCGGCTGCCAGTGGCCCCGGGGGCGTGCGTGCTGCCCACAGGCAGACCCTCCTCGAGCCTGGGGGACTTCGAGTCTCAGGCTGGCCGGGTGTGGGATATCTGGAGGCTCCCGGGATCTCAGACCACGGCAAGGATCGGAGCCCTGAGCGCCAACCCAGCCTGCGGAGGCCCTACCCCTTCGGAGGCCCAGATCTGGGCCAAACCTCCAGCAGCCACCCCCCTGTTAACTCGGGCTGCCGGCCTGGACCTGGGCCCGGGCTCCCCCAGGGCCTCCGTGAAGAGAGTGGACTGGAGTGGGAAAGAGATCTGACACTTTTTCTGGGACTGGGGTGTGGGGGGATTTCTACAGCCCCACCCAGCAGCTCTGAGCCAGGGGCGAGGAGACCCCTTCCCTGCATTTCACTCAGCCCCGGGGGCTGCTTTCTCGGCAGGACCAGGCCTCCCAGCGCAGAAGCCGGCTCCAGCGAAGGTGAGCAACACAGACGTCTCCATCCGGCAGCCGCTTTCGGCCACTGCCATCCTGGGGGATTTGCAGCCAAAGCCGGCCACTTAATGTGTGGAGCAGTGAGGCTGGCGGGCACGACTGGCGGGCAGGCAGGCTGCCTTTCCTTTCCTCTTCCCCCTGGTCAGTTTGGGCTCCTTCACCCACTATCCTGGACCTGGCTCTGGCTGGTGGTCACGAGCCAAAGGACGGGATGGGAGAGCGGGGCCTGGCGCCTCCCTAGTCCCCCCCGCCCCAAGTTCACAGTATCTCCTGAGACGGGCAGGTGGGGAGGGAAAGGAAGCAGCCTCTGTCCCTCCTCAGCCGAGAAGAAATGCGCTGGAGGCTCAGGAGCCTCTGAGGCGGTGGTTCCTGAAGTGCTGTGGCAGCGATCCCCGGGAACCGGCTGGGAACGCACCTTCTCAGGCCTCCACCTGCGAGCCACTGACTCTGGGGAATGGAGTCCAACACCTGTTCTCACGAGCCCTCCCGGTGACCCTGATGCGTCCTGACGCTCTCCCCGTCCCCCCCGCCAGGCAGAGCTTTGCGGTACTCCGCGGGGCCGTCCTGGGACTGCAGGATGGAGGAGGTGGTGAGCACGCAGCCCGGGCCAGCCCGGGGCCGGCAGACGAACCCCCGAGCGAGGAGCAGCCCCACGGGGACCAGACGGATGACC
Source organism: Catagonus wagneri (assembly GCA_004024745.2). NCBI lineage: Eukaryota > Metazoa > Chordata > Mammalia > Artiodactyla > Tayassuidae > Catagonus > Catagonus wagneri. Next base: position 2,038,293 of record PVHT021183668.1, on the reverse strand, counting down.
CGAGTCCTGGGAAGCAGGAGCAGAGTCAGCACCTGCACCTCATGGTGGAGCTGCTGAGGCCGCAGGACGACATCCGCCTGGTGAGGGGTCCCCAGAGCCCTCTGGCCTCTGAGAGGGGAGGGAGCCGCCCCTTAGCTGGAGGAGGGGGTGGAGAGCCAGTGTGCGTGTCTATCTGGGGAGCCCAAACCCCAGTGACTCTGCAGTTTCAAACCAGAGTTGAGGTTTTCTTGGTTTTTTAATGGCTGCGCCCACAGCATATGGAAGTTTCCAGGCCAGGGATGGAATGCAAGCGGCAGCTGCCACCTATGCCACAGCTGCAGGAATGCCAGATCCTTAACTGACTGTGTCGGGCCAGGGATGGAACCCATGTGGCCATGGAGACAATGCCAGATCCTTAGCCTGCTATGCCACGGTGGGAACTCCCTCGAGGTATTTTGACGGGACAGGACGGCGTCCCCGGAGGTGCTGGGGAACAATGGGGAGGTTTGTTTTGCCTGCAGAGGCCAGATTAGGTTCAAGAGCTGGGAACGACCCGGAGGTGGTTTCTATACAACCAGCAGAAGACCTTCCTGACTACGCGACCGGGCCGCTGCTGGAGGGGCCCGCGTGCGGCTGGGACACAGGCGGGCAGTGAGGGCCAGTTCCCAGCTGCCTGTGGGGCATCTCACTGTTTGCAGCAAAATGGGAAAAACAACTCTGGTCTTTCGGAGAGGAGTTTATTCTGCAGAAACACCGTCCTTTATTGTGAGATCGTGTCCCGAATATGTTCTCTGGTGAGAAACTGTTTTTGAATCATAATGGCAAGTGGAAAGGTGTGTTTTAAACCTCCTTTCTAGGAAGAAGCAAAAAAAAGAAAAAGGACCACCTGTCATGCCCATTCTGTTTTTTCCACGCACATCCTCTTTGAGAAAAAATCCTTTTAAACATTTTATTGGACCGTGAAATCCTAAAGTTAGGAACCACTAGGTTGTCACACTGACCTGCTATCTGGGAAGAGAGGGCTGCGTGCAGAGGGAGCAGGGGGCAGGTCTGTTCTAGACCCGGATGTGTGTCAAGTGGCGGCAGAGGGAGCCGGGTCCTCTGGGCCACTGTGACCCCGGGCTTGTTCCTTCGTGTCTCCTCCAGGCAGCCCAGCTGGAGGCCGCCCGGCCTCCCCGGCTCCGCTACCTCCTGGTAGTTTCTACAAGGGAACGTCTGAGCCAGGATGAGACCATCCTCCTAGGGGTGGACTTTCCTGATAGCAGGTGGGAGCAGGGAGAGGAAGGGAGGCGGGCCGGGAGGCAGGGTGCTGGGGGACAACGACTTTCCTCTGCCCCTGCCAGCTCCCCCAGCTGCACCCTCGGCCTGGTCCTGCCTCTCTGGAGTGACACCCAGGTGTACCTGGATGGAGATGGGTAAGAGGTGGCAGCTGGAGGGAGGGGAGGGGGGAGTAACCAAGCGCTGTGCATGTGGGGGTGGGAGGGTGCAGGGGACCAGCTGCAGAACTCCGGGCTGGGCCTGCTGCTGCCTCTGCCTGAGGGTTGCTGTGTGATCCTGGGTAAGTCACCTAAGTTCTCTGGGCCTCAGTTGCCCCGTATCTGGCAAAAGGGGCTTGTTTGGAAGCTCAGATGATGTGTACATGTTCTGAGGACCAGACTTAGGAGGCGCCTATGGGTGGGCCTCCCAGGGGCCCTGTCCCAGAGCCGGGAGCTGGGCTCCACCACCATCTGGTCTCCCGCAGGGGCTTCAGTGTGACCTCTGGGGGGCAGAGTCGAATCTTCAAGCCAGTCTCCATCCAGACCATGTGGTAAGGGCTGGGGCTCGAGACGCCCGCAGGCTCTGGGTAGGGGCGGCGGGGATGACAGTGTCACAGCCTCTCCTCTGTCTCAGGGCCACGCTCCAGGTGTTGCACCAGGCATGTGAGGCGGCTCTAGGGAGCGGTCTTGTGCCAGGAGGCAGTGCCCTCACCTGGGCCGGCTACTACCAGGACAGACTGAGCTCTGACCAGAGCTGCCTCAACGAGTGGATGGCCATGGCCGACCTGGAGTCTCTGCGGCCGCCAAGCGTGGAGCCCGGCCGGTCGGTACAAGGAGGGGCGGGGAGGGGGACACGGCGGAGTGGGGAAGCCGCCCTGACCGATGGGCTCCATTCCCAGGCCCTCAGAACAGGAGCAGATGGAGCAGGCGATCCGGGCCGAGCTGTGGGAGGTGCTGGAGTCCAGTGACCTGGAGAGCGTTACTTCCAAAGAGGTACGCAGGGCACCGGCCCGGGAGGCAGTTGGGCCCTTCCCCTCCTAGGGGCCTTGCGGCTTTAGTTTCCCTCCCCGCTGAGCCATTCCCAGGGGCCTGGCCTCAGCTCCTCGGCCTGGAGGCAACAGACTGTGGTTCCCGGGCCCCGCAGGGCAGGGTGGGCTCCGGGAACCCTGCAGGGCAGCGCAGCCCCTCCCCGCCCTGCCATGCGCAGATCCGCCAGGCCCTGGAGCAGCGCCTAGGATGCCCTCTCCAGCAGTACCGAGACTTCATCGACAACCAGATGCTGCTGCTCATGGCCCAGCAAGACCGGGCGACCCGCATCTTCCCCCACCTCTACCTGGTGAGCTGCGGGCGGCGAGGGCTGGGAGAGGCGGGCTGCTGCGGCGGGGGCGGGGGGCCAACAGTGCCGTCTCCCTGTGCAGGGCTCCGAGTGGAACGCAGCGAACCTGGAGGAGCTGCAGAGAAACAGGTGGGTTCTGAGCCCTCTCAGGACTGGCCGGCCACCCTCTGTCTGTCCTCTTCGCTTGCTGCCTCCCCCAAGGGGAGACCTGGCCAGAAGCTCTCAGACCCCCCTCAGCCGCAGCCGGCTCTGCGTCCAGCTCCGCCCCTGGGCCGTTCCCCTCGCCTGGGCCTGGGCGGGTTCAGGGGGAACAGCTGCCTTGCCGGTTGGCTGGCGGCTCCCAGACCCCCCTTCTCCACCCCTGCCGCCCCGGGCAGATTGTAAAGCAGAAAAGCACCCCCTGCCAGGCCACATCTCAGGGAGAAGGAAGGGCCCCTCTCCCAGGGGATACCTGGCTGCCTGCTCTCAGCGGGTCCTGTCATTTGGCCACCTCGGGCCTCTTTGTCACCCCCCGTGCCGCAGATCACCCCGTCTCAGCTGAGCTCAGAAGCCCTTCTCTGAGACTCCTGAGAATAACCGAAGGGTTCCAGTCACAGGCGGCCCGCGCGGCAGCTGCCTGGAAGGGGGGTGGGGTAGCAGCCCAGCGGGGTGAACCGATTTGCTCAAGGTCACAGTCACCCCCTTCCGCTGTA
>PVHT021183668.1:1929667-2034030 GCA_004024745.2 Catagonus wagneri | reverse complement strand
ACCACGAGGGGCGGGTGCCTGTCCCCCACTGCGCGCACCTCCCATCCCTGCACCGCGAGGGAGCGCGTGCCTGCCCTTCCACCCCACCCCCCGCGCACCCCCCATCCCTGCACCGTGAGGGGCGCGGAGGGGAAGTTGACCCTGTTCCGCCTGCACAGAGCGCAGGGCACGCGGGCGCTGGTGCATTGCAAGATGGGCGTCAGCCGCTCGGCTGCCACGGTGATGGCTTATGCCATGAAGCAGTACGGCTGGAGCCTGGAGCAGGCTCTGCGCCACGTGCAGGAGCTCCGGCCCATCGCCCGCCCCAACCCCGGCTTCCTGCGCCAGCTGCAGACCTACCAGGGCATCCTGACCGCTAGGTAGGGCGTGGGAGCCGGGCGGAGGGCGGTGCGGGGGCGCGGTGGCTGGGTCCCTCGAAGCTGACTCGGGGTCACCTCCTCACAGCCGGCAGAGCCAAGTCTGGGAGCAGAAAGTGGGTGGGGCCTCCCCGGAGGAGCCCCCGGCCCCCGAGGTGTCTACACCCCTCCCACCTCTCCCGCCAGAACCGCAGGGCGGTGGGGAGGTGAAGGTTGTGGGGCCGGAGGAGAGCCAGGCAGCCCCAAAAGAAGAGCCGGGGCCGCGGCCCCGAATCAACCTCCGCGGGGTCATGAGGTCCATCAGCCTCCTGGAGCCCCCGCCGGAGCTGGAGGGCGCCTCAGGGGCCGGTGACCTCCCAGAGGTGAGGCTGGAGAAGGAGCCCAGGGTGGGGCCGAGGGGAGGATGGAGGCAGCGAGGGGCTGGGGCTCCACATGGCCCTGAGCAGGGGAACCTGAGCCGGGGACCCCCCCCCCTCAACCAGGCAGCTTCATTCCCTCGGCATAGCCGAGGAGACCCAGTGAGCGCTGCCCTCCGTGGGAGCTGGAGGGCAGTCCTGGGCCAGGGCCGCCTGGTGGGCTCTGTGATAGCTGGTGGCCTCAGGCAGCTCTCAGTCTGATGCAAGGACTTGTTTCCCGAGGGGCAGAGCGGCCCAGCTTGGGCCGAGCATCCTCCCCAGGCCGGGAGCTGCACAACCAGCTGGTGACCCTACATGGGTGCGGATAAGGTGCTCTCTGCCCACACCCCCATCTGAGGGGCCGCCCATCCAGGGCTGGGGTGCAGAGGGGTCAGCACTCACACAGCCCAAGTTCTGGCCAGGGAGCTGGGCGCCCTTTCTGTGCTAAGTGCTGCAAGGCCCAAGTCTAAGACTAGAAGCTGGCCTTAGCTTTGGGGAACCGGGCCCCTGTGTGACCAAGACAGCTGACCTGGAGGAGCGAGAGCTCATCTCACAGAGGGCGGGGACATTCGGGAGAGGCTTCCTGGAGGAGGAGGCACTGGGTGTGGAAGGATGGGTTGGTGTAGGTGTTCCTAAAAGCAGGGTGTCCCCACTGGGCACCCAGCTCAGGGCTGGGCCCCTGGAAGATGTTTCCGCCATGGCTCACAGGACTGACCGCACAAAGCGGTGGGGCAGGAGGCGGAAGAGGGGGCCTTGAGGATGTGGTAGGTGCAGGGGAGCTAGGGAGCGCCTCTGGGGGCCAGACAGCTGAGGGCTGAGGAGCAGGGGCAATGGGGCTGGGTTGCTGTCTTCCCTCCTAGGAAAATCTGCCCCGTGAGTAGCTCAGTTTTTCAGTATTCACTCAACAAACGTTCTGCACCTACGCTTTTCTAGGCTGGGCTCCCAGCCCCTGCCCTGGAAAGGCTTCCCGTGACTCTTCTTTATACTCTCACCCTTCCAGGTTTTCTCTTCAAAAGAATCTTCAGATGAAGACTCTCCACCGCCCTGCTGCCAGCTCTCAGAGGCGGCGGGAGGCAGGCGGGGCCGCGAGGGGCCCTGGCCGGCCCTGAAGTCCCGCCAGTCTGTGGTTGCCCTCAACAGCGCCGCCCTGGTGGCCAGCCGGACCCAGGCCTTCCAGGAGCAGGGGGAGGCTGGCTGTGCCTCGGAGCGCAGGCCGCAGAAGGTGGTGAGGCAGGCCAGCGTGGACTGCAGCGAGGAGGAGAGCGAGGGCCTCGAACACGCTCCCTAGACACAGACAGCGGCGCCCGGACACAGCTCCTGGGGACGGGCACCCCTCAGGCCTGTCAGCCGGTCCGCGCTCCTCCACGCTCGCATCCCTGCAGGTCAGCACTTGCAGCCTTAAGTCTCAGACTCAAGTCCCCTGTCCAAGGGGTGCAGAGACCACAGGTGCCTTTGGGGGCATCTACTAGCTTCATTGCCACTGCTGCCTGAAGCACTCACTCGCAGCCACGGAACACAGCACAGAGTTTCCTAGTGTGGAAAGGCTCAGCCCCATCCCCCCCACTTCATTCCTGGGGGGGGGCGGATCCTAAGGCCAGGGAACCAGAGGCCCCCGAAGGCCAAGAGTAACCTCAGTCCTCAGTCCCCAGGCCCCTCCGATGGGGCTGGCAGGTCGGCCTCCCTCACGTGCCCTCTGAGCAGCCCGAGTCTTTGGCTGTGGCCCCAGCACCCCTGCCCCACCGCCGACACTGCACTGGGTCACGGGGCACTACGCCAGAGACAGTCTTCTCGTGCTTTGTGGCCTCTGGCCAGATTTTCAGTCTTAATAGTATCTGGGTTTGTACTTAGAAATAAAACACTTTTTCATCTTTTTGTCAATTTTATGATAAAGGCTATCAGTCCAGCTTTCTCTGTGACACCAGGAGGCTGGCCTCTCCTTACCCCTGCCAGTCACCGCGTAGCTCCCAGGTATCTCGTGACAGGCCCGTGTGGGGAGCGGTGTGTTGGGCGTGGGTGGGAGGATGAATGAGGAAGAGAAGAGGGAGGCCAGTGCCATCGCCTGCATCTCCCAGGGCGGGGCCTGGGTAAATGCTGGCTGCCCACCCCCCGCCCCCAGGCCGGTTGGGCAACAGGTCTATCCTGGGCAGCAGGTGCTTGGCCCTGTTGGGGCAGCGGAAGCTGCTGGTGCCTGTCTACACAGGACCAAGCCTGTCCCGGAAGCTAAAAGCTCCTTCAAACCACTGACGCTAGTTCTTGAGCACACTTTGGGTCCCCCAAATCTTCTTCTTGCTACAGTTACAATGCAAGAGAGCCTGATTTTCCAGGCCAGTCCATCACTGCCAGGGAAGAAGGACCCTGGCTGGACCCTCCTCTCTGCCTAGGGACGGGCACGCCTCAGTCCTGTCAGCCTATCGAGGTCTGTTCTGCTCAGTCACAGTGTTCAAGAAGCATTAAATGGGTCCATCTTTGTCCCTTCTCTCCCGTCTCCCCCAGATCACATTCTCTGCCCCGTAACACTCTCATCTGGTTCGGGGGAGGGAAAGGGGTGCAACGCCTTCCCTCAAAGCAGGCCCCAGAGGTAGGGGTGGGCACCAAGTGTTCTCACTGATTGCAACTTCACGCCTGGTTTTCGGAATGAATCTCTCACCCAGACCCTGGTGGGGCCCCAGCACGGCTCTGACCCTAGAGGATGGAGGAGCAGGAGACTTGGGTTCTAGCCCCAGCTTTATCACAAGTTACATCACCTTAAGTCTCAGTTTCTATAAAACAGAAGGGCTAGACCTGGAAATCTGTAGGCGCCCCCCTCCCACTTTGGTATTTTAACAACACAGGTCATCCACACGTTGACAGAATTCAGCCTCAACACGCTCTAGAAAAGGCATCGTTTGTACCTGTCAGTGGGTAGCAGACCCTGGGTCACCAGCGGGGGGTACCGAGCAGCTAGATCTGACTTCTGATCCACTTAGCTGGTCCACCCTGCAGCCAGCTGTGAGTCCCACCCAGACTGTCCTTTCAGCAGTTCTAGGCTGGGCTGGGGAAGGCGGGAGTGACAGGATCAGGAGGGAAGGCAAGGCCAGGCCCCACCTCCTGCGGTCTGTGCAGCTGGGAAGGTAGGAATCGGGAACTCGGAGCTGTGGGGCCCGCTAAAACCCAGGGAGGACTCTGAGACCTAGGAATTCAGCACACGGTGGAACAAAAGCTGGAAGAGAAATTATTTGCTTCAAAAAATGCGGACAGGAGGAGTTCCTGTTTGTGGTGCAGTGGAAACGAACCCAGCCAGTAACCGTGAGGCTGTGGGTTCGATCCCTGGCCTCACTCAGTGGGTTAAGGACCCTGTGTTGCCGAAAGGCGTGGTGTAGGTTGCAGACGCGGGCTGGATCTGGCGCTGCTATGGCTGTGGTGTGGGCTGGAGGCTTTAGCTCCGATTTGACGCCTGGTCTGGGAACCTCCATATGTCTCGGATGCGGCCCTAAAAACCAAAAAAAAAAAAAAAAAAAGTGCAGACAGGAGATCCTGCTTCAGCTCAGTGGATTAAGAACCTGGTACAGTATCCATGAGGATGTGGGTTCAACCCCTGGTCTTGCTCAGTAGATTAAAGATCTGGCATTGCTGGAAGCTGTGGCGTAGGTCACAGATGCAACATGGATCTGGCTGGCATTGCCACCGTGGCTGTGGTGCAGGCCGGCAGCTGTAGCTCCAATTCAACCCCTAGCCTGGGAATTTCCACATGCTGCAGGTGTGGCCCTAAAAAAAAATGAAAAAATGTGACAAATGATTAAAAACTCTATGTACAGATAAAACTCACACAAATTGCTAAAAGGGTAAAAAAAAAAAAAGGGATATAAAATGAGTGTCCCTCTCCAATCCTTCACAGGCCACTGCTGTCACCAGTTTCTTCCACTGTTACCAGATTCCTCCTAAAACATTCCATGCTTATGTCATCCAATATATCTGTGTATTCTTTTAAAAATATAAACGAAAGCACACTAACCCACCATTCAGCACTTAGAAAAAACGTTTTCATATCAGAGTTGCATATCAATACAGAAAGGTCTGTCTAATTTTTCAAATCGCCACACACATTCTCTTTTATGGAATTGTTAAAGAGGTCATCTTAAATAAGAGTGGATGGACATTTATGTGTTTTTTTTCCCATTTCAACATTTCAAGTAATGCTTCCATACCCTTGTATATACTTTCCTGTGCATACATGGCCACTAATTCTGCAGCCCACATTTCTGGCATTGCTGAAGCAAAGGCTACGTGCCTTTTTTTTTTCCTTCGGCTGTGCCCAGGCATGCAGAAGTTCCCAGGCCACAACTATAACCAGACACCACAGCAGTGAGGATGCTGGATCCTTAACCTGCTGAGCCACGAGGGAACTCAAAGTCTACAGTGCATTTTTAATTCTGAAAGTCACTGCCTAATTTCCTTCCAAGAAGTTGCACGAATTGACAGCGAATGGGAATGCTTGTTTATGCTCTTAAAGGACTGCCCAGGAGTTCCTGCTGTGGCACCACGGGGTCAGTGGCGTCTTGGGAATGTTGGGCTGCAGGTTCGATCCCTGGCCAGGCACAATGGTTAAGGATCCTGTATTGCAGAGTTCCAGTCCTAGCTTAGCGGTAATGAACCCGACTAGTACCCACGAGCATGCAGGTTCGATCCCTGGCCTCGTTCAGCGGGTTAAGGATCCGGTATTGCCGTGAGCTGTGGTGTAGGTCGCAGAGGCAGCTCAGATCCCCAGTTGCTGTGGCTGTGTTGTAGGCCAGCAGCTGCAATTCCAATTGGATCCCTAGCCTGGGAACCTCCATGTGCCGCAGGTGCCGCCCGAAAAAGCAGGGGGGGTGGGGAGAAGGAGCCCATGTTGCCCCAACTGTGGCTTAGGTGGCAGCTGTGGCTCCGATCTGATCCCTGGCCTAGGAACTCCATATGCTGCTGGGCAGCCAAAAAAAGAAAGAAAAAAGGGCTGTTCAGCCTGACATCATCTCACATGAACCGGAGAAAGGGGAGCCATTATAGTCACCACCGTTTTGGAAATAAGGGGGCCGAGGCCAGGAGAGCTGGGTTTCTAGATTTCAGTTCAGAGGCCTAACTCGGGAATGGAGTAGGGGTTCCAGGGCAGTCAACCCTCTGGGTGCAGAAGAGGGATGGTCAGGACCACCTCTGCTCACGGGGGCCAATTCAGCGCCCACCGGATACAGGAGCCTCTCAGGAGCGGGGACACTCCTGGCATCCTTCGGGCAGCCCGTCTCTCCTGGGTCCGTGCCCACCTCCGCACCGTTGTCCCTCCGTTGGGCCCGGCTGGGCCCGGGCTGGGACGAGTCATCGGCCAGGGCGTCCCCTCGTCGAGGGGTTTTCAAACTGCAAAACTGAACGCGCTGAAGAGACCGTGACCCCCGCCCCCTTCTTTTACCCCGCCTCCCTGACGCCTCAGAGCCGCGCCCGCAAAAGAAACTACGTTTCCGGCCTCCGCGGCCTCTCCTACGACGGCAGCGCCCGCAAAGAGCCCAGCGGGGCCCGGGAACCCGGCGGCTCTGCGCGGACCGCGGCACTGCGGCGCCATCTCGCGCCTGTTGCTCTGCCGCCGCGGGACAGCCCGGAAACCACATTTCCCAGCCTGCTTAGCGCGTCCGCGCAGGCGCGAACAGTCTCTTTTTCGTTACCATGGGAACGTCCTCTCCAGGTTGGGATGGTTGGACCCTGCGGAGCGTCCAGCTGTCGCTCTCCCGCAGGTGTCCGGGCGTCAGGTCCGGGTCCGCAGACTGTTGAGCGGGCAGAGTAGGAGCCTGAGGCGAGGAGGCCAGGCGTCCCTGCCTCCCGGGACCGGCGTTTCCAAATTCTCGGCGCCGGGCGTCGGCGCGCTGCTGGGGCCTCGGCGTTCTGAGGCGAAGGGGCCCGGGGAGGCCCAGGTTGGCGAGGCCGTGCCCGGCTCTGGCCTGCGCGGCCCCGCTCATTCCACGCCAGCGCGTTGTCACCGCCGGCCGCCGGCAGGCACTCCCGGGGCGCAGGCCGGTGAGTTGATGATTGCAGGTGGCGCCGGGCAGGATAACGAGCGCGCCCGGGGTTGGCTCCCTTTCTGCCTCTGATGGATCCGAGACCCGGGGCTCAGCCCTCTGGGCTTCCCCTTCCCCTTCTGTAAAATGGAGTTTGGATTGGAACCTTGCGTCTCCGTGGCGGAGCCGCCCCTGGCTCTGTGTGACCTAAGGGACAAGCCCAAGTTTCCCTCTTTGAAAGTAAGGAGGTTGAAACAGATAATCCCTAAGATCTCTCCTAGCGGATATGGGATTGTTGCCCTCAGTGCACACCGCGTGCGAGAAGGAAAAGAGGGACCCGGATGATTGGAGCAACAATCTCAGCTCAGGATCTGTAGTCAGAGACACTTGAGTAGGTGACTTTGGGCAAAGTTATTACATCTCTTGAACCTCAGTGTCCTTCGTGGCAAAATGGGGATAATGATAGAACTGCCTCAGGTTTTTGAAGGTTAAATGGGAGTAAGTTTTTAGCCTGCTCATAATAAGCGCTCTCCCAGTCCCAGATAACAGTGCCTTTTTTTTCCCTCTTTTTTCTTTTTAAGGTCACACCCGAGGCTAGGGATCAAATCGGACCTGTAGCCACTGGCCTACACCAGAGCCACAGCAATGCCAGATCCGAGCCTCGTCTATGACCTACACCACAGCTCACGGCACTACGGGGTCCTTAGCCCACTGAACGAGGCCGGGGATTGAACCCTCGTCCTCATGGGTACCATTCGGGTTCATCACCACTGAGCCGTGATGGGAAAGCCCCCTGACATCAGTTCTGATACTTCCAAAATCATTCCTTAGCCACTGTGAGACCTTTTCTCAATTTTGGAGTCACTTCCTCTATCAACCGGCAGATCTGCCCTCCTGGGAAGGATGGGTTTATAGACTGAATTTGATGGAGAAACCTTCATACCCAAGGCTGGATGCTCATGGCCACTGTATCTCCTCCTTTCGGCTAGTCTGGGTTCTATCATTACCACGCAGCATCTAGTGAGGGCGCAAAGCCCGGCATCGGGAAGTGTCAAAGATACCCAGAGGATGTGAGCACCAACATGCCCTGATGCAGAAACAGCTGAATATTGAATTATAATACTCCTATAGCATTTGCATTAAGACTGGATGGATATACACACGGAGGAATACATAAGAATCCTATGCTACTTACATTGAGTTCACGCTTTGTGTTAATTGGGAAAATCCTAACAAGGAGTTTTAAATTAGCAATAAAAAATGTATTATTTTAAACCTGAGAACTCCCAGTAGCTTCACAAACAAGCCTTCACTCATCCAACTACTTCTTTAAGTAAAGGCTGTATTCCATGAGTATTTTTTGAGCACCTATGGTTTGTGTGGGGTGCTCTGAAGGATCCAGAGATTTACAAGATGATCTTTGCCCTCAAGAAACATAGAGTCTTGAAGTTCTCTTGTGGTGCAATGGGTTAAAGACCTGGGTTGTCACTGAGCGGCTTGGGTTGCTGCTGTGGCGCGGGTTCAGTCGCTGGCCTGGGAACTTCTATGTGCTATGGGCGCAGCCAAAAAAGGAAAGAGAAAGAAAGAAATGCAGAGTCTAGCAGAGAAGATCAGCTATGCATACAAATCACACATAAGTAGAAAGTGATGTCCTGAGAGGCGCAGGTGGCTGTGCCGTGACATTCAGAGGCAGGAGACACCACTGCCAAGTGTCTGTATGAGGAGAGCACCCAGGGGCAAACAGCCTTTGAGCTGGGCCCCGAAGGATGTGGAAAATGTGGATATGCCAGGAAGCAGGGAGAAGAAATTCCGGGCACCCTGCCCACAGCCCTGAGACGTGGGGGAGAAATGTCTGTAGTTGCTGAGCTCTTAGGAGGGGTGGGGTGGGGGACTGGGTTCTGGCCAGTGTTTTATTCCCATCTTGGCCATGGTTGGCACACAGTAAATATTAGTGAAGGAACAGGGGCTGTGAGCTTCTTGCAGAGAGGAAGCGAGATGTGGGCTCTGTGTTACCTGAGACCCTTTTATTAGGGTCATATGCTTCTTACAGCCACCCTGCCAGGGGCCAATCAAGAGGCCAGGGCCATATCGTTGGCATACTTAGTGCAGGACCAGCCAACTGGGAGCAGGGAACAGGGTCTCAGGAATGGCTAGGAGGGTTTGTGAACCTCCCTCCTTGGAAACGAGCCGAACAACTGCCAGGGGCGGACGCTGCTGCCCGGGGTCGTGAAGCAGCCTTGGGGACCAGTGGTGGATACCCTTTGGCTCTAATGGCGAGTGTGTCTGTTCTTGGCTCTTCTTCTTCTGTGGCCCTCTCTTCCCTGGAGATAGTTCTCTCCCATCTGTGACCCACCTGCCGGTGGGAAATGACAGCCACCACACAGGCAGATGGCCAGGCCTTAGCTGCTGCCAAGGATGAGGCTGGCTCCATAGTGCCATCTTCAGGCTGACTTCTAGGCCCGGCCTGGGGCCTTCCCGCTGCCAGGAGCCAGCACTGAAGCAGACCACTCCGGGCGGCTGTCCGGGGTAACCGGTGGAGTAGAGAACTGCCTTAGAACCTGGGACGGAAGTGTTACTTGAGGAAGGCAAAGCAGAGAAAATTAAGAGGAGGATGGCTGGAGGACAGGGCAGAGCCTCCTGGTCCCGTTTAGATGTCCTCTGGGACCCTCGGCTGGTCACAGAGGGAGCAGTCATCCTCGGAACAGGGCAGCTAGGGAGAGGTTAAGTGGGTACCACCAAAGAAGGGATGGGGCACAACTGACTGCCTGTCTTGTCCCTAGCTGCGGGATAGTGCGGGACTTCTGGGGCCACGACGCTCCTTTCCCTGGATGTGAGCCAAGACGAGCTGTCACTCTGTCTTCCCGGCAGCCTCGCCCCCACCGGAGTCCGGCTCTTCCTCCGCGTCCTGCCTTCTCCGGTTTGCTCCTGCTCCTCGGCTCAGGTCAGTGCCTGCGGACGTGCCAGGATTCCTGGGCAGCTCGGTGCCTCGGGAAGCCTTGGAAACTCCAGACCCAGCCCCGCCATGGAGGCCTCCGTCTGCCTACTTCAGGGTCACGGTGGTCCCCTACGGTTTACAACAGCTTGGCGTTCCCGGGGTGGCTCAGCGGATTACAAACCCGACTAGCATCCATGAGGACACGGGTTCAATCCCTGGCCTCTCTCAGTGGGTTAAAGATCCAGTGATGCCATGAGCTGTGGTGTATGTCGCGGACTAGACTCAGATCCCGAGTTCCTGTGGCTGTGGTGTAGATCAGTGGCTGCAGCTCTAATTCGACCCCTAGCCTGGCAGTTACCGTATGCAGTGGGTGTGGCCCTAAAAAAGCAAAAAAAAAAAAAAAGGCAAGAAACAATCTGCAACAGCTGGAACGTCTTATTTCACGACTTTCACTTTCCCATGGGAGGGATCTGAGTTTTTAGGTTTGGGTCAAGGGACCAAATGGTAGCACTGAGCCCAGTGGTCTTTCCACTGCCTTGACTGTCACTAAAGGGGTGTCATCTGCCCCCCAGGAAGAGCACGGTCCTCGGCTAACCTGCAGTTAAAGCAGGACTCCCCTTCTCCCCATCTCAGCCAGAATTTCCTGCCCATTTCCCTGAGTTTTCCAGCCCCGCTTCTCTGTCGTTGGACATATTTGGCCAGAGCCTCTCACTCTCATGCCCTCGCTAGTCGCCCTTGCTGGTCACTGACTTGTTCCCATGGCAGCAGGCGGTCCCAGAGCTGTACCCCTCCCCTTCCCCTGCCAGGTTTGCGGTTCCCAGGCAGCCGCCCTGAGAGCTGGGACCGGCAGCGGATGCCGTGTCTGGCTTGAGCACCAACAGGACCAGGACGAGAGCTGTTTTCCCAGTGGGTGGGGTGGCAAGTCGCGAAATCTGCCCAGTGAGATTCTTTGGCCTGGGTAGTAATGCCATACCCCAACCTGCTGGCACCCCCAGTGGCAGCTCAGTGAGCCTCAGAGGTCCGGGTGGGGAGGGAGCTGTGGCGTGGAGGGGCATGCAGAGCAAGCCCAGGTGAGGGCCGGGCCCCGCGTGCTGGCCTGAGTTGAGCCAGACATGGTGGTGGTGGCCGGTGGCGGGCTGGGTGAAGGAGGCTGCTCCTGGGGACTGGGGTGGGAGAAGGAGCCGGTTGTATGCACCCTCATCATGGATCTTCATACGGCCCCGGAAGGCGTGGAGCTGGGTGGCTGTGCCCGGGACGGCAGCCACCCGCCTCTGCAGGCCACGCGCTGCTGCGCAGCAGCTCGTCTCCCGGTGTGGGGGACTTGACCCCAAGGCCCTGAGTTTCTCCATGGCTTCTGCCCTCACCGGTGGCTCAGCTCGCTGCTCCCTCCAGCCCTGTCCGTCTGCCGTCCATCCGCCTTCCGATTATCTCGGTGTTCCAGATGTTCCTGTGCTGGCTGAACCCTGCCTCATCAGAATGTCCACCCTTCTCCCAACCTCAAGCTTTTATTTTCTGCACAGAGACAGGAAACTGGGGGAGGGAGGCTGAGTGCCATGGCAGCAGAGTGAGCAGTCTGAGGGCAGCAGATGGAATTATTTGGGGGTCAGTGGGTTGCCTGAGCTGGTGAGCAGAGGCCCCCACCGAGGACTGCTGGGTGTCCTGTATGGTGGCTGCGCTGGCTGGAGCAAGGCCTGCAGGCTGTCCCATGCCAGATACGCTGTGCGCCATCCTGCTGTGCCCCCCTTCCTGCTCCAGCGCCCCCACCCGCTCGGTTCTCTTTCATCTCTTCTGTCTTTTCTTCCACTGTGTGCGCATGTGCGCACACACACACACACACACACACGCACGCACGCACCTGAGCTGCTTAGGAGTCCCTTCCTTGGCCCACATGCTGCAGGCCTGTGCTCTGGGACAGGCCCTTGATTCCTCTCCTCCCACAGGGAGAAAGGACTCAAAGAGAAAGGAGCTTAGGGTAAGAAGACGCAGCTCTGAGCAGGCAGAGTGGACAGGAGCCTTCAGCCAGGCTGAAAGGACTCTGCCGGCAAGGACTGCGGGTACCAGGCAGTGATAAGGGCCTGGGTTTGGGGCCAGGTGAGGCTGGTCCGCGGAGAATTCTGTTTCTAGTTGGACGCTGTTTGACAGCCTGAGGGCCTGTGAAGGATCCATTTGACTGGAAGACTGGGATAAAACTAAACCGATTCCTTTTTCTTACAGTTCACTCTCTGAGTCTTGAGCTGCAAGCTAGCCTCTCCTGCTGACTTTCCCATTTCCGCTCTTCTGCGCTCAGGTGTAGACCCAGGGTGCTAACTCTCACTTTCCACATTTAATCGGTTATCAAATTCTGAAGGTCCTTCAGGAAACAGTTGCCTTTCATTTCCGCTTCCTCCGCCCAGCGCGGTACCTGCTCCCACGCCTAGGCCACTGTAATAGCCTCCCAGCCGTGATGGCCTTTGGTCTGCCCAGAGTCATGACTGGAGTGGCCCTTCAGAAGTATCGCGTCACTCTACGTGTCACTCTCATGCTTTGTTTGTGTGTGTGTTTTTTTTTTCCTGGCTGCACCCAAGGCACATGGAAGTTCCTGGGCCGGGGATCGAGTCTGAGCCACAGCTTCCGCAGCCTGGGATCCTCCACCTGCTGCGCCACGGTAGGAACTCTGTTAGTCCCGTGTTCATTGCCTGCCGTGGCGCCCCCTCCTACTTGCTAAGTGCGGGACAGGTTCTGTTCTTTTGCTCGGTGCCTTTTCCAACTCAGCACACAGCATACCTTTCTGGCTTTTTCTCCCAAAACGTCCTATCAAACCGACCTAGATTAATGACTCTTTCTTGAAAACCCTTTTTCCTCCCCTTAACCTTTGCTCATGCTATTCTCTCTATCTGGGAGGGTCACCTCTCACGCATTTATTCATTTAAAAATATGTATTGAGGAGTTCCCGTTGTGGCTCAGCAGAAATGAAACTGACTAGCATACATGAGGACACAGATTCAATCCCTGGCCTCACCCAGTGGGTTAAGGATCCAGCATTGCTGTGAGTTGTGGTGTAGGTCGCAGACGCAGCTCTGATCCAGCATTGCTGTGGCTGTGGTGTAAGCCAGCAGCTGCCGCTCTGATTTGACCCCTAGCCTGGGAACCTCCGTATACCTTGGGTGCGGCCCAAAAAAGACAAAAATTTTTTTTACTGAACACTTTCTTTTAATTTTGAACATTTTCAGATTTACATTCACCAGTTGTTAACCTTTTGCCACATCTCTTTCTCTTTTTGCTCTTTTTTTTTCCTAGAACCCCTGAAAATAAGAGACCTCACCCCTAAATATTTTGGGCCATAACTCCTAAAAACAAGGATATTATCCTACATAACTACAATATCCTTTTAAAAAATTTGTCATAAAATATGCATAATGTGAAATTTACCCTTTTAACCACTCAGTATACGTTTGGGGTGCTGAGTACACTCACAGCGCTGTACGACCATCACCACTGTCCACTTCCAGGACTTTTTCATCATCCTGGGAAGAACCGGTACCCGTTATATGTCCCATCCCCCCGCCCCGTCACCTTTATTCTGCTTTCTGTCTCTGTGAATCTGCCTGTTCTTGGTAGCTCGTGTAAGTGGAATCATACAGTATTTGTCCTTTTATGTTTGGCTTATTTCACTTAGTACGGTGTCTTCAAGGTTCACCACATTGTAGTTTTATCAGAAGTTTACAGGTTGGGAGTTCCCATTATGGCTCCGTGGTTAACGAATCTGACTAGGAACCATGAGGTTGCGGGTTCGATCCCTGGCCTTGCTCAGTGGGTTAAGGATCTGGCGTTGCTGTGAGCTGTGGTGTAGGTTGCAGACACGGCTTGGATCCCGTGTTGCTGTGGCTCTGGTGTCAGCCAGCGGCTACAGCTCTGATTAGACCCCTAGCCTGGGAACCTCCATATGCCGCGAGTGCGGCCCTAGAAAAGGCAAAAAAAAAAAAAAAAAGAAGTTTACACGTTGAATAATACTCCATTCTGTTCACATTTTGCTTAGCTACTCATCTGTCAATGGACACTTGGGTTGTTCCCCCTTTTGGCTATTGTGAATAATTCTGCTGTGAACATGAATGTACAAGCATCTGTCTGAGTCCTTGTTTTCAATTCTTTTACGTATATACCTATAAGTGGAACTGAAGAGTAGAAATTAATGAAATAGAAAATCTACAAAGAATAAAGTTAGGGAGTTCCTATCGTGGTGCAGAGGTTCACGAATCCGACTAGGAACCATGAGGTTGTGGGTTCGATCCCTGGCCTTGCTCAGTGGGTTAATGATCTGGCATTGCCCTGAGCTGTGGTGTAGGTCGCAGACGCAGCTCGGATCTGGCATTGCTGTGGCTGTGGCGTAGGCCAGTGGCTACAGCTCCAATTCGACCCCTAGCCTGGGAACCTCCATATGCCGTGGGTGCGGCCTTTAAAAAAAAAAAAAGCAAAGTTAGCAAAGCCAAAAGTTGGTTCTTTGAAAATGTTAATAAAATTGGTAAACTCCTATAAGACTCATTAAGGGGAAAATAGGAAAGTAGACATTACTAATTATCAGGAACAAAAGAGGGAAAAATAATTCAAAATAGACCTAAATGTAAAAGCCAAAACAATAAAACTTCTAGAAAAAGCATAGAAGATATTTATTACTTTGGGGTAGGTAAATATTTCTTAGGATATAAAAAGCACTAACCATAAAAGAAAAAACTGAAAGATTAATTTGATCAAATTAGAAACTTTGATTCTTCGAAAGACATTATTAAGAAAATGAAAGGGAGAGTTCTGTTGTGGCTCAGCAGGTTAAGGATCCAGCATTGTCACTGCTGTGGTTACAGCTGTGACGTGGGTTTGATCCCTGGCCCAGGAACTTCTGCATGCCACGGGCGTGGTCAAAAACTTTTTAAAAAGAAAGGCAGGCTACAGACCAGGAGAAAATGTTTACGATACATATATAAAAGTCATGTATCCCGGAGTTCCCGTCGTGGCTCAGTGGAAATGAATCTGTCTAGGAACCATGAGGTTGCGGATTTGATCCCTGGCCTCGCTCAGTGGATTAAGGATCCGGCTCAGTGCTGTGAGCTGTGGTGTAGGTTGCAGACGTGGCTCGGACCCCGTGTTGCTGTGGCTCTGGTGCAGGCCGGCAGCTGTAGCTCCTATTAGACACCTCGCCTGGGAACCTCCACATGCCGCGGTTGCGGCCCTAAAATGACAAAAAAAAAGTCACGTATCCAGAATATAAAAAGAACTTTTACACTTAGTAAGAAGAAGTTAAATAACCTGATTTTCAGATGGGCAAGATATTTGAAAAAACATGTCACCAAAGGAAATATGCAAATGGTAAACAAGCCCATGAAAGCTGCTCACATCAGGAAAATGCAAATTAAAACCACAATGACATACCACTTCCACTTATGAGAATGGTTAAAATTCAAAAGTAGCAAATGCTGATAGGATGTGGGGCAACAAAGACTTTCATATGTCGCAGGTGGGATTGTAAAACAGATTAGCGGTTTCTCATAAAGTGAAGTATATATAAGTTAGCACCTCCTGGCAGCTGACTCCCTTGCATCCACCCAAGAGAAGTGGCAGCGTGTGCCTGAACAAAGTTTGTGCCTGAATATTCAGGACAGCGCCATTCGTTAGAGCCCCAAACTAGAAATCACCCAGACATTCATCCCTGGTAAATGGATGGCTAGATTTTAGGACAGTCACATGGTGGAGTGTTTTTTAGCAACAGAGAGAAGTGAGGTGCTGACACACATGTGTGTGTACGCGCACACGCAGCGTGATGTGTGCAGACACTGCATTGAATGAGATACACCATATATGCTGAGCGGGGGCCTTTACAGAAGTTCTAGAACAGGCAAAATAAATCTCTGATGATAGAAAGGAGAGTGAGGGAAATTTCTGGGCCGATGGAAATTTCTAGACCTTAATGGGATTGGTAGTTACCCTGGTGTATACATTTACCAAAACTGTATGTTTAAACTGTACTTTTGTTGTAGATAAATTATACTGCAATAAAGTTAATTTTTGGAGTTCCCTGGTGACCTAATGGTTAAGCACTCTGTGTCGTCACTGCTGTGGCTTGGGTTCAGTCCCTGGCCTGGTAACTTTTGCATGCTGCGGGCAAAGCCAAAAAATAAAAATTGAGAAAAAAATTAAGTTGGAGTTCCCATTGTGGTTCTGCAGAAACGAATCTGACACAGGTTCGATCCCTGGCCTCCCTCAGTGGATTATGGATTCGGTGTTGCTGTGAGCTGTGGTGTAGGTCGCAGATGTGGCTCGGATCTGGCGTTGCTGTGGCTGTGGTGTAGCCCAGTGGCTGTAGCTCCGATTCGACCTCAAGCCTGGGGACCTCCGTATGCCGCAGGTACGGCCCTAAAAATACCAAAAAAAACCTATTTTTAAGAACAAAAGAAAAGTTTGAGATTTTTTTTATGGTTCTTTTTTTTTTGAAACATAAATTTGGTTCTTTTGTTCTTGGGAAGTCCATGAACTGTGTGTGAAATTTACTTGAATTCTTGTATTATTTTTCTGTGAGGTTATATTGTCGATTCGATATATGGCTGGGTTCATTTGTTCATATTCAATTTTAGGATTTTTGAAAAAAATCTTTTGATATATACATATATCTAAAATTTTCCTTTAATTTAACTAATTAAGCAGCAAAGCGATTCAGTTATACACATATATATACCTTCTTTTTTATTTCTATTTATTTATTTATTTATTATTTAAAAAATTTTGCCACGCCTGCAGCATGCAGAAGTTCTGGGGCCAGGGATAGAACCTGTGCCACAGCTGTAACGAGAGCCATAGCAGTGACCATGCCAGATCCTTAACCTACTGCATCACCAGGGAACTCCTATACATTCCCTTTTTTTTTTTCTTTCCTTTTTATGGCTGCACCCATGGCATTTGAAAGTTCCCAGGCTAGAGGTTGAATCAGAGCTGCCACTGAGGCCTGTGCCATGACCACAGCATTACTAGATCCAAGCCACACCTACAACCTATGGTGAAGCTTGCGGCAGTGCCAGATCCTTAACCCACTGAGCGAGGCCAGGGATTGAACCTGTATCCTCACAGAGACTTAACTCTTTGAGCCACAGCAGGAGCTCCTATATATTCTTTTCCATCGTGATTTATCTCACAATATTGAATATAGTTCCCTGTACTATAGAGTAGGGCTCTGTTGTTTTGAGATATTTTTGGATTTTTTTTTTTTTTTTGTCTTTTGTCTTTTTAGGACCACACCCACAGCATATGGAAGTTCCCAGGCTAGGGATCAAATCAGAGCTACAGCTGCCAGCCTATACTACAACCACAGCAATGCCAGATCTGAGCCACGTCTGCGGCCTACACCACAGCTCATGGAAACGCCGGATCGTTAACCCACTGAGCGAGGCCAGGGGTCGAACCTACATCCTCATGGATACTAGTCGGATTCATTTTCACTGCACCACAATGGGAACTGCGTGTTTCTGTTGTTTTTAATATTTGTTAAATACATCAACATGGAGATGATGAGACTCTTTTTCTTATTGATTGACTGATTAGATAGGTAATATAGTTACATAGTTCAAAGTTCAAAAGTCTTTTTTTTGGGAGTTCCTGCTACGGCTTAGCGGTAATGAATCCAACTAGTATCCATGGGGATACAGGTTAGATCCCTGACCTCCATCAGACCAAAAAACCCCAAAAGTCTTTATTGGGGAGTTCTGTTTAGGGTGTGGACCTAAAAAAAAATAGTCTTTTTTTGGCTGCACCCGAGGCATGTGAAGTTCTAGGGTCAGGGATTGAACCCTCGCCACAGCAGTGACCTGAGCCACAGTAGTGACAACGCCAGATCCTTAACTGCTAGGCCACCAGGGAATTCCCAAAAATCGTATTCAATGAAAAATTTCCCCTTACTCCTATTTCCAAGCCATTAAATTACGTTCCACTCAAAGGAATTCAGAACTGGTACCCATTTCTTGGGTGTCCTTTCAGAGGTATTATATGCATATAACAAGTGAATACACACACATTTTAACCCAAATTGTAACATAGTTTACACACTGCTCTGCTGCAGAGTAAGTACTTAGAGCGGAAAGAACTCTAAGTTCTAAAAGAAAAACACTTTTTCCTTCCACGTAACTATATAATTTAGAGACCACCTCATGCTGTATATACCAGTTCATAAAGGACTTCCTCTGACTTTTTCCCAGCACAGTATTTACTTTGTGCTACAACAGACCTTGCTGGTGCCTTATTGATAGACATTTGGGCTGTTGATGGTCTCTGCTATTACAAACAGTGCTATGCTGTTATTTCACACATGCAAGAGTATCTGTAGGGAGTTCTTTTTTAACACAGCAGGTTAAGGATCTGGTGTTGTCACTGCAGCGGCTTGGGTCACTGCTATGGCACAGGTTCCATCCGTGGCCCAGGAATTCCACATGCTATGAGCAGCCAAAAAGAAAAAGAGAGAGAGAGAGTGTCTGTAGGATAAATTTCTAGATATGGACTGAAAGGGTGTGTGCGCTTGTGATTTTGAGAAACCGGTGTCTTTGGGCTATAGCAGCTTCCCACCACCCCCTTGGCGTGGTGGGAACTGATAGCAGAACCGGGGCAGACGTGCTCTTGAGAGCACGCAGAGGAGTTGGCGGGAGGCTTCGCCACACTCTAGAAACGACGGCTGTCTCCACTGTCACACGAGAGGACCTCAGATGCAGACCCAGCAGCCTGGCCCAGTGGGGACACAGTCTTCGAAGCAGCTAACTGAACAGGATCCTGCTTCTGAATCTGACGCCTTCCTGCCTGGGATGGCTCCAGGAAAAGCTGGCGCCTCCATCAAGGCCACACAACCCCAAGAAGTGACTTAGATGGAGTCCAGGTTTCACTGACCTTCAGGACTGGCCTTCACAGCCGGTACACAAGTGATTCTCAGGCTGGGCAGGACCAGCAGATCAAACTGTAGGTGTGAGTGAAGTGAGAGGGTTCTTTCAGCTCTGAGGACTTATTCTGTAGCTATCTCTGTGCTGGTTTCACTGGTACAAGGACAGAATCCCCCCGGCAGTGGAGACAATGAAATGCACTGGAGCACTGTCTCCAGCAGTGGAGACAGTGTCGCAGCAGTGGGACGTGCTGTGATGTGAACAGCTCAGCACAGGCTGCAGAGGAGGAATCCGCTCTTAAGAAGCCGCGCGGAGAGGACGGCGTGCCGGCTAGGAGCCGGCGGGACCTCTGGGTGCGGTGACAGAGGCTTCCACCCCAAAGGAGGTCTCCGGGACATGCCTTCTCCTTCCACCTTGTGGAAGCCCCTCCTCATCCTCTTTTTTTTTTTTTGCTTATCAGGGCCACAGCCGCGGCATATGGAGGTTCCCAGCCTAGGGGTCCAGTTGGAGCTACAGCTGCCGGCCTACACCGCAGCCACAGCAATGCGGGATCCGAGCTGCGTCTGCGACCTACATGAAGCTCATGGCAACGCCGGATCGAACCCACTGAGCGAGCCCCCAGCCTCATGGTCTCTAGTCAGATTCGTTTCCGCTGCGCCACGATGGGAACTCCACCCCCCATCCTTAAATGCTGAGCTAAAGGGCCATTTTCAGGAAGTCTGAGTTCTCACGGAGTGAAGTCCACACCGGTGGCGGCGGCGTTTGACGTCGTCGTCTCCCTCTCCCGCTACGGTAAGCCCCTGGAGCTTAGGGCCTAGGGCTTCTAATTTGCTCTGCATGACTAGCATGAAGCTGTTGTTTTCTAGTTTAGGATGAACTGGAGATTTACCTGCAGAGAAAGCCAGTAATCATGTCGGGTCCTAGAGGTGGTGCTAACCCAGATTTGCCTCAGGCTGGCACTGCTGTGCGTTCCGTCTACTTTTGTTCGGTCACACCCTCGGTATGCGGAAATTTCTGGGCCAGGGATGGAACCCTCAGCACTGCAGTGACAATCCAGATCCTTAACCTCTGGGCCACCAGGGAACTCCCCATCTACTTCTAGATTAATTCAGAGACGTCTTCCCTTCCCTGTTTACTTGAATTTCTTGCTAAATGAACTCCTCAAGCCCTCACACTGCTAGTGAGTTAGTCTGAGTCTGAGGGCGGATAACGGTGCCCACACCTGGTTAACAGAGAGTGAGTCAGCTCAGCATGCCCCTTATTGATGGGTGTGGCATGGTGGTTACTGCGCTAGCTGGGGGTGCCAGGGAGAACCACACAAGGACAGAGGGAAGCAGGAATGGGGGCACCGAGTCAGGCTGAGCCATCCCGTAGCTTCCTGCTTCCGCCTCACGAGACCTTCCTTGACATCTCGGCACATCCCGGCAGCCACTGCCACTCATGAAGCTCTCGGGAGCCTCCCGGGCGCTACTCTGCAGCGACTCTCCTGCCACTCCGCCAGTCCCCCTCTTCTTGGCCGGTCTCCCACCTTCCCTAGAGAGAATTTTCCAAGTTCCCTCTTTGGTCCTGTCTTTGCCCCTTCTCCCCGGCTCCTCTCTCTCAGAGAACCGTCCGACCTCATGGGCTCCAGTGTCACTTCCAGGCAGGTGACTCCCCTCTGTCCACCCTCTCCTCTGTCCTGCCTGCTGGACTTGACCCCTAGGTTCCCGTTGCCTGCTAGCTGTTTCCGTTGGACGTCCTGTCGTCGTCATCATCTCAAACTAAACTTGCAGGAAACCGAGCTTGTCTTCCCCTCCTAGTTGCCATTTTTCCTGCTTGCGGCACCACCGTTCCCTCACTCATCCGAGCTCAAAGCCTGAGTTGTATTCACGGCTGCTCCCCATACTTCCCAAATGCAAGTCTTGCCAAGTTCCTTCGTGGCCTCTCTTATCGCTCCTTGTCCTTTGCATTGCCTGCTAATTCACAGCCTCGGCACCCACGTTTTGTTTCTTCCCCATTTGGTCTTTCAAACCTGGTCACACAGATTCTCCAGAATAGTTGCTTTCGTCCTGTCCCTCTCCAAAAACCTTCAGGCACTCTCATCTCCATAGATGAGTCCAAGCTCCTTTGCCTCAGGCCCAAGAACCTGTGTTGGGAGTTCCCCTGTGGCGCAACAGGATCAGTGGTAGATTGGGAGTGCTGGGATGCAGGTTCGATCCCCGGCCTAGCACAGTGGGTTAAGGATCCAGTGTTGCTGCAGCTGCGGCTTTGGTCTCAGATGTCTCAGATCTGATCCCTGGCCCGGGAGCTCCAAATGCCACAGGACGGCCAAAAAAGAAAAAAAAAGGGATCTGTGTTTGTCCACTGACCTCGCTGGTGTTACTCCAGGTGATACGAGCTCAGGCTTGGGAGCGGGACTCTGGGATCAAACCCTATTCCGACACTCACACGCTGTGTCTTCCTGGGCAAGTACTTAACCTCTTGGTGGCCGGATTTCCTTTTTATTTTTATTTTTATTTTTTGCTTGTTAGGGCTGTACCCGCGGCCTAAGGCGGTTCCCAGGCTAGGGGTCTAATCGGAACTACAGCTGCCGGCCTACACCACAGCCACAGCAGCGCCAGATCCGAGCCTTGTATGTGACGCACACCACAGCTCACGGCAACACAGGATCCTTAAGCCACTGAGCAAGGCCAGGGATCGAACCCGAAACCTCACAGTTCCTAGTTGATTCATTTCCATTGCACCACGATGGGGATTCCTGAATTTCCCCTTTAAACCGCTTTAAAGCCATGTGTCAGCAGGCCTAGGACAGCACTCAGGACAGTGCTGGTGCCCCGCACACACCGAAATGCTAGCTTTGGGTTGTGCTGATCTTCCTAGGGCAAGGGCGGCGCTGCACGCCCCTCCCTGGCGCATGACCGCCTCTCCTCGCCGCCTTTGCTCAGCCCAGTCCCTCGGTCTAGAATGTTCTTCTCTGCCTGCTGACTCTTAGTCACCTTCAAGGCCCACTGAGCTCCCATTTCCTCCCAGTACACCCCTGTTTGCCGCTTTCTGCAGGGCCGCTTAGCCTCGGTGGGGGTAGTGGGCGTGTCGCGGTGTCTGAAGTCAGCCACAGGCCACGGTGCGTCTTCCTGGGGTTCATTTTACTTAATAAGTTCAGCCGTTTATACGTTTCAGCAGCCACTCCAGACTTATCACGAAGCAGAGTGCAAAACTGGCCAAAGATAAAACCCACAACTACCAAGAGTATTCAGAGTGGCGGTGTCCTGGGCCACCCCCAGGCTGCAGTGGCGAGTCTGCATTCACTGAGCGGTGGAGGGGCCTGAGAAGCAGGGCGTGGTGCGGGGCGGCGGGGGTCAGGCTAATGCAGCAGGTGCAGCGGGCTTTCGCTCAGGCCCTTGCAGGGAGGGGTCCTTAACACGTAGTCTCACTCCTGCAGGAGAACTCAGTGTCTACACTGGCCTACTTGCACCAGGGTAGCTCTTGTGCTACACTGGGTGTTTTTGGTTTTATGTGTGGTTTTGGTTGCGCCCTCGGCATAAGGAAGTTGCAGGCCAGCAATCGAACCTGTGACACAGCCGTGACCACCAGGAAACTCTTGTATTGCACTGCTTTTAACTTTCCACAGGGGTGGGTCTTCTCTCTCGGCGCCATCCTTCCTAAACGCCTGCAGCGGGCAGGTGTGGGGTCCCAGGCCCTGGGAAGAAGACCTCTGTGGGCCTGATGACCCGTCACCCTTCCTCTCAGCCCCGGTTTCTTTATCTGCCACAGTGGGTGGTACTCGCCTAAAGAGGTTGTCCCGAGCGGTCACCTGGACAAGGTGAAATGCGGCCCACGGCACAGGTCGGTGCTCAGTGAACACGAGCTCCCTCGCAGCCGTAGCCGGCTGTCGGCAAACACCCGATTCTCGAATATTCCCACCCCTGGCCACTTCCTCCTGCCGGCATCTACTGCACATCCTCTGCCTCGCTTCCTGTCCCAGCGGATGCTCCCCTCTAAGGCCGCATTCTTCCTCGTGTGCTAGTCCTGGCCCTTCTCGGCTTCCCAGGGACTTCACGTGCACCTGCCCGGCTCCCTCGGCCTCAGGGCCCCTCCCTATTGGCTCGCTCTCTTCACCAGGTAATTATGCTATAATAACACTCCGTGTAAAACAAAAGATGACACAGAACAAATAAGATCCCTTCCTCGATCCCGCGTCCCCTCTAGTGGTCACTCATTTCCCTGCTCCCTTTACAGTGAAAGGTCCCTGAAAGGACTGGCAGGCTCCCCGTGTCCTTTCCGCTGCCCTACCCCCCGGGCCCTCCAGGCACACTGCTGTCCCCACACTCCGTGGGAGCTGCTCGTCTCCAGTGACTCCACGCTGCCAAGTCCGTCGTGCTTTTCTCAGGCTTCACTTTACCCTCTTCCGGGAGCGTCTGAGACCTTGACACCCCCTCCCAGGCCCGCCCTCCTCGGGCTCCTCAGGCCCTCTTCTCCCTCGTGCCTAAGCACGGAAGCCCCCGGGGCTGTCCTTAGCCCACTTCTGGTCTCTGACTGTACCTACTCATCCCACACGTGGCTCCAACTGCCACCGAAAAGATGCCCAAATTCACATCGCACGTCCAGAGCTCTCCCTAGAACTCCGGACTCTCACCTCCACTGCCTCCTCCCCCGTGGACACGTCGCAGACTTCAAATCTGACTTCAGATCTCCCTTCCCTGCCCCACCCTCCTTCCCACAGTCTTTCCCGTCTTAGTAATGGGAACTCTGCTCGTCCAGTTACTCGAGCCAAAACCTTTGGCGTTATCCTTGGCTCCTCTCCCTCTTTAAACCCCACAGCCAACTGGTCAGCAAGTCCTGCCGGTTAGTTCTCCCTTCAAAATATAGAAAGAATCTGGCCACTTTTTAACCACCTCCATCTCCCATCCTGGTCCAAATCACTGTCACCTCTCACGAGCACCTCCAGCAGCCTCCTGAGTGGTTCTGTTGCCTCTTCTGCCCCCAGCCCCACGAACTGTTTTTCACCAACAGCTGGAGTAATGGTTTGTTTGTTTGTTTTTTGCTTTCTAGGGCCGCACCCGCGGGATATGGAAGTTCCCAGGCTAGGGATCGAATCGCAGCTGCAGTCGCCGGCCTACGCCACAGCCACAGCAATGCAGGATCCAAGCCACATCTGCGACCTACACCACAGCGCACAGCAATACCAGATCCTTAACCCACTGAGCGAGGCCAGGGATCGGACCCGCATCCCCATGGATCCTAGTCAGGTTCGTTAACCACTGAGCCACGAAGGGAACTCCCTCCAGAGTAATGTTTTTAAAACATGTTTGTTTGTCATTTATTGGTTGAAAATCTACCAACATCCTCCTATCTTACTCAGAATAAAATCCAGATTCCTTATCCTGGCCTGCAAGGCCCCATGGGACCAGCTGCCTCCTCTCTGGCCTTACCCCCCGCCCCCAGCCGCACTGGCCTCGTGCTGCCCTTGACCGGGCTGGACACACTCCTGCCTTGGGGAACGTGTGCATGTTGCTTCTGCCCGAAGTGCTCCCCAGGCCGCGCTGTCAGCGCGCCTTCCCCGACCAGTGCCCCGGCACCCTCGGCCTCCCCCGACCCCTAACTTTGCCCAGCACTGACCGTCGCCTGACATGATATTTACGTCTTTGTTTTTGTCCATCGTCCCAGCACAGCAGGTGCTCAGCAGAGGGCAGCGCCCAGTGCACGTGGCGCCACCGTGTACCTGCCGGGGCTTCTGGGCAACCCTGTATGGCTTTTCTGGGCCTCGGCTTCGCTCTCTGTAAAATCTGTCATGAAGGCTTTTTAGGACATTTACAGACAATTCACTTACTTGAGGCATGGTTGGTGCCCGATAAAATGGGGACTAATTAATGCCACTTGGTCACTCGCGAGGCCTGTTTCCAAGGAGTTAAGAGCTCTGACTCTGTCTGCCCAGATGGATGGCTGACATAACAAACGAAGGTGCCACTGTTCTAAGGAGTACTGAGCGCGTTCTGTGTCATACGGCCCGGGGTCCCTGAGCGTTGTTTCTGGATACAGCCAGTTCTCCGGGACCGTAAAGCTCCCTAACAAAGCCTCTCGGGTGACGCCGTCTCTGAGCAGGTCCCGTGGGTTGAAACCCTCCCCCAACCCTGCTTTGGATCCAGGTGGCTCCCAGGTGGGAAGTAGATGTGCTTGACCTTATGACACCTGTGTCCCCTGGGTCCTGCTCTGACAAAGGACCGATCTTTGTGAGGTGGGCAACACTGGGCGGGCTAGGTGGTGCATCCAGGAGGTTTTTCACGGCTGGTCTTGGAGAGCGGCTAGAGTAATTTCCCTCTGCACCACCAGGGGGCGCCAGAGGTCGCTCAGCGCTTGCCATAACGCATCCGTTGGTGTTTTTTAAGGGGTCTGTCTTCCTCCC
This sequence comes from Catagonus wagneri, assembly GCA_004024745.2. Classification (NCBI taxonomy): domain Eukaryota; kingdom Metazoa; phylum Chordata; class Mammalia; order Artiodactyla; family Tayassuidae; genus Catagonus; species Catagonus wagneri. Next base: position 2,009,093 of record PVHT021183668.1, on the reverse strand, counting down.
TCTCAGGTGTCCGGGTTAGGCAGGGGAAGAGGCGCACTCACCTTGCAGGACAGCATGGTGCTGGCGCTCTCCCACCTATCAGCTTGCTGGGTGCTGCCAGCCCAAGAAGGGCCACATAAGAGACTGGTGGTCAGGCTTCCAGGCTCAGAGTTCTTTATTGATAAGCATTAGCGACCCCCTTGCCCCGTGAGCTCAACCAGTTCTGCCCTCAGATGCCCAGCCCGAGGTGGGGAGTGTGTCTTTGCGTCTTAGATCATCTGCCTTCCGCCTGAGTCTGGTTCTGCCCAAAGCTGTGCCTAATTTGCCACATCATCCCAAGAACCACAGGTCAGGCGTGTGGCAGCCTTCAGAAGGGTCATGGCCAGGTCCGTGGCCTCAGAGACCACCCTCCACGTAGGAGGTGCTTGGCTCCAGCTGTGTCGTTCTCAGTGGGGGCCCTGGGAACCTACTGCTGAGATGCAGGGCTGGGCAGCAGAGCCCTCCAGATTCAGCCTCTTTCCTTCCCTCGTGAGACTCTTTCCTGCCAAACTTCTCCACAGCAGAGCTGAGCCGACGGGCAGCAACTGGCACTGGCTTTCGTCCTGAGGTTCTTAAGCAGCAGGCAGAGGCCTTAGGTGGTGCTTCAAAGGGGGTAGAGATGCCAGAGGCTGTGCGAGGGGATGTGGGAGGGAGAGAGAAACCAGAGTCAGTGAAGTCTCTTGATCTCATCTCACCAGCCCCCGTCCCTGGCCGTGGCCTACAGTCCTTGGCCGACCTCTCGGCACTAAAGAGTCCCTTGGGCCCTAGGAGCACCCCTCCTCCACCATTAGCTTGGAGATAAGAATTATTAAAGCAAGCTTCTGCTTCCTGAGCCAGGCAGCTTGCAGAACCTTCTCGCCTGCCGGGCAGGGACCTCCAGGGCTTCCCCTGTTTCTCCCTCAGTTCAGGACAGCCCCTGTGGTGGAGCTGCACAGCCCCCATAGCAGGCTGGGGCGTCTGGAGAAGTCCCTGGCTCCCCTGAAAGCCCTCTCGGGCCTGTCTCTGACCTGCACTGGAAGCGGGGATCTCCGGGGTGGGTCTGCAGCACCTGGCGCACTTCTGGCGGCGGTGCCAAGCCCATCTGCTCTGCCCGATGCCAGCGCTGCAGCCGTGTGATCCCTGTCGGGGTGTAGAGAAGGCAGTGGGGGGTCGTGGGGGGCAGAGAAGAGTCCCAGCTAGAGGATGTGTGTGGAGGGGTGTGTCAGGGTCTCCAGGCCCCCAGTCTCAGGAGGCAGTGCCCAGAGGGCCAGGCCGGGGCTGGGGCTGCTTGAGACACACGTGGGTGGCAGGACTGGCTCCAGAATGTGCTCTGCGGGCCTGAGGGGCTCTCACCTGTGCAGGGCCCATACTGCCAGGCCAGGTCAAACTGCCTCAGCAGCTCCAGCTCCGCTTCATCCACGCTCGGGGGCTGGGGCTCTTCCTCTGCAATGACATGCCACCCCTCAGGCCTGCCCAGGCTTGTCCCCTGCCCCTCACCTCACAGCTGACCCGCCGTTCCCCAGCCCTCACCGCCCCTTTGCCTCTGCTGTCCCCAGCCGGGCCTGGCGTAGGACGCAGAGAACACACTTCACTGTCCCTGCCATTGCTCACGTCCTCTCAGGTCCCTGGCACCCATCCTCCCACCCACTCGCACCCCAGAGACCTAGCTTCAGTGCCAGCTCCCCCTTGCTGTGCCCAGCGGGGCCCTCCCTCCTCTTCACTACTGGGTAGGAGTCAGTGATGAGCCGTTTCCGGCCCATGGCGGCCACCCAGGCAGGCGGAGAAGGAGGCGACTGCGGGGAAGGAGAGACAGGCCAGCGGGCACGAAAGAGACAGCTGCTGAGAGAGAGAGTGAGAGCGGCCTGGGGCCAGAGAGCGAGCCTGGGGCCAGCGGACGGGTGGGCAGACAGATGACCCAGACCAGCAGAAAGGAAGTCCGAGGGTTCCAGGGCTGACGTCTCTCCCCCACCCCCACAAGCATGCAAACAGCAAAGGCCTCAGCCAATGGCAGGGCGCCTCTGCGGGGCGGGGCCTGGCTTCAGCCAATGGCGGGTGGCGCAGGCAGAGGGGCGGGGCAGCTGATGCAGCTGTGCTCTGGGGGGAGAAGGGGTGAGGCCGGGGTGGGGGACCTGTCTTGATGCCCCAGACAGCACCCCTCCTCCTGCCCCACCCCCCACTGGTCTGCAGTGGGTCTCGGGGGACTAACTGAGCGTTATCCTCAGCCTCTCACTTCCCGTTTTCCCTTCCTAGGCAAATGTTCTTTCAACCTCACTAATCCCCGTGGCCGGTTTGTAACTCCCCAGAGCCCGGCGAGACTTCCACTCCCGCCCCTTGGCCCGCAGTGCGTTGTGGGGGCAAGTCTGGAGGTCCGGAGAGTCAGGGCTAATACGGACCCGTTCCTTGCTCCCACCCCTCCGCCACCGGCCCCAGGAGACCTGGCTCGAGAAGCCCAGGGCTTCTGAAACCTCCTTTCTCATAGTCGGCACCCAAGGACAGTGCCCACACTTAGTCCAGGCACGCGCTTGCTCTCCTGGGGTCCCACAGCCTGCCTCTGCCCACCCTCCTAGTCAGGAAGATTCCGCACTGCTCAGGGGGCCAGATGTGTGTGGATTCCCAGCCCTTCATCAGTAAAATCTTTCCTAACGTGAGAGTTTGAGCAGAAAACACTTATATGGCCCTTACAGTGTGCCAAGTACTGTTAGGCACTTTCCCACAGTCACTCAACAAAAATAGACAGGAATGGTTCTTGAAAGTAGGAAGTGCTGATAGCCCAGGCATTGTGGGGCCCCAGTGAAACCCCAGGAGCTCACAAGCTAAAGGGCAAGCAAATGGATGAGAAGGTAAAAGTTCTAACGCACAGGAGAAGGGGGGAGGGTAGGTCAGAACTAGGTTGGCCCACAAGGCTGGCTTAGCCCTGGAAGACCTCCTGGCGGAGATGGGCTGCTGCAAACAGTGTCTTTCAATTCTCCATCCATGACCTTTGTCCCTTGGGCTCCTGTCATCGCTGAGTCACCCCTATACCCGCCTCCTCCTCACCAACTTCCTGGCAGCAGGCGAAAGTGCTGGCCAGTGGGAGTCTGGGAGCCAGAGCAGGGACCGGCCCAGCTCAACCTGCCCTCCAGAGAGCCCATCCAGCTCTTCCTTGCAGGGGTGCAAGGGCCACCCAGAGGCTTCTGTCTTCGCCGTCTCCCACTGCTCTGGGGTCTGGGGGCTCTGCCTGCGTGGGAGAGGAGCCCACCAGCAGTGAGGAGCAGGAACAGGCCGTGTCTTCAGAGCCTCCTCCCCCTGGCTCTCCTGTCCCTTCCTCGAGGAGGGCTGACTGGAGGAGTGAGAGCTCGTGGGCACGCTGCGCAGAGCTGGAGGGCCCTTCCCTGCTTTATTGTTCGGGCTGGGCCCGGTCTAATCCCGCCATCTGCCTCCTGGACCAAGTGGGGCCCATGCCGAGGGAGATGGGGGCCCTGCTGCATCGGGGAGGGGACCAGAGAGGCGCCTCCACCAGGCGTAGGAAGGGCTCGGGTGTAGGAGTCCTCCACGGAAGGACAGTGCCCGGGCTCTGGGGGACTGACCACCCCTCCCTAGGGGGCGTGTCCGGAGGTGTGTGGCACCCGGCTCGGCTCCGGCTCCGGCGGCGGCGCACAGCCCTGAGGGAGTAGGGAGCCATGGGTGGGGCGGACCCCTCCTCATTCCTGGTCCCTCCCACCCCTGAAAGCTGATAGCCGTGGGGCCCTGCCGCCGCCCAGGGAGCGTGAAATGGGTATGCTGCTGGGCGGCCCCAGCGGCTCCTGCTGCCGCCTGAGCCCATCCCAGCCCTCTCTGGGCCCGGCCTGCTCTCCGGGCACTGTCTGGGCCAGCGCTACTAGCTGGCCCTGCAGGCCTCTCCCGCCCAGCCCGGACCTTCAGCTTCTCCCAGTCCAGGTGGTCAGCTCAGGTACAGGCAGCCCAGGACTAGCTTTCTGGCCTGGAGTTCAGGGAACTCTCCAGAGGCAGCCTTGCCCTCCGCTCCTAGCCGCGTGGCCGTGGGACCAAGCCCCAAGGCTCAAGGGAGCTGGCACCCAAGGGTTGTGGAAGTGCCCCTGTCCAGTTGGCATCCTTCCTTCCCTGACTTGGCATCTGGGTTCTACCTGGTGCTGGCAACTAGACCAGACCGGGGCCTGCCCAGCCTCAGGTCTTTTCCTTCTTTACTCCCCCAGCCCCGTACTTTGCTTCCTGGAACCCCCATCCCTACCCAGGCCTGCCCCCTACGCGGCTGTCCCGGGGCCTGTCAGAGCTTAGGCTTCAGGCTGGAGGCCAGACTAGGCTTGGGGGCTAAGTTCTCTTTCGGGGAATTTCCTGAGACCCAGCCGTAGGTTCCTTGTCAGCCCCGATCCCCGGAGGCTGGTGATGAGGAGTGACCTTTGCACCTTGGCCTGGGAACACTCAAGGCCCTTGCTTCATCGTCAAGGCCAGAGTCTTGGGGGAACCCAAGAGAAAAGGGAAGAAAAGAGCTGGAACAGGATCCTGGCACCTTCCTGAGGGCTGAGGCCCACCACTGACGGCTCCAAGGGGAAGGGGGATTAGGCCTGGCTTAGCTCAGAGAATGTGGCAGGATGGGGGGGCCTCGGCACTGTGCACGCACGCGCCCTAAGAGCCCCTTCCCCTCCCCCCTCACGATGGGGCTCGTGGGGAGAGCCGGCTAGAGCTGGGAAGGTGGGGGCAGGTGGAGGCGGGGAAGCAGCTGCCTCGGGCTCCGGCGGGCTATGGGCGTAGCCGGCTGTCCTTCCCGCTCCCCCACGCCCCCTTCCGCAGGCCCTCAGGCCCTGCCACCCACCCTGAGCTGGAGATTCTGGGCACCGGATTCACACCCCTGGCCCCGCATACTCTCCAGCCCGTGGGCCCGAATTCTTTCAGGGGCTCCTCCTTGTCCCTGCTGACCCTCCAAGACACCTGCTTCCTCCTCCTGCTCCAGCTTCTCTGGCCGGTGGGCTTAAAGGGCCAGAGCCTGGGGAAGGCAACAGCCCCCCTGGTCTGGGACTTCTGCCACCGGAGGTCTCTTCGCCCTGTGCCAACCAGCCGGTCCCAGCCTAGCCCCTTCACCTCCCCTTTCACCTCCGCAGCCCCGGCTCTAGAGAAGCCCTAGGGCGCTGTGGGAAGGGGCCCTTCTGGCCGTTCCTCACCTCGGCCACCAGGTGTCAGACTTTGTCCAGCTGGGAGGACGGTCCTGCTGAGTTTCCACCCCATCGGCCTGGCCTTGAAGATCTAGGCAAGCTGGGGAGGGGCCTAGAGGTGACCTCTGACCTAGGAAGGCTGAGGGCCGCTGAAGGCTGAGGAAAGGGCTGGAACTCTGATTCCAAGGCTCACAGTTACTCCCTCACGGCCCCCACCCCCACTCCACTGACAAGGGCTTTGTCCGCTGCTGGGAAACTGGGGAACCGGGCTGAGTCAGGGAGCTTAAGAGTGGAAGGGCCAAAGGCAGGGGCGGCTGTGGCTCCGGAGCAGAAGCGGGGCTGAGAGGGGGCCGCCCGTCAGAGAGCTCAGCCAGGCCCGGGTCACCAGCCCTTGCCCTCTCGGTTAAGGGGAACAAGGGCCTCCCTTGGCCCATCCCCACTTGGGGTGGCTCGGCACGTGGGTGAGTGTGTGTGTGTGTGTGTGTGTGTGTGTGAAAGAGAGAGGGTGTGTGTGTGTGTGAGAGAGAGAGAAAGAGACAGTCATGTGCCCGAGTGAGTCTCCCCACGTACCAAGAGGGGCCTAAGTCCCAGATATGGGTCCATCTTTGGAAAAGCAGGAAGCTGGCAAGTCGTGACCACCCCCTCGCCACCCCCAGCAGAACCCCTGCTGTATCCACTCCCCCCACCCCAAAAGGTGCCTCCCCCAAGTGACAGCTCTCCGACTTGTACGCATCCTCGCAAACACAGGTGTTCCAGGCACCGAAGCATCTGGAGGTAACAGGGAGGAGGGCCTGCCTGGGAACAGAAGGAGTCTAGAGGGAAAGCCTGCCCCCTACGGCTCCGCAGGGCCCGGGGCACCCTGGGCTCTTCAGCTGACACCTGCGGCCCTGGGCCCCTGACTCTGAGCCCATCCCTAGGAGGCCGAAGCTAAGCCAACCAGTGAACTCTCCCTGCCTCTCCGGAAGCAGCTGTGGCTAGAGAGCCAAAGACAAACTCATTTGCAGAAATGCCTGATGACCTGTCCTTTGCCAGGCACTACCTCCCCGCTGGTCCACAGCGCCAAAGCCCAGAGGGAGGACTCCACCCCGACAGCATCAGCAGGGACCTGTGTGGGGAGAGTTCCAGAACTGACTCTCAAACGCCCTTTCTGACCGGGCTCCCCTTTTCATCCCCCCATCCCCCCCCCGCTCCCCGTCAGTCTCTTCTAGTGCCCACCATTCAGCATGGCTCGCAGCCCCTCAACAATACAGTTCTGGAGGAGTTCCCATTGTGGCTCAGCAGTAACGAACCCGGCTGGTATCCATGAGAACTTGGGTTCAATCCTTGGCCTTGCCCAGTGGGTTAAGGATCTGATGTTGCCGTGAGCTGTGTTGTAGGTCGCAGATGCGACTCGGATCCCGTGTTGCTGTGGCTGTGGCTGTGGCTGTGGCTGTGGTGTAGGCCAGCAGCTGAAGCTGTGATTCACCCCCTAGCCTAGCAACCTCCACATGCCACGGGTGCAGCCCTGAAAAAGCAAAACGAAACCATACAATTGCTCTCACTGCCTGATTCTCTGACAGTCCTCAGCCTTGGGAAATGGCCTCTCTTCACTCCGTCCCCACCTCTGGCCATCTGCGTCTTGCTAAGAAATGTCAGGGAGGGAGTTCCTGTCATGGCTCAGTGGTTAACGAATCTGACTAGTATCCATGAGGTTGCGGGTTCGATCCCTGGCCTTGCTCAGTGGATTAAGGATCCGGCATTGCCGTGAGCTGTGGTGTAGGTTGCAGACGCGGCTCGGATCCCGCGTTGCTGTGGCTGTGGCGAAGGCTGGAAACTGCAGCTCCGATTAGACCCCCTAGCCTGGGAACCTCCATATGCCATGGGGTGGCCCTGAAAAGACAAATAAATTAGTAAATAAATAAATAAATACAACAGCAGACCAACCAACCAAAAAACCTTCTGTGATACTGCGACTCCCTCCAGACAGTCCCTCCTTTGCCACAAACCCCGGAAGGAATATATTTACCTTCTCACCGTCTCCTGCTTCTTCCTTTTTTTTTTTTTTTTTTTTTTTTTTGCCTGCACCCGGGGCATATGCAAGTTCTCAGGCCAGGGATCGAACCTTCTCCAGAGCTACAGCAACACTAGATCCTTAACCTGCTGTGCCATAGTGGGAACGCCTCACCATCTCCTTCTCTATCCTCACAATTTGGTGTCTGTCTCTCAGCTGCTCTTGCAAAGGGCACCCGTGACTCCTGGATGATCAAAGCCGGCGGCTTTCCCCCTCAGTCTCCTCTCAGCTCTCCCGGGCCACCTGACACTGCTGGCCGCCGCCCCCTTAAAACTCTCGTCCCTTCATGTCTCACGCACTATTGTCCTGACACTCATTAAATCTGGTTAAATCAAGTCATCGAGGACTTTATCCTGTGCCCAGCGTTGTGCTCAAATGCTGCAGGGACGCAAAGATGAGGCGGAGCTGGCCCTCAACACACTACCGTCCTAAAAGGGAGACCCTTGTCCCGCCCAGCCTCCGGGGACGCAGGCTGTGTCCTCGGCACTGGAAGTACAGCGGTGACCTCGAATGCCATTTCCTCCCTACAAAGGCTCAGGGACCAACGGGGCCCTCGCCCAACTGGAGGCCATCTCTCCTCCCGTCCTGACTTAAACAGTGTTTTTTGCCCGGATCTTTCTACGCTTAATCAAATTCTGCCTTGGAGTCTAGCGTTTGGCAGTGGGTGAGGATGGTGGCGGGGGGGTGTCCCTTCTTCTGGATTGTTTTGTTCAACACACTAACTGAGCACCTTCTTTGGGCTTGGGCCTGAGCCTGAGCCGGGTGGGGGACAGAGAGACGGGGAGGGCTGAGGATCTGCCCCGGGAAGCTGAGAGCGCGCTGCGTGGACCTTCCTTCCGCCTCGCTGCGCCCCACGTGGCCCCTGCTCGGGGCCTTGCACAGCACAGCCCCTGGACGGAGTCAGCCCAGAGGCCGTCTCCTTTCTGTCCTGTTAGGCTGGAGGCGGGGCCCGCAGGTGCTCCTGGCCGAGCCCGGGCAGCTGTCCCTGCCTGTGGAGCCAGGACCCGCAGGGTGGGCCTGTCCCCTCCTGCTCGGGTCAGACGACTCAGGGACCTTCGCCCCCGTACCCCCACCACATGCAGGTCCCCGCACCGAGGCTCGACTTCTCCCTCTTCCGGTGGCCCTGGCCCTTGTCACTGCCTCCTGGTGCACATCGCACGAAATGCTCTTGCTCGTGTTCTTGTCCCCTCGGGCAAGCTGGGTCTCTTCCCAGACGGAGCCCAATCAGGTCTTGGGCCTCTTTCGTCTTTCCTACACCGGTCAGCACAGGGATCAGTCCTTAAAATATTCGTCAGCTGGAGTTCTCTTGTGGCACAGCAGGTTAAGGATCTGTCCTCGTTACTGCAGCGGCTGGGGTTGCTACTGTGATGCAGGTTGGATCCCCGGCTCAGGAACTTCCGTATGCGTGGATGCAGCCAAAACTTTTTTTTTTGTCAGTTGGTTGACATCATCACCATCATCTGTTACTTCCCGCGTTTAGGGCACTGTCTCCAGGAGACCTTGTAAAATATCCACATATTACCTGTGAGCAGTTAGCCCGTGACTGACCCAGTGCCTCTTCCCTGGGGTGTCCTGACCTGCTACAGAAGTCGTCTGTGACTGCTGATGCTGCTGCCTCGGTCAACATCTTACCTTTATGGTTTCTCTTAACCCTTCCCGTGCTCTTATCAGGGTATTTAATTATTCCCATTTTACAGATGGGGAAACTGGAGAATGGAGAGCTTTAAACAGTCGTTCCGCGGTCACTCAGCTAGCCAGGTGTGGCCCTGGGATCCGAGTCTAGGTCATCCCCCGACCAGCTCCCTCTCCCTGTAAACGTGCTCTTTTGTGTTGGAGAGAAAGGAAGAGAGTCGCAGCTGAGACCCGTGACTTGGCCTTTGTGTATGGCCCTCCCTAGGAGATGAAGCGTGTTGAGAAGCGGGGGGTCACTGCTGGGGGCTCCGGCAGGCGGCCACGGGCAGGGGACCTGGGGGCGCTGAGGGCTGAGCGAGCCCTGGGGGCAGACGGATAGCTTCTCAGGGGCACGGACCTGTGAGACCATGAAAGTACTCTGGAGAGGAGTTCCCGCTGTGGCGCAAGGGGGTCAGCGGCGTCTCTGCCACACCGGGGCGCAGGGTCGATCCCCAGCCCAGCACGGTGGGCTAAAGGATCTGGCATTGCCGCAGACTTCCCCTTCTCTCCACATGCCACGGGGTGGCCAGAAAAGAAGAGGAAAGGGAAACAAGTAATCCGAAGTGAGGTGGGCAGAGCAGAGGCTTGGGACGCGGAAGCTAAGCAACAGACAAGAAGGGGTTTGGGGGGCCTGGAGGAGGGCCGGGTGCTGGGCCTTCCCCCAGGTCCCCCTTCCCAGGCTCTTGGCCTCTGCTGAGCTGACCTCCACCGGCAGGTGTGGGGGCCGGGAGGGGAGGCCAGGAGAACAGACAGGGATGAGGGCCGGGGGAGAGGCGAGGCCGAGCAAAGAGACAAAGTTCTGTTCTGGGGCAAGCATTTTATTTGTTAATACAAGAATAGAAATTCTGCAATAAATATCATCTAATAAATAACATCTCCAAATAAATAAATATTAATACAACAAACTTAGAGTCATGAGTGGGTGGGGCTGGGGGGCAGGGCCTGGGGGAGCTGCCCCCGCACCCCGAAATGCTACTGCAATGTAAACTTTCAGGAAATCCTGTGGCTGTGGCTGAGGCCGCCCTCCCCAGCTGGGCCGCCCTCAGATACCCTGGGAAGGGGGCGGGAGGAGGTGCCCTGAAGCAAGAAAGTTCAAGGCACTGTCCTTTTGGTTGCCACCCCAGGCCACTGGTTGCCTGGGTGACCCTGGGTCCGGTCTGTCCCTGCCCCTCTGCTTGTTATTCCCTCCGCTGAGGCCCCCTCCTCTTCCGTTTTTAGTCCCATCTCTTCCTGTTTGGACTTTGCCACCATGTTTGTTTCCCGAACTGGTTGTGTTGGGTCCTTTGCGGGGGGGGGTAGGGGAGCAACACCCATGTAAGGAGAGTAGGGCAGCCAAAGGGCTTCACCCCAGAAAGGCACATGCCACCCTCGCCACCCACGGGCATGCTTCCCGGAAGTGCCACTCGAGGGGCTGGGTGGGCACTGGCGAGCGGTGGGCAGGCAGCAGGAAGCTGTGAGAGCCTTGCACCGACTGGCACCGCTCTGGGCTCCCTTAAGCGTTCCGTCCTGTGGGACCGGGCCGGGGCCCACCGCACCTGCTCCCAGCCCTGCGGGACCCAGGGAAGCGGGGAGGGCGCGGCCTTCACCGCATCGCACGCTCCGCTCCGCCAAGGCCATGGAGGGCTCAAGGCTCACGGCTCCTCTCCCCTGACTCAACAAGTACTGGCAACCACGTCTGCGCAGGGCTCGGAGGGGCAGGGGAGGGAGAAGGTGGCGAAGGTCGAGATCAGAAGCCGCGGGCCTCCAGGTGCAGGGTGACTGCAGCGGCCGGAGGCTGTATCTTCTTCTTGAGCCGGTTGAAGTCCTTGGCCGAGCGCCACAGCCAGGTCTGCAGCTCCTTCAGCAGCCAGAAGTCATCCATCTTCTGGAGGAAGTCACTGTGGGCAGGGCCGGGGGCCCAGGTGGGCTCGGTCCCGGGCAGAGGGTGGGGCAGCGGGTAGCCCAGCGCTGCCATGACGCCCGCAATGCTGCCCAGCAGGCCCTGCAGGCTGGTGCAGAAGTGGGCCAGGCTGCGGCGCAGCTCGGCCGTGGCGGCCTGGCGGTTGAGGCCGCGCAGGTAGCACAGGAGGTGGCTGTAGGCCTCGTAGTTCTGGGTCAGGCGCAGCTTGTCGTTGAGGCTTCGCCACACGTCCAGGTTGACAGTGGCCCGGGGCAGAGTCTCCGCCCCCAGCCGAGGCGGGTTGAAGTCAGGCTCGTTGAAAGGGGGGCCCAGGTAGTTCAGCTGCGGAAAGGAGAGGGCGGTGGGGAAGGAGGGGGCGGAGGGGCGGCTCGCCCCGGAGACCGCGTCCCCGGAGCCCCTATTTCCTGTGTCCCCTGACCCTGGCCCCATCTCCACGCCAGGCCTCGGTGTTCGTGGGCCTCCCCAGCTCCTCCAGGGATGTCCTTTGCCTGGAGGTGACGGCCGAGACAGTGGGGGTGGCGACGCCCGCTCGTGTGAGAAGTGCAGACAGAGAGAAACACGCAGGAGAGACCCAGGAGGGCTGCGCCGACGGGCTGAGAGCGCCAGCCTCGGGAGAGCGCCCGCGGGGGCGGGCCAGAGAGGAAGAGGAGCCACGGGACCCGGGAGGCCAGGCCGCAGAGGTGAAGGTGGACCAGGAGAGTCCAGAGCCAAGAAGAGGAGTTCGAGAAGGCAGCAGTGCTCGCAGTGCAGTGTGGCTGCAAAACAGAGCGAGGAGAGTGAGCCCTAGAAATGCCGCTGGGTTTGGCAAGAAGGAGGTGCCTGGCGACCTTGGGGAGGACGGCTCCAGGGGCCTGGAAGCCAGACTGCAGGGGCTGAGGAGCGAGGGGGCGGAGAGGAAGCGGAGGCAGAGGGTGTACACACTCCTTCAGGAACTTTGGCAGGGAGAGCCCGGAGAGGAGGAGAAGGGTCGGAGCGAGGCGGGCAGCAGACTCAAGCAAGGGTTTCTGGATGGGAAACCAGAGGGCGGGAAGCGGGTGGGATGGCAGAGGGGCCCGTGGGCATCGGGGCTCCATCTGCCCCTGGACATGCCTGGTCCGCCAGCTGAAAGGCGCCAGCCGCGCTCCCCAAGGCCCCCCAGGGGGTCCCGGAGCAGGGCCACGGAAGGAAGAAACTGAGGTGCTCTCAAGAGCTGGGTGGGAGGAGGCCAGTGTGGCAGGCAGCCTAGGGACCGAGGCTGGGCAGCCCCGGGGAAGAGGCCTGGGGCCCAGGGCAAGGGCGAGCGAGACCCTTCGGCTGGGAGAGAAAGGGAGAAGCCAGGCGGGGCCTGGGACAGGCGAGGGCCCAGGGGGAGGTTCACACGCTGACAAGCACAGAGACAAACTAATTTCCTCGGTGTATCCTGGGGCTGCAGCCAGCTCCCCCGCCACCCCCCCTTCCCTCCCTGGCTCCAGAGCAGGGCCTGGGATGTGGAAGAGGAACACGGGAAGAGGGGCCGTTTCCCCACGGCCCTCAGCAGCCCCAACCCTCCCTGCTGCTCTCCTGGGCTCTCTGAGCACCTCTAGACCACCCCGCTCCCCGGGTCCCGAGGGCACCGCCCCCATCTGCACCCCGAACCCCCTGCCCCTGCTGGTCTGGGTTCCCTGCAGCCCCCTTCCCCCAGGTGCCCCCTAGGAGGCCCAGCTGGGATGGGGGAGGCAGACGGAAGCGAGGCCCACGGGGCCAGAGCAGCAGGGCCCCAGGTCTGGGGCAGAGACGAGCTGGAGCGCAGGCGTGGGGGTGGGGTGCCTGCATCCCCACCCAGCCCCACCCGTGCGAGAGACACCACAACACGGTGTAAACAGAGGAGACTTCCCCGGCCCCCGGGGGAGGCAGGCGGCTGGGCCGGCAGCCAGTGGGGCAATGGGCCAAGGCGGGTGCGAGGCCTGCCCACATGCCTGGTCCTGGGGCCAGGGGTGGGGAGAGGGACACCTTGCCTTAGAGGGAAGGGCAGGAGGGAGGCCCGGCGCAGGGACTGCTTGGAGCCAACGCCCCTCCCCGTCACCCCATCATTCCCCAGGATCCCCACCGGGGGGTCTCCCCCCCACCTCCTCCCTCTTTGCCCGACGCCCAGCCCCTGAGCCGCCCTGATACTCACATAGGTCCCAGCCAAGCTGCGGAGTTGGTGCTCCAGGTAGCGGGTGAGGTCATAGGTTTTCTGGATGGAGGGGCCAGGCCCCGGGTCCCCTGTGCGGTTGAGGGCTGGCACTGCAGGGAGGTGCCACAGCACGGTGCACAGGCAAGCGAGCAGCCCCCACGAGTCCCCTGTGGGCAGGACGGGCGAGCAGCGTGAGGGTGGCCTGGCGCAGTCCAGGAAGCAGCTGGCAGCCCCTCAGGTGTCGGTCCCCACCTTGGGCTGGGAGGGGGGTGAGGGTGGGAGGCCAGAGGGAGGCTGGGGCTGGGGGGGAGCGTTCCTGGCCCGAGAGAGAGTATGCATGGAGGCATGTTTGAGGACGAGGACTTGGCCTGTGAGTGTCTACCCGGAGATCTTGGGGACGGTGTTGTGTCGGCCGAGAGTCACTGTGCGTGAGTGGACTCGGGGGCCAGGCCTAGGGGCTGCCGATCAGTATTCCCGGTTCCAGTTGCACCTCGGCCTCCTCGCCCACCCTCCCAGTCCTGCTGCAGCTCAGGGGGAGCCGAGGGGCTGGGACACAGCACGTGTCAGAGCTTCAGGCTGAGAGGAGTAAACCCTGAGAGGGGAGAGGGAGAGGGCGGGGCAGCAGCCTCCAGCGGACTCGGGTCGGAGTGGGGGGGGGTCAGACCCCCGGCCTCACAGGCAAGGTGGAGCTTTAGCCTCGGGGCTGGGGTGGGCAGAAGGACAAGGACGCAGGGCGGCCTCGGGAGTCAGTGGTGGGTGCATTCGGGGATGTGACTCCCGGGTGGGGAAAGCACAGGCGGGACTTGGTAGGGGACTAAGACTCGTGCTGGCTGAGGCCTCAGAGCGAGGTTCGCCCCGCTCTTCTCTAGCGTGTGAGCTGGGGGGCAGTCTGACCTCGGTGAGACCTGGTGATCGGCCTGCAGTGAAGAGAGAGAGAGGGAAGCGGGAGAATGGGGTGTATTTGATGAGCTGGGCTTGTGGGCGGATGGTGCTGGAGCCTTTGGGCCCCCAGGGTGCCAGAGGCCAGGGGTCAAGGCTGGGAAGAGAGACGAGACAGTTGGGAAACATGATTTTCCCAACTCTTAGGTGAGGTCCAAGGTCAAGAGCACTTGGCCAGGACTTGGTGGGCTTTGGGACTGGCAACGGCAATTAGGGTTAGGATAGAGTAAGTCTGTAATTGCCACTGGTCTAGGCTGGGTTAAGGACTGGGTCACTTTTCCAGTTTCAGGTTAGTTTATTGGGATTTGGCTGATTGCGTGTGGTTGAGGTTAGAGTCCAGCCGGGGCATGTGGTTAGGTTTGGACGGGCAGAGGGCTGGCGGGGGCTAAGGTTCGTGAATTTGTGGACTTCGCTGTCCGACGGGGTGACGATGCGCAGCGTGTCACCAAGAGCAGGGCTGGTTTCGGTTTTGAGCTCGGGCAGGTGTGAGATCACTAGCGGTTTCTTCCTTCTAGTTCATATTACAGACCTGACTTTTCTACAATGACACACGTTGCTTTCAGAGTTAGAAATAAGTTGGATACAAGTTTACCAGTTGGATTGTACTTAGATTCGGTATAAATGTGGAGTTTAGAGAGAATTAAAACTAGGTAGGTTTAGAGTTAGTCATCATGCTGGGCCAGGGTTTTAGAGAGGGTTTCAAACTTGGAGGGGTTGAGGATGCAGACTCTATGGAAGGTCACTTCCAAGGTGCAGGGCTCAAGTGGGGACTTCCACAGTGGCCAGCTAGTCGGTCCTGACTCTTTCAGACACTCAGCTGGCTAGCTTTACTGATGGAGCCTGGTAGCAGGGGTGCCACTAGTCTCAGAGACCCTGGTTTCTTGGGTGAAGGGCTCATGGTCTGAGAGTGTGTGTGTCTGGGTGGCTGCCCATGCGTGTTTAGGACACAAAGCAGAGCCAGGCCCATCACTGCTCCCTGGGGAGGCGGACTCCTCTTTTCCACTTCCCCGTCCGCAGCCTGCGGCTGCCCGCTGACCATTCCCTCCTGCCCTCTTCCTTCCCGTCCCTAGTCCCTAGCTCCTGCCCACTCTCTGAGTTCCTTCCTGCTCCCTGTCCTTCGCATCCCAAGACAGCTCCAGGCCCTTTTCTGCTGCCCTCAGCCTGGCTATCGGGCCCAGCCCCCTCCCCCCATCCTATGAGTACAATGCGGGGTTAGTTTCGGAGTTTAGAGACCTGCTGAGCGGGGCGGCAGCCCCTCCAGCTTTGAGGTAGCTTTCAGGAGGGCGTCTGGTCTCTTCCCGCAGTTAGCCCGAGGGTCCCAGCTGCAGCAGCAACTGAGAGCTAGGCTTGCCTCTTTACCCCGCCCCGGGACTGGGCTCTGCCTGTCCCCCCAGGGGTTGGGGGGTGGGGGGCAGGAACCCAGCTCTGGGCCTTGTTCTCCCCCCTCCCCTTCTGGGCCCTGTGGGACATCCCTGGGGAGGACTGGCTCCCCACACAGGGATAGCAGGGGGAGAAGCCTTTGGAAAAACAAGAGCTAAGTCATCTGGGCAGAAAAACGGCTCGTGAAATTAACCAGACGAGGCCGGTGTTTCCAGGAATATTTCAGTTCTGAGGTAACTGTGTCACTGAAGCCTGGGGGTGGGGGGAGAGCTGAAGGATCTGTGGGATCGACCCGTGGAGAGAACCAGAAAGAGGGAAGGAGGCTCAGAAATCCAGAGGGAGAAGAGCTTGGCGAGGAGCACGGGGCCAGGGCTCTGCCCTCCGCTGCAGCTTCCGCTCTGGGCTCTACGTCCCGTATCTTAGGCAGCAACTGAAAGCCATGTGGGGCAGAGAACACCTGCGCTTTAGTCGTGGGCACTGCAATTTGCCGCTTGCCCGTGTTCCTGGGAGGCCAAGTACAGTGGGCACCCGGAGCCCTCGCACCGGTCCTCCACTCCAGGCTCATGGTGTGCAGGTGGACTGGCCACCAGGGGCTGCATCCTGGGTCCCCTCCCCCAGCCCTGGCCCCCAGCCTGGCCTCCACCCCAGCTCTGCCTCTGGCTGCTGCCCGCTGATGGTTTACATCCCGTCTTCCCCTGTGTTTATAAATCCGGCTGAGCACGTGAGGAGCTAATGAGAGCAGCTCACGTTTCCTGCTGCGGCCCCCCAGCCCCCAGCCTGGCCCCCACCCGGGCCAGCCCCTAATTCCATCCAGATCCCTGGGCCCTGGGAACCGAGGCCCCCCTCATGAACACACACATACACACACACACACACGCACACACACACATCCTCAGCCCACGTAAGCGCATAGCCACCCGACACGGCTACACAGGCAGGCACACCCCTGCACGCGTGTCTTTAGGCAGCTGCCCCCCTCAGCTTGTGTCCCCCAGTCTGACCCCACTCAGTGAAGGTAGGGCTCAGCCGTGCAGATGTGCCCGGGCGGTCGGGGTGCTAGGACAAGTCCGCCGGGAAACTCTGCACCTGGGACTGGTGGCTAAGAGCGATCAGCCAAAATTCAGGCGCCTGGGAGGCATCAGGGAGCTCCAGAGGCGTTGGGCCAGATGTGGGAAAGGCCCTACCCCGAGGCCGGACCAGGATCCACATCCTGGTGACCCTGGATGGGTCTGTTGAGGAGGACTGGGGGAATGAAGTGGTTTAGGGGGCGGTGGGGCTACTGCGGTGTGAGATCCAGGAAACACCCCCCTTCCCAGGGAAAGGCCCAGAGATACAGGCTGTCCTCCCCGTCCTCTGGGCCGGCTGCCCTCCCCTCTCTTCTCTCCCGTTCTCTGTCCTGTCCTCCACTCCTACCCCCAGGCAACTGAGAAATGGCTTAGTGAGTGGGTATATGCAGCCCAGAAGTCAGAAGACCTCACTTTGTCACCAACCGCTCAGGCCCCTGGGCCTGTGGGAGGGCGCTGTTCCCTGCACGCTCAGGTCCCTCTCGGCCACACCACGTGGGGTCCACCCCTGCTGTCCTCTTCAGCAGCCCCCTACCACTTCCAGCCTAAATGACAGGAGAGGAAACTGAGGCCCAGGGAAAAAAGCAGATGGGCGGGCCAGCCTCCCAGCCGGGTGGAGTCTGGTGGAGTCAGTCTGGACCCAGGGACTGGGCTTTCGTTGGAGCAAGCAGTTCGGTTCGGGATTGCGAGCCTGCGCTCCAGGAGAGGTGCGGGTGGTGTCGCCAGACAGCTGGGCGGCCAGCAGGACGCCAGGCAGGGGGGCAAGTGGAAGGAGAGTCTGGCAAGTGTGGGGGTGTGCTGGACAGGGTGTAGCTATCCAGAGGGCGCGGGAGGGGCTCAGGGGAGCCAGGAGCCAGGGCGTCAATAGGCAGGTGGGATTGTGTGCAGGAATGTGAAGTGTCACTAACAGCAGAGCTGGTGCCCAGGGCCGGGCTGGTGGGTGGCGTGCTGAGAGCAGGGCTCCGGAGGGGAGCAGGGAGCCATTACACCGGTCAGGAGGAGAGACCTCTGGGGCTGCTGGGTGACAATTGCTGCCATCTCTGCCTGATGCCCGTTTCCTGCCCCGGTGGAGGGCCTGGCTCCAGGGCAGCGACTGAGCCGCTTGGGCGGGGGTCACCTGATCTGCCGGGGGCATGTGCCCTGTGTCCTACGGGAGAGCCAGCTGTGTGCTTGCAGAGTAAAAGTACAGAGGTGTCGGCCGGCGTGGGTCGGGGTCAGAGAGCGCCCAGCCGGTGAGTGGGTCCAGTGCCCCCAGGCGCAGCCTCTCGCCGAGGCTCGGACCGCTTCTGAGCGGGACCTCCAGTCTCCCCCGGCTCCTGGCCCCCTCCTACCCCAGCGGGGAGGGCCAGGCCGGGCACCGGAGGGAACAGGGACGCGTCCTCTGGGATGGGAGTCTGTGGGGAGGGCTTCTGGAGCGCAGAGTGGAGCTGCCGGGAAGGAAGGGGGACCCGGGATGAGGGGACGCCCGCGAGGCCCGGGGGACTGGGGCTTTCCCTCGAGGGGCCCGGCCGAGAACCCCGCTCGCCTGCCCGCCCCCCTCGGCGGTGACCTCTCGCTCCGATGCCCCCCTCCCCGCGGCGGCGGCGGCGGCGCCTTCCCCCTGTGTGGCCCCGGCGCCCCCGGCCCCGCCCCCGGCCCGCTCCCGCCCGGTCGCTCCCTTCCCGGCGGCGGGGGCGGGGGCGGGGTCCGGGGCGCCGGGCTCCGGGCTCGGCCGGGCCGCTGCCCTTTCCCGCGCGTCCCCTCCCCGCCCTGCCCGCCCCCCCGCGGGCCGCCGCCGGGGCCGAGCGGCCGCCGGCCGGTGACAGACTCTCCTGCCCCCCGCACTAATCCCTCCCAGGCCGCGGCGGGCCGGCCCGGGGGTCTCGCTGCTGCCGCCCGGCCCCTACCTGCCGCCGGCTCCCCGGCCGCGGGCAGCATGGTGGGCTCCGGCCGCGCGGCGCGCATCGAGGAAGCCGCGGCTCCCGCGGCCCGGCCCGGCCCGGCCTGGCTCGGCTCTACCCTCCGCCCTCCGCCCTCCTCTCGCCCGCCCTCCTTCCCGCCTCCCCTCCCGGCCGGCCGGGAAGGGAGAGCGGCGCGGCCCGAGGTGTCGGCCTCCCCGCGCCTCCCGCCGGCCCGGCCTGGGGCTCCCCGGTGCCTCCGCGCCTCCCTCCCTCTCCCTCCCCGGCCCCCGCGGCCCCGCGCGCCGCGTCTCCCTTCCGCAGCCCCGCGCCCGCCTCGGACCCGATCTCCCCGACTTTGGCGCGGGGCTCCGTCCTCCGGGATCCCCGGGTCCCCGCCTCGCCGGGCTCCAGGTTGCCGCCTCCCAGGTCTGCGGGTCGCCCGGGCTCCCCGCCGCGCTCCCGGCCACCTCCGGCCCCCGCCGAGCGGACTCCAGCAACGCCGCGTCCCCGCCCGGCCCCTCTCGAAGGCGCCCAGCGGTGCCTCCCCCGGCCCCAGCCCTGCTGGCGGGGGCAGCGCCCGGCCCCCCCGCTCCCCAGCGCGGCCCCGGCTCGGGACGCCCCGGGTGAAGCACGGGAACCGGATCTCGCGGCTCCCGGGCGGGGGCGGGGGCCGGGGCCTCGGACGCCTGGCTCCTACCTGCTCGGAGGTCCATGGGGCTGGGGGCCGGGCGGGCCGGGCGCGGCTCCTCTCCCGGAGGCTGGCGGAGTGGGAGGGCGAGCCGCGGCTCCGGCGAAGCTTTAATAATCCCATCCGCCAGGCCCACTCGCAGGTTTTTTTCGTTCGGTTTCGGATTTTTTTTTTTTTTTTTCGGTGTGGGACATTCTGCAAACTTTTTTTTTTCTGACGTGTAAAGCTGTAACCACAAATTGTAGCGGCCCTCCCCGGGGGGGGGGGGGGGGGGGGGGGGGGGGAAGGGGGGGCTTCTGGGGCTCCTCTCCCTCCCACAACCCCGGGGGGGGGGGTGAGGTGAGGCGAGGCTGCGGCGGTACCACCCTGGGCCTCCTGGGGGAGGGGGCGGGAGGGCATCGGTCCGTCTGCAAACTCCCAAGAGCCAGGGGAGTGGGCTGCCCGCTCCTTTGCTGCTCCCTCGGAGTCGGCCAGGGGCGCCAGCCCCCCGGCCCAGTGGGGTCCCAGCTCTCACCCTACCTCTGCCTCCACGTCTCTAACCTTCCCTCCCCTCCCCCTCCCCCTGAGTAAATGCAATGACACATTCTCCCAAATGCCAGCGAGCTGGCTTCGAAGCAAGTGATGGTGTTTTTCCTGCTGCCCTTTGTCTGGGCTGACCGCCCCCCCTTGCCTATTGTCCCGCTGCCTGTCCCATTTCCAAAAGCCCAGGCTAAGCGAGGCGCCGGGGCTGGGGCAGGTGACTAACCAGCTCACAATGCCCCCTGGGGGGCAGGAAGAGGGCACCGCAGGCCCACTGCCCGGCCGGGAGGAAAGAAGAGGCCACTTGGCTGAGAGTTCTTCCCTCAGGTTCGCGGGGTCCTTCATTCTTCCTCCCAGCGGCCAGGAGAGTGCTCATGGGTGGGGGATTTGTAATTCATTAATCAGCACGAGGCACCGGACCAGTTTCAACACCAGAGGCTTCAGGGGTGACTCAGCGAGACCTCTCGGATTCAAGGCAATGGACAGACCAAGCGGCCCCGCTTGGGAAACGCGTCCCCGAGAAGACAGTTGGCTTCCTCCGGCCTTTGGGGTCCGCTCTGGGTGCTCCGGTGGTGGGCGCGGGCGGCTGGCTGTGTGCAGTGCTCTTCCTCCTTCCTTCCCTCGGGCCTGGGTTGAGACCTGCAGGCAGGATCCCTAGGGCACCCACGAGCCAAGACCCTCCCTGGAGCGTCTCCCTCTCTCCCTCCGCAGAGGGCTGTCGAGGAGGAAACAGCTCTCATCTAGGGGCCTGCGGACGTCCCCGCTCGGTGACTTTGCTTGGGGGACAGTCGTCCGGCTTGAGTGCTCTAGAACCAGACCAGCAATTAAATCACTTGGTAATAAGTTGCCTTTGTTGTTGTTTACTTGCTGTTTCCGAGGGGGGAGAGGCGGGAGTGGGCCAGACCTGGACGGTGGTTCCCCCCCCCCCCCCCCCCGCACAGTGGCATCCGAGCCTGCGCTCACCGCTCATGCCCCGGTACCCCCAGAGAAAGCAGGGTGCCCTGCCAGCCCTGCCCCAGCCCCTCCAGCCTGCCGGTCGGAGCGGGCAGCCTGGCCGTGACCGGCACTGGGTTCCCGGGGCAGCTCTTCCCTTTTCTGCGCTTGGAGAACTGGGGTGGGGGGGCGGGGGGGTGGGGAAGAAGTTTGTTTTCAATTACCTCACTGGAGTGGGACAGACTTTGTTGCTGGTTTTTTTTTTCCCTCTTCTTTCTTTCTTTTTTTTCCCAAAGGGGGAGAAAAAGAGCTGGGAAAGGGGAGCTGGCTTGGGGTGGGGCGCACGGGGTTTTCTGGGGCATCAGGAGTCACTGGAGGAAACCTGCCTGGAGTGGGGGGAGGTCCCCTGCCCCTCCCCCAGCCGGAACCCTGGAGTTTCAATGACATTCTTGGCCAATGAGCCCGACGATCTTCTGATGCCCATGCCAAGGTCAAGGAGGCAGATGCCCAGTGGGTGACTGGCACTGAGGCTGGCCGGGAGGTCCCCTAGCAGCCACTCTTCTAGAGGGAGGGAGCCACAAAAGGAAGGGAAGAGGGGGGCAGCTCAAGTCCTTCTCCCGTTTGCAGCCTGCTCCTGGTGGAGAGCTCACAGGCAATGTGGTTTGGATTTGGCTGAGCCCCCTCAGCACCTTATAAAGCACCTTGCTGAGTCAGGGAGAAAGCCGCCGACACAGGCAGGGAGGAGGGGGCCCGGAGAGAGAGGAGGAGGAGGGAGAGGGGCGCTGAAGGCGGTGGGTGGGAGCGGAGGGAAGAGGGGGGAGAAAAGAGAAGGGACCGGGCAGGAAAGAGGAGACACAAAGAGACAAATAAATGAGTGGGAGTGGGAGGGGGGAGGAGGCAGGAACTGAAGGAGGAAGGAACCGACTGACTGCCGTGGAAGGGGAGGGAAGCGGACCCCCTCCCCAGCAAATGTTCACCTCTGGAGTCTAGAAAGCACTGGTTTGCAGAAACCAAAGGCTGCAGCTCTGAAGTGGGGACCCCGGGCCAGGTGGGTACAGGGACAACTGGCTTTCCACGCAGCCCCCTCCTCCCCACTTGATGCCGTGACCCCGTAAGCTGGGGAAGTCGTGTTCTCCCTGTGCCTCTTGTCTGGACTTGCATCCCGGCCCCCGCCTCGTGGAGTGGGGTGGGGGGAGACTCTCCCCCCCACACTGCCAAAGGGAAAATCAACTCCATCTTCAAGCTGCCAGTGCCCCTCTGCCGTGTCCGGGCAAAGGCAGCAGGCTAGGAGCTGCCAGTTGGGTCGGGCTGGGGGCTAGAATAAAGACTGTGCCTTTACTGTGCCAAATCCCAGATGGGGGTGGGCTGTTGGAGTTGGGGGGAGAAGGAATAAGGCAGAGGCCGAGCAGGGGTGGCCCCTCCGGGATTCCTGTGGGGTGGCGGTGGCACAGGTGGCTGCCCTCTGATCTCTAGCTGGGGACCTTGGGAAAGTTCCTGCTCCCAAGTGGCTCTCGGAAAGGGGCCCTCCCAGCTCACATTCTGGGGTTGCTGGGGGTGGGGGCAGGGCACAGGTTAGAGGAGACCCCCGCCCCCCGAGCTCCAGATCCATCTGTCCCACGGAGGGTTGTACAGGCGTTTCCGGAGCCCCCACTGGGTGCCAGAGCCTGTGAAGGACAGGGGGACAAGGAAAACCCAACCCCTGCCTTTAAGAATTTCACTGTCTTGTGACAAGGGACACTGTCTAAACTGAGATCAGAGGATGGGGAGACAAGGGGAGCTCTGGGAGGTGGCGGGGCTTCGGGGTGGAAGTGTGGCTGCCTGGCAGCAGGCGCAGCGGGTGACCACGGGCTGAAGCCCGGAGGGAGCACAGGGCAGAGCAGTGTGGCTGCCTGCAGTGGGCAGAGGGCCAGGCTGGGAGTCAGGACGCCAGGCTTCCAATTGCCCGGCATGGCCTCGGGACAAGCCATGACCTGTGGAAAGGAACTCGACCCCCTGTGTCCCGCCCCGCACGCTGTGGGACTGTCAGTGAGCTGATGAGGAGGACGCTGCTCTCGGTTCCCATCGTGGTGCAGTGGAAACGAATCTGACTAGCATCCATGAGGATGCAGGTTCCATCCCTGGCCTCGCTCAGTGGGTTAAGGTCGCAGACGCGGCTCGGATCCCGCATTGCTGTGGCTGTGGTGTAGGCTGGCAGCTGCAGCTCCAATTCGACACCCAGCCTGGGAACCTCCATATGCCGCCGGTGCAGCCCACAACATACAAAACAAAAAAAGGAGGACACTGCTTTGATGCCCTCTCTGGCCGGTCAGACTTCAGCCCTTACCCTCCGTGAGGGACAGCAGGTCAGGCCTCAGAGTGTGTGTCTGTGTTGGGGGGCGGACTGCCACCAAGAGATGACTGATCCGCCCTCCAAGGGGTGGGGGTGAGACAGTGTTGGCTCAGGGACAGGCACCAAGTCCACCCCTCCTTTCCCCCTCCCCTCCTCCCTCCCCTCCTCCCTCCCCTCCTCCCTCCCCTCCTCCCACGGTGACCAGCATCCCTAGAGAAGGCTCTTTCTATGCCCCACAGACACCATGTCCCACACAGCTGCAGAATTGGCATTGAGGGGCCCTGGCCCCTGGGGTGTCCAAGGAAGCCTCCGGTCCAGTCCCCTCCTGATGGGTGAGCGGGCATGTGGCACTGGGAAAGCCCACGGAGGTACGGGCATTCACTCATTCATTCATTCGTTCATTCACCAAACAACCCTTGAGGACCTACTCTAGGCCAGGTGCCAGGGACACAGAGAGGAGCCCCGAGAGGCCTTGGCGTGGAGGCTGGTCTGTGTGCAGGCAGGAAAGCCAGTGGCCAGCCACGGGGACTCCGCCAGCCTGCTAATGCCTGCTGCTTCTGGGTGACACGCTACTCCTTTGGGCTTCTTGGGCTTAAATCAAGCCTGTAAACCTATTGAGCTCTTGCCACGAGTCAGGTCCTGTGCTCAGTGTGAATGATTTCATCCCATTCTTACAATAACCCTGGAAAACGAGAACTGTTGTTTCCCCATTTGATATGCGAGGAAACAGACTTGGTAAGGTGGAGTCGCTTGTCTAAGGTCACAGCCAGAGTAGAGCCGGGACTGGGACCAAGGACCTGGCCCTCTGCGCAGCCCCACTACGCAGGTGCAAACGGGACCACGGAGGCAGGGACTCTGGAAAAGAGCGGAGGCTGGCTGCTGAGAGGCTGCAGCACTTGCTGAGCCCGCCTGGCCATGGGGCGCCTGGCGGGGGGCACGCCTGGACTCTTCAGGACACCCGCATGTTCCTGGGGACAGAGATTCCCTGTGTGCCTGGAGCAGGAGACCTGGGCTCTCTTGCCCACGACCCTCCACGGGCTCCTGACTCAAAGCAACTGTGGTGCTGGGCCAGGCACCCCACAGGCCCCTCTGGGGACACTCCGGTCCCCTGGGCTGGAGCTGCAGATTCGATGGGCAGATCGGAGTGGGCACCGAACTGGGAGTCAGACGGCCACCTGCCCGCGGAAGCAAGAGCTTCCCCGCGCCTCCTGAGGGCCCGCCAGCGGCTGCAAAGCGAGGCCTCCTGGGATCGGCATCCCCCATCCCCGTAAGCACTGCTCTCCACGCCACGCTCCCTGTGACTCTGCAGTGACTGTGCCGCGCAGAGGCCACCAGGGGCAGGACGGGGCGGGGGCGGTGCCCTAGGGTGCACTTTCCCTCTGCTCTGGGGCAGGAGCCCAGAGGGCCCTGCCTCACCCTGAGCTGGCCGCGATGTCAGCGGAAACCCCAGGGCCAAAGGCCTCCTCCTACCTCGGCCCTGCCCCGCACCCCCCAGGCACGTCCGGGCCCCCGAGAGCCGAACCCCGCGCGCCCGCTTCCCCCTGCCGCCCAGCAGCCTGTGCAGCCAGGTCCCTCGGCCCGCCTGTGCCTGCCCCGCCCGGGGCCCCCTCCGCATCTGCAGGGCTGATGGACTTGAGAGGAGGGCAGGGGCAGAAGGGAACCCCGGGGGCTCCACCCCGCCCGAGCCTTCCCCGCCATTCTCTAGGCTGTTCCACTGCCCCGGCCAACCCATGCCGCGGGCCCTGTGACTCCGTCTCCCCTGGCAGAGGAGTGGGGTTACCTCTCCCTAGGCTGGAAGATCCTTACCCTGCCCTGCTGAGTCACTGCCGGCCCCTCCCGCCCTCCCCGCCCTTCCCACCGGCCTTCCTCCTGCGGCCTTCTCAGGCTTTCTGCAGACTGGCTGGGCGCCACAAGGACCACAGGGTAGAGGACAGAGCGCACCTCCACGGGGCCATCCCAGCCCCGCTGGGAGAGTGACAGCCAGTGAGGCTGCCGTGCGGCCCTCCCCGGCCGGGAGACCTTGGGCCAGTCACTTGACCCTGCAAACACACCTCGGTTTTCTCTTGCATAGAACAGGGATGGTGACAATGGCACCTTCCTCGGGAAAAGTGGTGGTTAGTACAAGTCAAACCTCTGCCACTTAACGCATGATAATGTGCGTGTGTATATATATATATATATATATTTTTTTTTTTTTTTTTTGGGTGCGGCACATGGAGGTTCCCAGGCTAAGGGTTAGAATCGGGGCTGCAGCTGCCCACAAAACAACCGCAGCCACGTGGGATCCGAACCACATCTGCGACCTACACCACAGCTCACAGCAATGCCGGATCCTTAACCCACTGAGCCGCAACGGGAACTCCTAAATATTATTGTTATCTGCTTTTCATGCCCTATGCCCCACGGTGAGTCTCTGCTAACCATGCCCCCCACCCTCGCAAGCGCCCCCCCACCCCGTCCACGCGTCTGCACCTGCCCTGTTCTTTCTGTTCTTCCTCTTTCCGGAGGCCTGTCCCCACCCACCTCTGCTGACTCTCGACACTGGACACACGGTGAGTTCGTGAGCTGGGCTGCTGCTCAGCTTTCTTCCCACGACAAATGACGCTGAGCCTTCGCCCTGCATCGCACACGCCCCCCCCCCCACCACCAGGAAGGATGGGCCTAGAGCACAGTCAGATCTGAAGCGAAGGGCGGGAGCAACCCTCCCTGGCTGTGCGGGGGCCAGGGGCCAGCGCGCCAGCAAATCGGGGGTGGCTGCGGTCTGTGAGGACCTCGCCCCTCGCCGGCTCCCACGGGCACCTCGTGATTCGCAGCAGAGCTCCCTGAGCTCGGGTCAGGTCCAGCCGCTGAGCGCCGCAACATCTGTTCAACGAAACAGGACTCAGGAGCCTGGGGAAGTGTGAGGAGGGCTGTGGTGCCCAGAAGGGAGAGGCCAGCAGAGCAGGCACCGGGCGACGAGCGGCCCTGGGTGGGGAGCACACGTGGCCTGGCTCTGGGCCGGGAGGGCCGGGCTCGGGCCTCTAGGGCCCGGTCACCCCCACGCTTGCTGAAGCACCTCGTGTATGTGGCCCTCGGAACAGCCAGGGCCAACAGAGACCCGCGCCCTGCGCACCCGGGGCTCGGGGTCTGCGGGGACAGAGGGCGACATGGCTCGAGAGCTGCCCCGCCCCAGTTCTCTGGATGCCCCCCTTACAGTGTAATAAGCCTGCGCTCTCGGCCCCTCTCTCCCGAGGTGCCTAGCACAGCGCGCGGGGCACCCAGCTGTGGCCCGCGGGCGCTCCGTTGCCCTCCCCAGGGCAGAAGAGCCTGGTCTCCAAGCTGGAAGCTGGGACTGGACACGGTGTCTGTCTCCCTCTGCTGGTCCCTTAGGGGACAGCCGGGCCAGGATGCAACCCCAGAGCGTGTGGTAGGTGCCCGCGTCTCCCGACGGTGGATGGTCAGCGTCCTGGGGTGCTGAGGCAAGGGCCTGGGGACCCGGGCTGGGCTCCAGGCTGCAGAGACACCAACACTGCCTTCTGGGTCTCCAAGGCCGGAACCAGCCTCCGACAGGGGCCCCGACCGCGGGGGTGGGGTGGGGTCTGAGGGAAGCCAGGTCGCCTTCCGGACCCCCACGGGCCAGCAGGCCCCAGCCTCCTTCCCTCTAACTCATGAATGGAGCTGTCATCCACAGATTTATCTAAACCTTTTGTGAAGCTATTTGTACTTCCAGCCGAGACCACATGGGTAATGAGTCCCGTCGGAGCCGTCCCCTGCCGGGAAGCAGGCTGTCTTTGATTTGTCCTAAACTTACCGCTCGCGCTCCGAGGGGGCCCTGTAACTCCAGCGTGCCAGGTGGCAGCGAACAAGCCCGAGCGGCCACTTCCCATCTGCGGGTTTAAAAAAATCCCATCCCATCCCCCCTCCACCCCAGGCCCTGCAGACCAAGGGACCTGGGCTCTCGTCTGTGACTGGAGCCTGGCAGGGCAGCACACAGAGGGCCCAGCACTGAGGGGTGGCATGCAGCGACCCCCCACCCTAATTCTCCTGGCCTCCAGACCTTCCCGGCCCACGTCACAGCCACGGCAACACCAGATCCGAGCGGTGTCTGCGACCTACACGGCAGCTCACGGCAATGCCGGATCCTTGACCCACAGATCGAGGCCAGGGATCGAACCCACGTCCTCATGGATACTAGCTGGGTTCTTAACCCTCTGAGCCACAATGGGAACTCCCCTCCAGACCTCTCCTCTGTAATGTTTCCGTGGGGGGACTTACCTCTCCGCGTCCCAGTGTAGATTCACCTGGTGCTGATGATTTATTTCGTCCAGGGTCCTGATCCTAGAACACCTCGAGAGACACTCCAGAGACAAGGTGCTAGGACCCAGCAATCGTAGTGACAGCAACACTGACACTGTGTGCTAAGGGCTTTGTTAGCATTGAGTGAATCCTCCCAAGAACTCTTTGAATCAGGGACAGTCACTCCTCCCCCAATTTACAGACGAGGAAACCAAGGCCTCGAGAACACAAGCAACGCATCCTTTGGCACAGAACCTGAAAGACACGGAGCCAGGATTCAGACCTAGGCAGGGTGGTACCCAGAACCCCACTGTCCACTGCAGGAGACAACCTGGCTTTAAGTCTCATATTCTGAGTCCCATATTCCTCTGTCCTCCGACATGTGTTTAATAAACCACTGCTACGCGCCAGGCTTGTCCTGGTGGCTGCGGGAGAAGTGCAGAGGAACAGGAAGGGCTTGCCCAAGAGGCTGGAGGCCCCTGTGTGCCACAGACACATTACAGGTGGGCAAGTCACGCCCCAGCAGCTCAGTGGCCCCGGCGGCTCAGAGCTCCTTTGCTCTAGAGTCACCACGCACATCCCATCCTGTGCGTGTGCACAGTCCAGCGGGCTCCAGCGAGCCTCGGCCCACGCACGCCCTCTGGTCTGTCTCTCTCCAGCGGAAGCCTGCGAGGGCGGGGATTCTTGTCCTGGGCTCTTTGCCACACTCAGAAAAGTGTGTCTAACATGTTGAATGAATGAACTGCTGAGCTCTGAAGATTCTGCGATTTCAAACCTAACCAGTTGGATGGGAAGTGATGGTTGAAGGAAAGAAATTTCCAGACAGATAATTATAATCATTATTACTTTTTTTTCCTTTTACAGCCACACCTGTGGCATATGGAATTTCACAGGCTAGGGGTCGAATAGGAGCTGCAGCTGCCGGCCTACACCACAGCCACGGCAGCGCTGGATCAGAGCCGCATTTGCCACCAACGCTGCAGCTTGCAGCAATGCTGGATTCTTAACCCACTGAGCGAGACCAGGGATCAAACCCGAATCCTCAGGGAGATTGCATCAGATCCTTGACCCACTGAGCCACCACAGGAACTCCTACAGATAATTATTTAAAAAGATGGAAACGGTAACCACCTTCTTCCATTCCGTATCTGCCCCTGCCACCCCCTACGTTTCCACATATTCACTGCTTGTGAACTTGTAGGAGGCCACCTCTGACACGAGATGCGGGAGGCTGTAAGAATGTGGGGTTTGAAAGGGTCTTAAAGCGTCTCATCCAACCCCCCTGTTTTATCAAGGGGGAAACAAGCCTGGAGAAGGGCCTTGACTTGCTCAAGGCTATCTGTGAGCAAGGCTGGAGTCCTAAGGTCTTTGTCCCCCACTGTGTGGCCTCCCTTCTGGCTCTGAAGGGTGTCCTTGGCTATGACAACGGCAGGCCTGGAGAGGCTGCTTGGCCTCCGACTGCAGAGCTCCCTGCCAGCCTCACAGCTGGGGCGGGGGTGGCGGAGGCTGCCAGTCCCAGCTCCTCTCCAGAGCTATGGCTGGGCGGGGGCGCAGGGAAGTGGGAGGGCACCCCCCACACACCCGGGATCTCAGCACGTGAAGGTCGAAAGGGACCTCAGTGAGCATCTTGTGCCAGCAACCACATTTTACAGCTGCAGAGAGAGGAGGGACGTGAGGTCACACAGCAAAGCCGCGGGAAAGCGCAGATGGAAACCAGGACTCTGGGTCCCCAGCTCTCAGCTCCTTTCCCACGTCTGATCCCTTCAGAAAGAAGGGCCATGTGGCTCCCAGCTTTGGGCAGGTGCTTGTTCCCAAGTGTGTGGCCGAAGAAAGACTCATCCAAAGTCCTGAAGCTGGAATTCCATCTGTGGCTCAGCGGTAACGAACCCAACTGGTATCCATGAGGATGCCGGTTCGATCCCTGGCCTCGCTCAGTGGGTTAAGGATCCAGTGTTGCCGTGAGCTGTGGTGGAGGCCGGTGGCTGCAGCTCTGATTCAGTCCCTAGCCTGGGAACTTCCATATGTCTCGGGTGCGGCCCTAAAAAGCGGGTGAAAAAAAAAAAAAGAGCGGGTGAGATCCAGAGAGAAGGAAAGTAAGGAAGAGAATAACAAACGCAAGGTTCTTTGTGTTTTTCCCCCTGGACAGGATGTGAGGGGCAGCACTCTCCAAGGAAGGGTGGGCTGTGGGCAGAGGCAGGAAGCTGAATTTCTTTCATCATAGTGCTGTGCTAACGGGAGTTCCCTTGTGCACAGCAGGTTAAGAACCCAGCATTGTCACTGCTATGCTGCAGATTCAATCCCTGGCCCGGGAACTTCCCCATGCCGCAGGTGCTGCCAAAACAATAAACAAACAGAGGTTCCTGTTGTGGCTCATCCAATTAAGAACTCAGCTAGTATCCATGAGGATGCGGGTTCCATCCCTGGCCTCCCTCAGTGGGTTAAGGATCCCGCGTTGCCACAAGCTGTGGTGTAGGCTTCAGATGAGGCTAGGATCTAGGGTTGCTGTGGCTGTGGTGTAGGCCGGCAGCTGTAGCTCCGATTCGACCCCTAGCCTGGGAACTTCCATATGCCCGAGAAAACAAAGAGACGAGCAAATACACACAAAGCAGCGAGCTAGGAGGTAACCAGCGAGAACTCAGCCCCACTTGGATCACAAACCTATTCACTGAATGGATACTTACTGACCGCCTACCGAGGACCAGGCCCTGTGGGAGGTACAGGAGCACAGCGACACAAAACAGACTCTGTCCCTGCCCTCATGGGGCTGACATCCCAGCGGGGAGGACAGGCAGCAAAGCAGATGAACACGAAATAGCGTGGAGGAGGCAGAGAAGGCCTATCTGAGGACAGCAACGGGAGGTGAGCCCCAGGAAGAGGAGGAGCCAGTGCGAGAAGGGGAAGAGACTTCCAAGTGATGGGAACAACGGGTGCGGAGATCGCATGGTGGAAAAGGATGTGGTTGGTTCAAGGAACTGACAAGGCCCACACAGCTGCAGAGGAAGGCCAGAGACAAGTGGAGAGATGGGTGAGGTAAGTTTACACATATCCACTTATGTATTATATAAATTATATAAATATTATATATGTTTTTTTTTTTTTCTTTTGGCTGTGCCTATAGCATGTGGAAGTTCCCAGGCCAGGGACTGAATCCACGCCACAGCTATAACCAGAGCCACAGCAGTGACAACACCAAAACCTTAACCCACCGAGCCGCCGCGGAGTTTGTATTTTACAGCAAGAGTAGTAAGCGGGAACCACTGCAGGGTCTAAACAAGGGAGAGGTGCGCACAACTGACATTTTAGGAGAGCCGCTTTGTGCTGTATGGGCAGTGGGCTGGGGGAGACCGCCTGGAGGAAGGGAACTAGTCAGAACTCCAGCAGTCATTCAGCTGAGAGATGAGGGTGGCCTGAGCCAGGCTGATGGCTGTGGACATGAGAGAGGAGGGGGAGGCTGTCATCTGTTTGGCAGGCAGAGCCTTCAGCGCTTGCTGCAGGAGTGCAGCACGCAGAGTGCAGGAGTGGACAAGGTCGAGGCTGATTTACTGACCTAAGTGCCTGGGTAGGGATGGTGCCATTTATACTACCCACCCCTAAAAGGCATGAATAACCTCCTCCAGGGAGGTTTTGAAACACTTGGTGAGGGAAGGGGGCTGAGGGCAAGGAGAGGAAGGAACAAAGTGGGGTCAGAATTGCAGGCCAGGAGCAGGAGGGCAGCGACCCGCAGACAAACACGGCCTCCTCACTGCAGACAGTACCAGAGGGACGAGGCTGGGTGGTGGCAGGGTGCCCTTCAAAGCACACTGGGTGCTGCAGGGAACCAGAGGTCAAGGAGACCTTCCAGGACTTCCTTTACGTGACACAGCAGAGGATTCGGGACCCCAGGCAACAGGTAGACCTGCCACACTGACGAACCCCTGCCTTTGGCACAGTCCCTTGATCTTTTTTTTTTTTCCTGCCCTGGTGTGGCATACGGAGCGCCCTGGCCAGCCATCAGACCCCAGTTGCAGTTGAACCCAAGGCAACATCAAATCTTTAACACCCCCGCGCCCCCCACCCCATGCTTGGCTGGGGGTCAAACCTGCGCACCAGCACCCCAGAGACTGGGCTGATTCCATTGCACCACAGCGGGAACTCCTTGGTCTTTTCAAGTGGCCACACTGGGGAGTTCCTTGGTGGTCTCGTGGTTAGGACTCGGTGCTTTCACCCCTGCGGCCAGGCTAAGGTTCAATCCCTGGTTTGGGAACTGAGAGCCTATATCGAGCTGCTGCAAGCCATGGTCATATTAATAAAAAAACGAATACATGGCCGCACACAGTATTTCCTGTGTTTCTCATTAGCGACCCTCAACATTGCCCCCGTCCCTCCTCTCACAGACCCATCTTCCCCCATAACACGGCTAGTCTTTGCTCTCCGCTTCCCCTGCCAGCCACACCCTTCTACTCCTTTCTGCCTGGAGAATCTTATGTTCTCCGAGGTCAATGAAGGATCCTCCATAGCGAACAGCCACTTCCCACCCCGAGATCCTGCCGCAAGGTGCTTTCTTTTTTGGAGATTAAAGGTGGCTGCTGCTTGGAGTTCCTGTCGTGGCGCAGCGGATAACGAATCCGACTAGGAACCATAACGTTGCGGGTTCGAACCCTGGCCTTGCTCAGTGGGTTAAGGATGCGGCGTTGCTGTGAGCTGTGGTGTACGTCGCAGACGCGGCTCGCATCCCGCGTTGCTGGGGTAGGCTGACAGCTGTAGCTCTGATTCGACCCCTAGCCTGGAAACCTCCATATGCCGCGAGTGCGGCCCTAAAAAAAAGAAAAAAAAAAGGCAAAGGTGGCTGCTGCTTCTTTCAGTGTCCCGCGGCCCCAGAATGGGAGCGACGGTCCCGTTTCGACCCCGAATCCCAACAGACGCCCAGGAAACTGGGACTACGATCCTCGGGTCAGGCTGGTTCCTCCTCTAAGCGCCTCGCGTGTGGTTGCGCAGCCGCAGTGGTTCCCCCTGGCCAGCAGGGCTCCCCAGGGGGGCGGGGGGGCGGGGACGGCGAGAAGCAGGCAGCCAGGCAAGCGCCCAGCCCTCCCCGGTCACGGGACCACCCTACCAGTCCGGACCGAGTCACGTGACGGCACAGCCGGCGAGCGTTTTCTCACGTGACGAAGGTGCCTGCGTGTGGCCCAATGAGGAGGCGGGGGCGTGGCTGCGGGGGGCGGCGCGCGGGAAGGAAACCCGGGGCCTCCGCGGCTGCCGGGGACGCCGGGACGGGGGCTTGCGGGGAGCCGGGGTACGGTGTGGCGCTCGCCGCCCGTCTCAGCCTGGACGCGGGGGCAACATGAAGTGTTTGGTCACGGGCGGCAACGTGAAGGGTGAGTTGAGGCCGGCCGGGGGCAGGGGCACGTGGGACGGCCCGAGGCTGCAGCCCAACCCGTGTTTCTCCTCCCCTCCCCGCAGTGCTCGGCAAGGCTGTCCACTCCCTGTCCCGTATCGGGGACGAACTCTACCTGGAGCCCCTGGAAGATGGGGTGAGGAGCCAGTGTATTGGGGGAGGGTGGGATGCCAACAGGGAACCCTAAACCGGGCTCGAGTCTCGTCCCCATCAGGCAGGATGCGATTATGCAGATTTGTCTGCCGAATTATAGTTGCCTCCACTGTTGGGGTGTCGGCTTGGGCCTGGTCCTCTTCCCAGGCCCATGTGTGAACTGAGAGCATCAGCCCTCACTCAAGTGCCCGCTGGCGGGGGGGCGACGAGGTAAAATGCGTCGGTGTTGAGGCCGACTCAGGGAAAGCTTCATGGCGAAGGCATCCGCTGACAGCGAGGAGAGGGCGGGTTTTCAACAGATGATGGAGACAGAGGACAGTAGGGCAGGAGTGGGAGCAGAAACCGGCCGGAGGGCTGGACCTGCCACTGCTGGTGACCGCATCCCTCTCCTGGCTTTTCCTGGCCCAGCTCTCCCTCCGGACTGTGAACTCCTCGCGCTCCGCCTATGCCTGCTTCCTCTTCGCCCCGCTCTTCTTCCAGCAGTACCAGACGGCCGCCCCTAGTCAGGACCCACTGCGCTGTAAGATCCTGATGAAGGTGAGGCCCGTTCCTCAGCCGTGACAGCGACGCCCCCAGGAACTCTGCCAGCAGTGCGCCTGCCCAGGGGCAGCTAATAGGTGGCAGCCAGGGGGGAGAGATGTATGCAGGAGCAATCCAGTGCAAAATGCAGAGAGGGTGTAATAAAGACAGCCACGGGAGGAGTTCCTGTCATGGCTCAGGGGAAACGAATCTGACTAGCATCCATGAGGACACAGGTTCGATCCCTGGCCTTGCTCAGTGGGTTGAGTATCTGGCGTTGCTGTGAGCTGTGGTGTAGGTCTCAGAAGAGACTCGGATCTGGTGTTGCTGTGGCCATGGTGTAGGCCGGCAGCTGCAGCTCCGAGTCAATCCCTAGCCTGGGAACCTGCATAGGCCGCACTTAGCCCTAGAAAGAAAAAAAAAAAAAAAAAAGAGAGACAGCCATAGGGGCTGATGGAGACGTCAAGAGGGTAATTGATTTTGTCAGGGTCCTGGAGAGAGTGAGGTCATTCAAGTTGGTTCTTGAAAGCTAAGCAGGTCTTTCCAGGAATTCCAGATAAGGGGAACAGCATGAACAAAGGCCTGGAAGGGTGGACACGTCTGTATGTGTGGGAGGTCCTTTCCTCGTGTGACAGTGATGGGCCGGGACCTAAGGGGCCTTGAGAGCTGGTTGGTGGGAACACTTGTTTGCCTCACCCAGTCGTTCCTGTCCGTCTTCCGCTCACTGGCGATGCTGGAGAAGACTGTGGAGAAGTGCTGCATCTCCCTGAACGGCAGGAGCAGCCGCCTGGTGGTTCAGCTGCACTGCAAATACGGTGAGTGAGCAGCTGGCCGGTCCAGGTCTTTGCGCTGTGGAGGTGGAGGCTGGCGAGGCCTGCTGAGACCCTGTCTGCCCATCCAGGGGTGAGGAAGACCCACAACTTATCCTTCCAGGACTGCGAGTCCCTGCAGGCCGTCTTCGACCCAGCCTTGTGCCCCCACGTGCTCCGTGCCCCAGCCAGGTGAGCACGCCCCCTAGTTGCAGGCTGAGCCCTAGGTTTCGCTCTTCTTCCTTTGGGCCTCAAGGGTCAATTTAAGAAGGCACCTCCTTAGGGCGTTCCCTGGTAACTGCGAGGGTTAAGGAGCTGGCACTGTCACTGCAGTGGCTCAGGTTGCTGCTGTGGAGCGGGTTTGATCCCTGGCCCAGGAGTTTCTGCGTACCACAAGCATGGGGGGGAAAAAAAAACGGAGTTCCTGTCATGGCTCAGTGGTTAACGAATCCGACTAGGAACCATGAGGTTGCGGGTTCAATCCCTGGCCTCGCTCAGTGGGTTAAGGATCCAGCGTTGCTGTGAGCTATGGTGTAGGCTGCAGACGCGGCTCGGATCCCGAGTTGCTGTAGCTGTGGTATAGGCCGACAGCTGTAGCTCTGATTCGACCCGTAGCCTGGGAACCTCCACATGCCGCCGGTGCGGCCCTAAAATGACAAAAGACGAAAAAAAAAAAAAGAAAAGGGACATCTTCCTTTTTCTCTACAGGGCTTCTGTGAACTTCAAAGAGTTCCTCCAGGTCCGTTTGCTTTCAGGTCCTCATCTGGGTCTTTGAGAGCAGCGGCTGGAGTGAGGAGCAGCCCGGTCCTCTCTTGTTCCACGTTCCTCATTGTCCTCTGAGTCTGTAGTCTCCACCTCAAAGGTCTGGCTTGGCTTTCTGATCCCCCGCACCCGTCCTGACCGCTGCTAAGAGAGCAGGTCTCTGGCCTGCCACCAGGTCTCCTCTGGGCTGAGCACCCTGGCAGGTCCCTGCGTTTCTGTGGCTCGGGGACTCCTAACCCCTCTCTGGCCCGGTCATCCTTCTGGGATGTCCCCTGTTCAAGAGCAGTCTCTCTTCCTACCTGGCTGGGCTCCAGCCTTGAGGGGCCCCGGGCCCAGGCAGGAGGCCCGGCGGGGGAGGACATGGGCCAGGGGGCGGCTTGGACAAGCAGCTATAGGGTGGAGCTGCTCTGGGCATTCGGGGCGCTGAGGGGCCCAGGAGCTCCCTGGACGCAAAGGTCCGTGGCAGAGACCAGAGCAGGGAGGAGCTACTCCCCTCTCCAGCCTCTGCACCCTGGATGCTGCTTGCGTTCAAGGAACCCAGGGTCTTGTGCGTCTCTTCTTGTAGTAGCTGCGGGACCAGGCAACTCGAAGGTCTCTTTGGACCCTGACTTTCTGTTTCTCTGAGCTCTGTTGAAATAGCGAGGCCCAGGGGTCCCTTTGGGTAGAGAAGGAAGGAATCAATCTCTGGTCTGGATTTTGAGGCTTTTTCTTTCACCCTGTTCTTAAGTGAGCAACTGTTTCTCTTTTTCTTTGGACAGTTTCAAATTCATGCAAATTCCAGGTGTTATTTCCCCTGTGAATGGTTACCAGTGGGTGTCCCTACTAGACAAAGGTTCGAGGGCTCTTGCTGAAGGCCGGGTTAATGGGGACAGGGTGGGCAGCCAGCAGCCGGTCCTTCCAGCTGCCTTCTCTGGGCTCCGCTCTCGTCTGCTTGCCTGGCCCGTCTCTTCTTTTTTTTTTTCTTTTTTTGTCTTTTTGTCTATTTATCTGGAGCCGCACCTGAGGCATATGGAGGTTCCCAGGCTAGGGGTTCTAACAGGAGCTGTAGCTACCAGCCTACGCCACAGCCACAGCAACGCAGGATCCGAGCCGCGTCTGCAACCTCCACCACAGCTCACGGCAATGCCGGATTCTTAACCCACTGAGCAAGGCCAGGGATCGAACCCACAACCTCATGGTTCTTAGTCGGATTCGTTAACCACTGAGCCACAAAGGGAACTCCACGCTCCGTCCCTTCTTGCAAGTGGACTTCTGTCCCACAGCCGCCTGGGAGCTTTCGCGGGGCGGGAGCCTGTCACGCTCCTCCTGTCCCCCGCCTGGGGCACGCTAGGCCTGTAGTTCTCTCTGGATGTCGGTGTGTGTCACTGTCCTGCCTCAGGTCCTGTGAGAGCTGCTGGGTGGGGCCGGGCCTCGCGCCTCATGCTGTGCGCTCCTCACAGGGTCCTGGGGGAGGCTGTTCTGCCCTTCCCCCCCGCGCTGGCCGAAGTGACGCTGGGCATTGGTCGGGGCCGCAGGGTCATCCTGCGGAGCTACCAGGAGGAGGAGGCAGGTGAGGGACAGGCCTGGGACGCGGCCTGGGCCGCGGAGCAGAGGGGGGCCGGGCAGGGGAGGGCCAGGTTCCGCCTGTTCCTGCCCCCACAGACAGCTCCGTCAAAGCCATGGTGACCGAGATGAGCATCGGGGAGGAGGATTTCCAGCAGCTGCAGGCCCGGGAAGGGGCGGCCATCACGTTCTGCCTCAAGGAGTTCCGGGTGAGGCCCCTCCCCCTGCACCCCCCCCCGCTCCCCTTCCCCTCCCCCCTTCCCCTTCCCCGCCCCCTCCCCCCGCCCCCTCACTGCTCTGCCTCTCCCTTCCCAGGGGCTCCTGAGCTTCGCAGAGTCAGCAAACTTGTCTCTTAGCATTCATTTTGATGCTCCAGGCAGGTAATTCTCAGCCTCAGGACGGGGAGGGGAGGGCTCTGGGAAGCCAGGAGCCAAAGGGCCTTGACCTTGTCCGGATCCATCACTTGCCCAGGCCAGCCATCTTTGCCATTGAGGACACTCTGCTGGATGGCCACTTTGTCCTGGCCACGCTCTCAGAGCCGGACCCGTACTCCCAGGATCTGCAGTCCTCGGAGCTCCAGAGGCCAGCACCTCAGCTTCAGGCTCACAGGTAGGAGCGCGCACCTGCCCTGCCCTCCCCCGCGCCGTGCGCCCTGGCCTGAGCCTGCTTCCAGCCCCCACACACACTTCCCATCGGGCCCCAGCCCCTGCAGTGCTCACAGCTTCCAACCCTGCAGGTCAGCTGTACTCAGAGATTCCTCCCACCCAGGAAAGTGTCCCCAAGGTCGGGCTGGCTTCCTTCTCTGGCTGAGGCCTCCTCTGAACCTCCTCCCAGGCCAGGGAGGGAGAGGGCTGCCGGGAGGCAGGGGGCTGCCTGGGACTGGGGAAGCAGGCGGCTGAAAGGGCAGGTGGGTTGTGGAGGATGGGCCCAGTGTAGCTGAAGCAGAGGAAGTTTGGCCTGGCCCCCCGCCCAGCATGTCCCTGGGCCCCAGTGCTCTCCAGTTCCTGTCCCCCGGGAAGGTGGGGGCTCGGGCCCCAGGTGGCCCAGCTCACAGAACTTGCTGCTTCCCTCCCCCAGCTGAGCTAAACTGGCCCCCAGGATGCCTCCCTTGGGCCTCTACCTGAACTCTGATGAGAGAATTCCAGGCCCACCCCCTTTGGGAAGCTGCTGTTTAACCCATGCGTCCTTTCCTGTCCCGCCAAATCAGGAAGTAATGAAAGCAGGAGGTTCCAAGGCTCCAGGAGCTCCCCGCCGACCCTCCAAGGTGGGGCCCTGCCTCAGTTCCCCCTCTTCCCTCCCTGTTTGTTTGCTGATACTGTCTCTGCCCACAGCACACCCCACCCGGATGACTTTGTCCTTGACGACATGGACTCTTACATGATCGCCATGGAGACCACTGTGGGCAGCAAGGGTTCCCGGGCTCTGCCCTCCCGCTCCCTTTCCCCTGGCCTCCAGCTGCCCTGTAGCCCTGGCCCGGGCTCGGAGGAGGAAGAGGACGACGCCGGGCCCAGCACCGTGCCTGGGACACCCCCACCCAAGAAGGTGCGGGCTGGAGGCGGAGGCGGGGATGGGAGGCGCAGGGAGCAGCCTCCAGGGCTCACGCGGCTTCCTGTTCTCTCGCCAGTTCCGCTCGCTGTTCTTCGGCTCCATCCTGGCCCCTGCACACTCTCCCCAGGGCCCCAGCCCTGTGCTGGCTGAAGACAGTGAGGGCGAAGGCTGAGCCGCAAAGCCCGTGCTGGGAGGACTGGACCAGACGAAGCCCTGGCCGCCCCCTCTCCCAGCGCCAGCCAGGGCCGGGGGCAGCTCTGCTCCTTGGCAGGTGGTAAAGGTGGGCCGCACCGGAGCTGAGCCGTCTGGTCCCGCTGCCTCCCCCAGGCCGGCCTGGGTCCTGTCATCTCCCTCCAGCCCCCCATCAATCATGTCTGTTCCCAGGCTTGGTGCTGAGCTGCCACCTGCAGGGGACGTCCCTAACCTCCTCATCCACCCAGGTGGCCCAGGCTGGGGCCTGCCTTCTCTACACTTAACCTGCCTAAGAAAAAAAATCACAGTGGAGCGGCTGGCCCCTGCTGATCCTCCCCCTCTGCCAATCATGACCTGTCCGCCCTCAGATCTTGGGCACACGTGTGAGATACCCTGTGGCGGGCACACAGTTTTGCTTACTTTCCCAGTACTCTCTGGCAGCGGCCTGGAATCCCAAGGACCCCTGTGGACCTGAGCGTGTGGCTGGGGTTTCCCTGGCTGGGGCCCCGTGCCCGGCAGGTCTCCCAAGTGGCTCTGGGCAGGAGGGTTGCCAGGCCCAGTGTTTGGGACAAGGGAGACAGAGGCTGTGGCGAGAATCCAGCTTTGACCTTTATTCAAGAGACCAGATGGGTTGCCCCAGGATCCGGCTGCCAGCCCTGAGGCCAAGCAAGGCTGGAGACCCACAATCTGGCCCTGCTTTGCCCTGAGCTGCAGCCTCAGCCCCAGGATCCTGCCTGCAGCCACTGAGGGGCGGGCGGAGGGAGCCCGGGGGTTGGAAGCTGCTATTGATTCATTAAAAAAAAAAAAAAAAAAAAAGGAAAAGAAAAAGAAAGAAAAATACACCAAGGCTCCGTGTTCCCCGTGACGAGTGGGCCTGGAGGGCCCGTGTGACACCCTCCCCCATGGCCGCATGGTTTCTGTACAATCCACCATCTGGGGCAGAGGGTGGGCACGTGGAGGCTATTTCTTGGCTTTGGCGGAGTTGCGGGGTGGGGTGATCGGCCGGCCTCCGGGGTTCAGGCCACTGAACTGCCCATATTTACCCTTGTTCTTGTCGGCGGGCTTGAGGATCTAAAAGAGACAAGCTGGTCAGGTTCACGGGGCCAGGTCAAAGGCCTCCAGCCCCTTCCGGCCCCCTGCCCACCTGAAAGGAGCACATGAGCGTCTCGTCCACACTCATCATGGCGCCTGCGTTGTCAAACTCGCCGCAGTAGTTAGGAGCTGAGAAGAGTGTCACCAGCTGTCTCTTGGCAAAGAACTCGTACCCATCTTCCACCACCTGGGTGAAGGTGGGGCGCTCAGTGCGGCAGGTGCTGGCTGCCCAGCCCCACCCCCGCCCGGGCCAGTGCTGCCAGCCCACCTGGTGCGCCCGGCAGATGAGATCCAAGTCATGCTTGTGCAGGAACTTCGCCACCACCTCCGCTCCAAAGGTAAAGGAGACACCGCGGTCATTCTCGCCCCAGCCCTGCACATCCTTGTCAGGGTCAGACCACAGCAGATCACACAGTAAGCCCTGGTCGGGCACGTCTGTGGGCCGCATGATGCGCCGAATCTGCTCCATGGACTGCAGGTCGGGGGACAGACCTGGGCGGCACGGGGAGTAGGTCACTTCCCTGAGCCTCAAAACGAGGACCCTCCCTCCTCCAGGAAGCTTTGCCAGTCAGCCTGTCCCCCACCCCCCGTGATCCCCTGGGAGCCGTGACAGGCAGAACTCGTCACCTTCTGCCTCTTCCAGACCCTGTTCCCCCAAGGAGCACAAAGCTCCTTGGAGAAAGACAAGCGAACTCCACGTGTGACGCTATGGCCACGACACGACAGTGAGCACTGCTTGACACGAGGGTGCGCGGGGAGGGGGGTACTTCATGGAAAGAATGAGGTTCAACCCAAACTCGGGAGAGCTGTTCCAGCTGCCATCTTTGTCCCCAAGCCCCCCAAGATGGGGCCAGGCTCATCCTTCCCAAGCACGCCTTCACCGCAGGCCCCAGAGCGGCTCTCACCCCCGTGGCAGCAGAAGATCTTCTCGTCCACAATGGCAGCGATAGGCAGGCAGTTGAAGCAATCGGTAAAGGTTTTCCACAGCTTAATGTTGTAGCGTCTCTTGCCTGCCCAGAGAAAGGAGGCGGCTCAGGACACGGCCTGGCTGCACCCCCGCCTCAGCTGGGGTCCCTGGGCCTTCTAGAACAGGTCATGTGCTGTTCAGACACAGCTGGGAGGAGAGGATAGAAGGCAAGGAGGGAAAGCCACCCAGCTGCCTAGGAGCTTTCCAGGAACCCCAGCATTCCGATTCTGGAACAGCCTCAGGGTTGGCACCCACCCGCCGCATGTGAGCAGGGCCAGGCCAA
This sequence comes from Catagonus wagneri, assembly GCA_004024745.2. Taxonomy (NCBI): domain Eukaryota; kingdom Metazoa; phylum Chordata; class Mammalia; order Artiodactyla; family Tayassuidae; genus Catagonus; species Catagonus wagneri. The sequence goes on along the minus strand of PVHT021183668.1, from coordinate 1,968,952 downwards.
GACCAGGTCTGTCATCTCCACTCCCGGCCCAGAGTCCGGTCCCAACAGGCATCCTAAGTGCTTAAGCAACGGATGTGCTGGAGGGGACTGTCACCGGGCAAGGCCCTCGTCAGAATACGGGCAGCCCTGCAGCCAGCACCCATTCACCAGCTACCTCCCGAGTGCCAGGACCCGCGCCAGGAGGGCAGGGCGGAGAGACGTCAGCTGGCCCGGCCCCACCTTCGCGGAGCTCAGTCTAGCAGGTATTGGTCACACACCGATACCCCAGCCGCCAGGCCAACTAGAGGGTCCCACTGAACAGCCGGGAGAGCCCTTCAGGCCCCAGGCAGCCGCAGACACTCCTGGCACTCACACTCATCATAGAAGCCATAGATGCGGTTGATGCTGGCACACTCGTGGTTCCCACGGAGCAGGAAGAAGTTCTCGGGGTACTTGATCTTGTAGGCCAGCAGCAGGCAAATGGTCTCCAGAGACTGCTTGCCCCGGTCCACGTAGTCCCCCAAGAACAGGTAGTTGCTCTCGGGGGGGAAGCCGCCGTACTCAAACAGCCGCAAAAGGTCGTAGTACTGGCCGTGGATGTCACCTGTGACCCAGGGAACCAGGTCAGGCCTAGGTGAAGTCTAAACCTGAACCCAGGGATAGGGCTGGGATCCGGGGACTTTAGGGGGGCCAAAACCACTTTCTGGAAGCAAAGGGGCCTGGGCAGGGGACTCACCACAGATCTTGAGGGGTGCCTCCAGCTCCAGAAGGATGGGCTGGCTCAGGAAAATCTCCCGGGATTTGAGGCACAGACCACGGATCTCGTTCTCCGTCAGCTGTACATTCTTTCCAGGCCGCGAGCCCTGCACTGGGGGTGGAAGGAGGCGTCAGGACCCCAGTCCCTGAGGCAAGGAGAGGGTGGGTGACAGGCAGGCCCCCATGGGCACTTCTGGGGGCGCCTGGGCCCCTCCTTGCCCGGGGCAGCTGTTGCTGAGCCTCCTCAGACAGGACCCCCAACTACCCTCAAGGCACTTGGGAGGGGGCCGCTGCGCGCAGGGGCCCTGCCACCCAAAGCCTGACAGCGCAGGACCTCTTCCTGGTGCCTTGTGGGTAGTTGGGGGTCCTTCCTGGGTGGCTAGGCTTCTCGGGTTTCCCCCTCACCCCAAGAGCCCAGGCCGACCCGTGCGCCCCGGCCCTGTTCCAGCACGGGGAACAACCCCAGACCTCCCAGGCGCGCCGCGATTTGGCGGCGAGCGCTGCGGCCACGGGACCTCGCGGCCCGTCCCCGCCCAGTCTAAGCTGGCCCTGGGAGGGGCAGGTCCACCCGCGCGCCACTTCCGGGCCGGGCAGGGGGCCAGGGCGCGGCGGGCGCCCACCTCCCCGCGCCCCGGCCAACCTTCCAGCAGGCGCCCGATGATAGAGTCCAGGTTGAGCTTCTCGCTGTCGGACATGGCGGCGCCGCCGCTCTGGCCCAGCAGCTCCGGGCCCGCTCCTGCCTCCCACCCTCCCGCTGCCTCCTTCCGGCCTGGCTCTCCTTCCGCCCGGCCCGGCCCAGCCCGCCCCGCCCTGCCGCCCCGCCCCGGCCCGCCGCCCCGCCTCCTAGGCCGCCCGCCCCGCCTCCTAGGCCGCCCGCCCCGCCCTCCTCGCCCCGCCCCGGCCTCGTCCCGCCCCGTCCGCTGCCCCAGCGCTCTAGCGCCTCCGCCGGACGCCGGGCGCAGAGGCCAAAGCGCCCGGGGGGGGCGGGGCCTCGGTCACGACGGGGGACTCGGACTGAACTCCTATCTCTGGGGCGGAGCCTCTCGGTGGGCGGGGCTTCGAGGGGCGGGGTCGAGTCTAGTTCTGCCTATGAGGAGTTAGCCACCCCTGTTTAGAGAATATGGGACAGGAAGTGCTGTGGAAGTTGTTTTTCTCTTTCAAGGGCTAAACAGTCCTTCTCACCTCCGCCCTGGCCGGAAGTTGGTGTGAGCTCATCTGTAACTCACTGGGTCTCCCCAAATACTTCGCATCAAGTTCTTGAAGTGCACAGAGATAGCGAAGGGTTGGTCCAAGACCTGGACCTAATTCAAGGGCCTCTGCCTCCTGCGCCTCTGTGGCCCCCAGGTGACTGACCAGACCTAGACACCTGTCACTAAACCCCAAGCCCACTTTGGTCCACACTGCCTGTGGTGCAAGCTCAATTAGAGCTTAGGTTTTTTTTTCTTTTTTTTTTCCTTTTTCAACTATATGGAAGTTCCTGGGCCAGGGATTGAATCCAAGCTGGAGCTGCGACCTATGCCGCAGCCTCAGCAGTGCTGATTGAGCTGCACCGGCGCCTCCACAGAGACAAGCCAGATCACTAACCCACTGCACCACGGCAGGAACTTTTTTTGTTTTATGTTCTATCATCGCTTTTTGAGTAGCATAACGATGCTGCATTGTGTGCCTGTTAAAAGTATTACTTTGTGAAGAGCAAACATTAACTAAACCGTAATTCTCATTGAACTGAGTGTTTCACCTGCCAGTAACCTCAAATCTGGAGGCAGCCTGGCCTCTCTACCTCTGCCAGGCCCTGGCCCCCTTACACCCAGCACAGGAACCCAAGCCTGTACCCACCCAGCCCACCAGGGTGGTGGGAGGAGCCCAGGGCCACTAGGGCAGGCCGGAAGAGCCTGAGAGAGGAAGGGGTAACCCCCCCACACGCACTTGGGAGGGGCCCCAGTGGGTGGCTGAAGCTGCGGCTAAGGAGGAAGTGAGCGGAGGAGGTGAGGCGCGGCAGGGAGGTAAGCCGGGCTGGTGGGGATGGGGGCTGGGCCTGGGGCTCTAGACAGCAGCCCGGCCTTTCTGCTGCTTCTGGGCCTACCCCCCGACCCCTACCCCGCAATGAGGAGAGGACAGAAGAGGCTTGGTGAGGTACCCTGAAATTTGCCCCCCTCTGACCACAGTCAGGTCCTGGGGCTGGGACCTGGCTGGACAGGAGCTGTCTCTCACCTTGGCTCTCCCCACGTCTTGCAGCCTGTGGCATCAGGGGTCTGTGACACCATGGCCCAGGCCCTGGGGGAGGACCTGGTGCAGCCTTGTGAGCTGCAGGATGACTCCAGCTCTTTGGGGTCTGACTCAGAGCTGAGTGGGCCCGGCCCGTACCGCCAGGCTGACCGCTATGGCTTCATTGGGGGCAGCTCAGCAGAGCCAGGGTAAGTGGTGAAGGGATGAGGGGGGTCGGTGGGGAACTGGGAGTGAGGGTGGGGGCTGGGGGCTGAATTCTAGCCTGAGGCCCAACCTCCAGGGTCCTGGAAGGGGCACCCCTCTGCGGGTGCCAGGTGGAATCCTAAGGCTGGCAGGGCTGTAGGGGTGGGTCCCTGACTGCCTCGCTCACTCTCCGTCTCTAGGCTTTGCACCCACCCTTGGGGCTAAACATTCTTACCCTTTTAATCTGGCCCAGGAATCCCAGACCCAAATCAGAACCCATACCGCTTCCCCCGCCAAGCCCCCATTCCCAACACGCAGATGGGAAGACAAGTTCAGAGACAGATAGGAAGGTCACACAGCAGATCCCAGACAGAATCAGACTCAAACACGTGACCCCTGGCTTCCAGCCCAGGGCTCTGTCTATGCGTTGTCTCTGTCCCTATCCTGGGGGATAGCCAACCAGCCCCTCCCCCAACACACACCTCCACACCCCTTTCAGCCTCTCCTGCTTCCGCTCACATCGGAGCCACATCCTCTCCTGTCCCCATGACAACCAGTGGCAACTCCTGGGTGACTGGTCACCCCCAACCAGGGTTTCCCAGAGATCTCCAGGGCCAGGAGTTGGGTAGCAAGAAGCGTGGCAGATACGGGCTCTAGGGAACAGGTGCCCAGCTCCTGGATGCCTGTGCCATGTGCCCGCAGGCCAGGTCACCCGCCTGCAGACCTTATCCGCCAGCGGGAGATGAAGTGGGTAGAGATGACCTCACACTGGGAGAAAACCATGTCTCGGCGATACAAGAAGGTAAGGGGCGGCTGGTCCCACCCTGGGCCTCCGAGTCTCATCGCCCTGGGCCTCAGCCCACACCCCGCATCCCTCCTGAGTACCAGCACGCCCGCCTTTCTCCCCGCTCCCCAAAGTGGCCTTCACGATGACCGGCCGTGCCTGGGGCCTGCCACCAGGAGCAGGGGAAGCTGGCTGGCCTAATGGGGCCCCTTGGCTTCACCCACAGATAAAGATGCAGTGCCGGAAAGGCATTCCGTCGGCCCTGCGGGCCCGGTGCTGGCCCCTGCTGTGTGGGGCCCACGTGTGTCAGAAGAACAACCCTGGCACTTACCAGGTGAGGGAATTGGCAGGGGCCCCACGTCCCCTCCCCTGGCCCTCTGCCACTCTGAGCCTGCACATCCACCTCTCGCGCACCCACAGAAACTGGCTGAGGCCCCTGGGGACCCGCAGTGGATGGAGACCATCGGCAGGGACCTGCACCGCCAGTTCCCTCTGCATGAGATGTTTGTGTCACCCCAGGGTCACGGGTACGAGGCCAGCCATGCCCAGGGACCTGCAGCCCCCAGGCACCCCGGCCTAGTCCGCCAGCCCAGTTCCATGTCTTTGCAGCTCAGAGGACCCAGCAAGGCCCCCGAGGGGCTGAGGCCGGGGCAAGGGATGCGGCAGGGTGGGGAGGGGATGCCTGAGGACTGCCCCTGACGGGCTCCTTCTGGCACAGGCAGCAGGGCCTCCTGCAGGTACTGAAGGCCTACACCCTGTATCGGCCGGAACAGGGCTACTGCCAGGCCCAGGGCCCCGTGGCTGCGGTGCTGCTCATGCACCTGCCCCCGGAGGTGAGTGCCCTCAGCCCTCAGCCAGAGGGACCCAAGACCCTGACACCCTTGAGCCCAGGGAGCCATGACCCGAACCCCGGGAACTCTGACTTCCGTCACCTGAGACCCTTGACCCTCCCGACCCTAGTGACCTAGGGACCTAGTGATCCTTTGCCCCGGACCCGTGGAACTCTGGCCTCGGGACCTTGACACCCAGTGACCTGGGGCCTCGAGACTGCCACCCCCAGTGACCTTCAAGCCCAGGAACTTTGAGTCTAGGAACGCGGAACCAGTGACCTAGGGGTCTGGACCTCATGACTCCTGATTCTGAACCCTGTGACCAGGATCCCTGACCCCAGTGACCCCAAGATCCTAGGACTTGAACTTTGGGACCCTTCCCCCCCTAGCCAGGGAGCCCCAACCCTGTGGCCCGAAATTCAACCTCCTGCGTCCTATGACTTCCAACTTTGAACCCCAGACCTCGCTGGTGGGCCTCAGGGCCACGGGAAGTTTTGGTAAGCCCGTCCCCTCCCTCCCCTGCACTGAGTCCCGGCTCCTGGCTCCAGAGTCACCCCAGAGGGTGTCCAGGCCCTTCTCTGTGCCCCTTTCCCCAGCCCTGTGGGCCCTCTGTGGTCCCCTCCGCGGTGGGCACTCAAGACCTGTGCCTGCCCTCAGGAGGCCTTCTGGTGCCTGGTTCAGATCTGCGAGGTCTACCTGCCCGGCTACTATGGGCCCCAAATGGTGAGAGGCTGGGCTGGGGCCCCGGGGCCCAAGGGGAGGGGCCGGGCGGGCTGGTGGGGGCTCGGGGACTGGGAGTGGCAGTGCTGATGGCCGTGGCCGCAGGAGGCCGTGCGGCTGGACGCCGAGGTGTTCATGGCCCTGCTGCGGCGGCTGCTCCCGCGCGTGCACAAGCACCTGCAGCAGGTGGGCGTCGGGCCCCTGCTCTACCTGCCCGAGTGGTTCCTGTGCCTCTTCGCCCGCTCCCTGCCCTTCCCCACGGTGCTGCGTGTCTGGGACGCTTTCCTTAGCGAGGGTGAGTGGGTGGCCGGCCAGGTGGGTGGGGCGGGGTGGCCGGGGAGGCCGGGGCTGGGAGCCTCGGGTGTCTGCCTTGCACAGCGAATGAGCGTCTGAGCCTGCGGGCACCGCTCTGCCCCGCCGCCACCGCCCGTCCTGGCCCGGGGTCTGGGCGATGGCGCCGTGTGGCTCTGGGGACACAGCCCAGCCCTTGGCCGATGCCCGATGAGTGGTAGCTGCACCCTCAGGCAACGAGACGGGGTGGGGGCGGGCAGAGAGAGAGCACAGCAGGGGCACGGCTCGGAGGCTGCGCACCGTGCAATCGTGGCCGACAGAGCCCACCGGCCCTCGGTGACTGTTCCTGGAGGCCAGGCACTGGTCTGGAAGCCAGGGCCACTTGAGTGAGTGAGACCTACATTCCGGTGGGGGTGGGGATGGAAGGCGACGGGAACCAAATTAACAAGATATTTATAGATTGTCATAAGTTCCATGAAGAAAATAAAACAAAGGACATGCCAGTGCAGGGGAGAGGCAGGAGAGCGCGGCTTAGACATGCTCGTGGCTGCTCCACGGAAGAGGTGCACGTGCAGGGACAGTGTGGAGGCTGAGAGGCCAGGGAGGACACTGTCTACGGGGCCCAGGCTCCAGGCCATTTGTGTGTGTTGGGGGCGTGCAGGGGTGATGGGAGAGGTGAATCCCAGGGCCAGGCCAAGAGGTGGGCAGTCGGGACAGAGCTGAGCTGGACTCCGTGGGTCTTTGGGGTTCTGCTTTGGTACCCCCATCCATAACCCACCTGCATTCCGTTCTATGTGGGCTGTCTGGTTGGTTGCACCTAAAAAAGAAAATGAGAGGAATCAACCAGTACATGTATCGAGCACCTGCTGTATGCCCCGTTGGCTTCAGGCTGGCTTAGAGCTCTGGCCATGGGCGTCCAAGTTGCCACCTACATGTCCTCCCCTGCAGAGACCCCGAGGGCGGGGCAGGGCAGAGTTGTCTGGGTGGCTGAGTTGTCCCCACCCTCTGCCCCAGGTCCCCCTTCATAATGGTGACAACAGTAGGAGTTGCTATTGTCTCTTCACAAGTCACAGTTGTCACTAGGCCTCGCCTAGTCCCCTGGCTGCTTTTCTCAGCAGACCCAAGGCTGCCAGGAAGGGATTCTGAGGCTCCAGGAACAGGCCCAAGGTTATGGCCATGTGCGTGCCTGTGTGTGTGCACCTGTGCCCCGTGTTCTTGGCTTAGGGGTGTGGAGCTCTGGCTAGACATTCTTTAGAATCAGAAGGTCACAGATCTGAGCTGATCGTCACCGCCCGGCCCTCCCTTGGAGGGACGAGGAGCTGAGGCCAGAATGAGGAGGCTTTGCTGTGAAGCTCTCGGGACACCCTGGTTCCTGGCAGTTTGCTGCATACAGACGTGTCTGTGGTCCCAGACACATTGGCCAGGGTCCCCCAACTGGCCTTCTGCTCTCAGTCATTGTTCCTGGCCCCGTCGGCGGCAGCAGAGCTGCAGGAGGGTGGAAGGAGTCTGGCCAAGGGCAGGTTCAGGTGCAGACTGAGCAAGGGCAGGGCTGAAGCCTCATGGAGCTAACCCCCCACCCCCGGGGTCCGCAGGTGTGAAAGTGCTGTTCCGCGTGGGGCTGACGCTGGTGCGCCTGGCCCTGGGCGCCACTGAACAGCGCCTGGCCTGTCCGGGACTCCTGGAGACGCTCAGTGCCCTTCGAGCCATCCCCCCCGCGCAGCTGCAAGAGGAGGTCTTCATGCCCCAGGTGGGTGTCCCCCGCCCGCCTCTGCGACAGCCCGGCCCCCGCTGCACCGGGAGGGAAACTGAGTCCCAGAGCCGGAAGTCAGAGTAAGAACTGGGCTCAGAGTTCCCATCGTGGCACAGTGGAAATGAACCTGACTAGCATCCAGAGGACGCAGGTTCGATCCCTGGCCTCGCTCAGTGGGTTAAGGACCCGGCATTGTCGTGAGCTGTGTTGTAGGTCGCAGGTGCGGCTCGGATCCCGCGTTGCTGTGGCTGTGGTATAGGCCGGCAGCTGCAGCTCTGATGCGACCCCTAGCCTGGGAACCTCCACATGCCGCAGATGCGGCCCTAAAAAAACAAAACAAAACAAAAAAGAGCGTGGGCTCTGTTCCTGTCCTCTGAGCGCAGAGAAGGTGGAAACCCCAGGCCTCAGATGGCTTTCTGTGGCTCCTTTAGTCTGTCTCCTAGTCTGTCTGTCAGCCCCTCAGCCCTCAGCCGCTTCCTGGGGCTGTGTACTGCCTGCCCCACGGGGCCCTCACGGTTTCCTGCCCTCCCCCAGGCCAGGCAAACTCAGTCCCAACCACTCCCCACAGGTGCACAGCGTGGCCCTGTCCGAGCAGGACCTGCAGCGGGAGATCAAGGCCCAGCTGGCCCAGCTGCCACCCCCGAAGCCCCAGGCCCGCCTGGCCGGGGCCCAAGCCATCTTTGAGGCCCAGCAGCTGGCAGGAACTCAGGGAGCCGCCAGGCCCGAGGTGCCTTGCATCGTGGTACAACCCCCGGAAGAGCCCAGGCCGCCACGGCGCAAGCCCCAGACCCGAGGCAAGACTTTCCACGGGCTGCTGACTCGGTCCAGGGGGCCCCCTATCGAGAGCCCCACCAGGTCCCATCGAAGCTCCACCACCTTCCTGGACACCCGATTCTGAAGGTCCCACTTCTGAGGATACCGCGGACTCGGTGCCCCCCAACCCCAGCTGCCTGAACAGTGGATGCCAGTCTGGAGTGGGCGCCGCACTTCGCCGCTGGGATATGAGGCCTGAGCTCCCTTCCCATGAGCTGTCAGGCACGAGGATGAAGAAGGAAGGTCCCAGAGAGTTAGGTTTCAGGGACCCAGGCCCAGCCGCCACCCGCGGAGCTGTCCTGGTTCCTGCGCCCTTGCACACGTCAAGCTGGAGCCGGAGGAGTGTGGGCTAAGGGCGCAGGCTGGGCTAGGGGACCCCAAAAGGCTTCTGGAGAGGCCTGGAATAAAGTCTGAGCAGAAGCCTGTCTGGAGTTGGATGGAACGCCCTCCACCCCCGCAACCCTAGGCCGACAGCCCCTCCCCTGCCCGCCTCCCCTCACAGCCCCGCCCCTCCCGGTCCAGCCCCGGCTCCCAGGACACACTGAGGCGGCCCCTTGGCTGCTGGTGTTTACCAGTGACAGGAACCAGTGGTAAGCCCCTGGCCTGCCCAGCCTCTTGGCAGGAAAGGCTCCTGTACCCCTGGGAGGAGGGCTCCCAGGGGGATGCTGGGCCCAGAAGTGGGGCTGTGGCCCCTGTTCTCCTCTCTCCCCCTCCTGGTTCAGGACACCCCCTCCCAGGAGTGGGGCACACTCACCCACTCTGGCCCCCACCCATGGTCCTCAGAGAGAACTGGCCAGAACAGAGGCCTAGTGTGCCAGGACAAAGGAGAAAGGGCCCACAGGTCCTTGCCCCCTCCCTCGGCCCCCGCCACACCCCCTGGGGACTGCCACCATGGGAACCCCCTCCCACACTGGCTAATTGCCCCCGTGGGTGCCTGGGGTGCCTGAGACAGAAGCCATCGCCAAGGCAACGGCGCTGGTTCCTAGGCAGGCCTGTGTCCCTGCAGGGCCCATTCCTGGTGCCCTGCCTCCCTGGGTGCCCTCCCCGGAAGGGTGGAGGGTGGGGGGCACTGCCCAGAGAAAGTGAGCCCCACGCGGGGCTGGGGGAATGTCTCAGACCCCCCCAGTTTGGAATGGTCTAGTGACAGGACCACGGGCCACAGGCTCCCTCTGCATACATGCTTGTGGCGCTTACTCTGTGACTGGCCAGGCCCTGGCTCAGGGACAGACCAGCCCAGTCCCAAGGAGCCTCTGGCCTGGGAGAGGGACTCCTGAAGGCCCAGACCCAGATCCGAAGTTTGCCTGGGGAAACTGAGGCTCAGGAGGGACGGCGGCTTGGCCAAAGCCTTGCTACCCATGGCAGCAGACGCAAGGCTCACCCCTGCCCCCGCATCAGTGGCCATGAACCTGGCACCCACCTCCGTCTGCTTTCCTGGCCGTGCCCTCTCTCCTGTTCCCCCGACGGCCCCAGCCAGGCTGGGCCCCTGTGAGTCAAAGGGGAGGCCCTGAGCCCCAGCCCCACCCCACTAGGGTACTTGCAGCTTAATAATTAACACGCTCCCCTGCAGTTCACAGACCCCTTTCTCAGAGCTCTTCCCCACCCACACACACACCATGTCTCTGCTGGTGGCCCTGATAGGCTCTTTCTAGAAAGGGGGGCACGGCTAGGTTGGGTGTGCCGCCCGGGGGCACACAGAGGGGCCGAGGGGACTAGACCAGGCCTTAGGCTTCGAGCGGGCATCTGATGGACTCTCAGGCACTGAGGCAGGTAGGTGGGGGGTTATGGACTGGGCCCCGAGCTCTCTGCCCCCACGCGCTCAGCTCTTCTGCTAGGACGGTAGGGAAGCAGGAAAGCAGCCTTGGCCCCAGAGCTGAGAGTCCAGCCTCCTGAGTCCGGAGAGGGCCACGTGGCAGTCTTACCCCTGGATAGAGACCCTACAGCAGGTGGCCTCCAGCCCGGCCCCTCCAGCTGGGGCTGAGTCACCGCCTTGTCTACTCAGGGAAGCACTTTCTGGACAGTCCTGCTATCAGCCGTCTGCCTGGGAGGCCTGGGCCCAGCCGAGGGCTCAGACTGGAAAAGAACCAGCCCCCTCCTTGTGCCAACACGTTTTTACACACGCTGCTCCTGCAGAGCTGTGCCGGCCCCTCTGGATACTTCTTTTGTTTCGTTTATTTTTTTTAGGGCCACACCCGCGGCATACGGAATTTCCCAGGCTAGGGGTCGAATTGGAGCTATAGCAGCCGGCTTACGCCACAGCCACAGCAACACCAGATTCGAGCCATGTCTGCGACCTATGCCAAAGCTCACGGCAACGCCAGATCCTTAACGCACCGAGTGAGGCCAGGGATCAAATCTGCATCCTCATGGATACTAATTGGGTTCTTAACGCCCTGAGCCACAATGGAAACTCCCTGTGCTAGTCCCTCTGGCACCTGTGCACTAATTGGGAAAAGATGCACCTCCTCGAGGCACCTGCAGAACTGCAGGGCAGAAGGGAAGTGAAGACTCAGCCAGGTACCTTTGTGCAGTGTGCAACCTGCACAACCACACTCAGTGAACATAGCAGCCCCAGCTCCCAACAAACCCTGTCTGGAAAGGAGCTCAGAGAAGGCTAGGTAGATGCCTGAGAGGGCTCAGCCCATGGGGACCAAAGCTAGGATGGCACCCAGCGATGTCCGCTGACCCGAGTCAGTGCAGGGGACAGGCGTGAGGGGCAAGCAAAGAACTGGAAGAGCAGATAGACGTCCCTTGGTTGGGGGGGACATGGTCTCTGTCTTGACTGCCACCCACCCCCACTGCCCAGAAGCCAGGCTTGGACTCCCTGCAAAGTCCCTGCACAGGAAACTCCCTCTCACTCTCTGAACCTCAGTCTCCTCCTACGAATAATGGGATAATAGCAGCTCTCGCCCCAGACCTAAGAGCATTCTACCAGCCTCGTTTTTCAATATTGTTGTTTGGGTTTTTTTTTCTTTTTTGTCAGATCCAGGGTATATGGAGTTCCTGCGCTAGGGATCAGGTCCGAGCCACAGTTGTGTCCTGTGCCACAGCTGCAGCAATGCCAGATCCTTAACCCACTGTGCCAGGCGGGTGATCGATCCCACATCTCGGTGCTGCAGAGACGCTGCCAATTCCATTATGCCACATTGGGAACTCTCCTCAGTGATTACTGAGCTGGTCAGTAACGCAGGCATTGCTTTTTCTTACCCCACCCCTACCTGGCTCAGCTTGGCCTCGGGTGATTGCCAGCCTCTCCTGGCGTAGACAGACCAAGAGCGTCCTGCCAGCCTACTTGTCCCAAGTCCCAGGGCCCTACGCTGAGCTGTAGTTGCCCGACCCTGATCTTCCTCCCTGCATCCATAAGGCAAACACCGTCACAGCCGGTGCCCAGCCAGGGCAGTCTGGGAGTGGGCACAGAACCACACTGCTCGGTGTGAACATGTGCACACACTCTAGGAGGGAAGACCTGATCCCTGCTTCTCACTGGCTGTGTGACCTTGGGCAAGTCACATCACCTCTCTGAGACTCAATTGCCGCATCTGTAAAAGCAGAGAATCATACCTGCCTGCTCCCGAATAGGGTCAGGTGAGATATGGCACATAAAGCCCTCTGTACAGTGCCTGGGACAGGTGGAGAAGAGTTTGACTTGGGAGCTCCCTGGTGGCCTAGTGGTTAAGATTCGGTGCTTTCACTGCTGCAGCGGGGGTCCAATCCCTGGTCTGGGAACTGAGATCCCACATCAAGCGGCTGCAGGCTGCTGCCAAAAGGAAAAGAGAGGTGAGGAGAGAGAAGGACAGGTTGACTTGCTGACACCACTACGTTCTTCTTCTTCTTCTTCTTCTTCTTCTTCTTCTTCCTCTTCTTCTTGTTCTTCTTTTTTGACCACACCCACAGCATGTGGAAGTTCCCCAGCCAGGGACTGAACCCCTGTCACCATTGTGACCTGTACCACAGCTGCAGCAATGCCAGATCTTTACCCCGCTGCACCGCAAGGGAACTTCCTCGACACTGCTGCCTTCTCCCAGGTGCCCCCTGCACAGCCAAGTCTGGGCTAAAGTATAAATTGTTATCCCCATTTGAGGATCAGAAAACTGAGGCCACAGATGCTGCACTGCATCAAGAACATTAAAAACAACAGGCTCTTGGGAGTTCCCTTCATGGCTCAGTGGTTAACAAACTCGACTAGGATCCATGAGGATGGACGTTCCATCCCTGGCCTAGTTCCATGGGGTAAGGATGCGGTGTTGCTGTGAGTTGTGGTGTGGGTCCCAGTCATGGCTTGGATGCCATGTTGGCATGGCTTGAATGCCATGTTGCCATCGCTGTGGTGTAGACCAGCAGCTGTAGCTCCGATCAACCCCTAGCCTGGGAACTTCCATATGCCACAGATGTGGCCCTAAAAAGCAAGCAAGCAAGCAAGCAAACAAACAAAAAACAGGCCCCAAATGTTGTGTGCCACACGAAAGGTCAAAACAGGCCCCAAATGGAATCACTTGTGCTAAGGCCCACATCAACAAGCCGAGACAACTTAATTACAGTTTCAGCTCTCTCAGAAAAGTCATCTTAAATCAGTCAATCAGGAATCGCCTGACCAGCATGAATGAGGTCATCTGCCCGACTGGTCCCCATCATCCTCTGAAAGAAAGTGACCTTGCAATACCCAACCCACTCTTTTGCCTAAGTATAACTTCTCTACGTCTGCTCCCTTCTGCCAGTAAATGTCTCATTTTGCCCAGCTTCTTGGAGCTCCTTTCTATCTGCTAGATGGGGTGCTGCCTGATTCATAAACCACTGGACGAAACAAATCAGATCTTTAAAATGTACTCTGTTGAGGAGTTCCCTGATGGCTCCGTGGGATAAGGACATTGCTGTGGCTCTGGTCACTGCTGTGGCTCGGGTTTGATCCCTGGCCCAGGAACTTCTGCATGCCACGGGTGCAGCCAAAAAAACAAAACAAAACAAACCTTTGGAGTTACCATTGTGGCTCAGCTCGGTGGTAACAAACCTGACTAGTATCCATGAGGATGTGGGTTCGATCCCTGACCCTGCTTAGTGGGTTAGAGATCCAGCGTTGTTCTGAGCTGTGCTGTATGTCCCAGGTGTGCCTCGGATCTGGCGTTGCTGTAACTCTGATTCGACCCCCAGCCTGGGAACCTCCATATGCCGCTAGCACAGCCCTAAAAAGACCAAAAAAAAAAAAAAAGTTTACCCTGTTGGATTTGGGGTTTTAGTACTTGTTAAGTGTCAAAGCTCATGTTCTTTGATGACCTCCCCGCTCCACCCCAGCTCCCTCCCATGGGAGCTCCCTGGAGCTCAGGCTACCCACGCAGCAAGAGGACGGACCTTCTAGGTGGCTGCGCCTCATTCCAGGAGACTGGGCTGGCCACGGGGAGGAGCTGGTGCGGATCTGCAGCAGAGGAGTCCCAAGCAGCCCTGGGAACCTGCATGGGGGGCTGGGCTGGGGGCTTGGAGAAGTCCTTCTCCCCTCCGAGCCCCTCCCTTGGTAGACAGGCTGGGCCCCCTCTGTATACAGCTGTAGAAAAGTCCCACAGTACCGCCTTTGGCCCCACAAGTGCTGCGCGGCCCTCAGTACTCTCCCCCAGCCCGGGAGCTTCTGGGAAACAGCTGGGGGGGGGCTCTAGAGAGAGGGTCTGAGTTTGTGGGGGGCGGTGACGTGGAAGAACTGTGACAATAGCCTACGCACAGCTGGGCGCAGGACACCATGATAATCCTCACTGGGTCTATGAGATGCTAACTAGCCCCATTTTTTTTTTTTCTTTTTAGGGCTGCACCTGCGGCATATAGAGGTTTCCAGGCTAGGGGTCAAATCAGAGCTGCAGCTGCCAGCCACAGTCACAGCCACATCAGGATCCAAGCTATGTCTGTGACAGCACAGCTCACGGCAACTCGGGATCCTTAACCCACTGAGCGAGGCCAGGGATTGAACCCGTGTCCTCATGGATACTAGTTGGGTTAGTTACTGCTGAGTCACAGTGGGAACTCCACTAACTGGGTTCTTAGCCCGCTGAGCCACAACGGGAATTCCGAGCCAGGTCTCTTGAGGTATACTTCTGGGGTGTTCAGGTGTGTGCACCTGGGGTTAAGCGTGTGTGTCTGGGGGAGATGGTGGGTATAACTGTGGGTGTCCAGCTGACCTGGGCGTGGATGGGCAGATCAGACCTTGTGGCCTCGCATTGTTTCCCAGGCTCACATCCCCTGGAACTCCCAGCCTGGGCTCCCTCTTGCCTGGTGGCCCCCTGCAGGGCAGCGGGTGTCCCAGGGAACTGGGACTGCTCTTGCAGGGGCCTCTTACCTAGTGGTCACTACTCTGGTAGGGGCTGGGAGAGGCGAGGAGGGGACCCCACAGATGTACTGGGACCCCTGCTCAAGAGGGCCTTTCTGGGGGAGCTCTGTGCCATAAGGCAGGCTGCTCATTGGCAAACAGCTCAGGGTTCTGAGCTCAGGATTCTGCCCAAGGCCAGGCCTCCAGAATACGTACATCAGCCTCCCTCCCCAGAGGGCAAGCCCTGGTACCAGTCTCCGCCTGCTCCGGCTTTCCCCTCCGCCACTCCTCTCCCCTCCCCTCTTTGCATCTCTCTTTTTATTATGGGTCCTTCTCTCCCTCTCTCTCAACTCCCAATTCTGTCCTCTCCTGTCTTTTCTTTACCACGAACCTAAGTTTGTAACCCTTTTTGAGGATCGCTGTCCGTTAGAACCCGGCCCTCTGCGTCTCTAAAGTCCCCTCTCTGTCCCGCTCTCTCCCCGGTCCATCCCGTCCCGCCCTGCCCCGCGTCTGGCCAGCTCGAGCTGCCCACCCCAGTGCAGCAGGTTTGTAATAAGTGGCCAGGGTTTTGGCGGGAGGGGTGGGGCGGGTCCCGGGTCTCCCCCGCGCCCCTGGCCGGTCCCTCCCCCGCCCCCCCCATCGGGCGGGCGGACAGTGGGGCCTGGCCCCTCCGCCCCGCGCCGCCCCCGCCCGGCACTGGGCATGCCCCGGGCGCTTCTATATAAAGCGGCACTGCCTCGGCTGGGCGCTGTGCCTCCGCCGCCTAGTCCCGTGTCCTGCCGGGTCCGCGTCGCCCGCCGAACCCCGCAGAGACGACGCCGCCCGCCAGGTACCCCGGCTGCTGCTCGCGCCCCGGGGAGAGCCAGGGAGGGGACTGCGGGGGCAGGGGCCGCGGGAACGGGGACCTTGACCGCCCGCGCCCCCCAGCGGGACCCGCGACGCTAACCTCACCCGCCTCCCAGACGCGCGCGCACACGCACGCGCGGGGACCTGGCGCCACCTCCACCCCCATAGGAAGGGCTGAGCGCCAGGACCCCCGGCGCTGCGCCGCGCTGCTCGAGGCAACCTGGGATGTTTGAGCTCAGGGTGCGGGCCCCGTGGAGTCTTGGAATCAGAAATCCCTCGGCTTCCTTGGTGTGGGGGTGGGGCAGCCTTGGGCACCTCTTGGCCAGGACAAGAGAGAGGCACGGTGGCGGCCACCTCTCTGCCTCCCAAGTCTTAGGGGCTGGGCGCTGCGGTAGAGACCGAACTGGCCTGACTCCCTGCTCTGTTTCTCTCCCTCAGCCTCCTCCATCAGTTTCTCAGCCTCTCCACCTGTAAGATGGTGAGTTTCCTGTGGTCTCTCCCCATAAGAGCCCAAGCCCTCACCAGAGGGACGGCCCGGAGGGCAGCACCTGGCACACCCTGGCCCCGGGGGCTACCGTGCAGACAGCTCAGACCCATGACCAGCTGCGCACACACCCACTGACTCCCCGTTCTGGGTGCCAGACGCTCCCATCTCACCCCCATCAGCCCTGGGAGGCGGGCACTCTCAGCCCCCTTGGCATTCATTCATTCTGCAATATTTATGACGTTCGCCCTGCCGCATTCTGAGGGCAGGGACATAGCAGTGAACCCAGTCTGGGCTCAGGGAACTCAGCTCCTAATGAAAGGGCACCAAGGCTCAGAATTTGATACTGGCAAACTGGGATTCAAATCCAGGTCTGTGGCTCAGACCTCTGCCCTCCTGGCCGCCTGCAGCACGCTGGCTCCCAATGCCGGAGGTTGTTCTCTAGGGCCAGCCTCATCGGCACCCCACGGGGGAACAGGGCAGGCATCAGGCACCCACAAGGCCCAAAGAAACCTCCTGACTTGTCCAAGGAGGCCCAGCCTGTGCCCCGGGGGACATGCCCACCTGTGTCCCTACCTGTGTTCCCACTGAGTCTCTGAGCAGCCTCATTCGGGAGTCGGCCAGCCTCAGAGAGGGGCAGGGTGTAAGATTTCATCCAAAGAGAGCATTTCCATGACTCAGAACATTCAGAAAGAAGTGCACCTGCTTTTTCCCTAGTAATGCCTGACCTGGGACTGGCGCACAGTAGGTCCTCAGGCCGACTTAGGGATAATGATGGGCCAGCTTCACTGACGAATTTAGGTCTCAGCGGAACTCCCCGATGACAGATGTGTCACTGAGGCCAGAGAGAAGCCCAAGAGTGATCGCTTGGTTCATTCCTTCATTTATTCTTCAGTCTTCTAACACTGAGCAGCTACAGTGTGCCAGGCACTCTTTCAGGTGCCAGGGCTACCTTGACAAACAAAACAGGCAAAAAACCTCTGCCCCTGTGAACCAAGCTGGGGCAACATGGGCATGGGCTGGGGGGCAGTGCTGCAGCCAGCAGCGCACTGCTTTCTGCCCCACGGCCTGGGCACTACACATGCAGTGTACAAAGCACTTCCACCTACGTGTTCCCGGTGATGGGTTCTCACCCCCAAATCCAAGCCCATGCTCTTTGGTTCCTTGGAACCAAAAATGTCTGCCCAAGGTTAGGAGAGTGGGGCTGATACCCTGGAGTGACTTAATGTGCGCCCCCCCCAAGACCCACCACTTCTGCCCCCCTCAGCTCTCCCTAGATGCGCTGGGTCCTGAGTGGGACTGCCCCCTGGGCTCCAAGGACCTGGAGGAAGAGGGAGGCCTGGGGAGCGGGGGCTCTGGCTTGCCGCCCCCCAGCTACTTCCCCGGTTCCTGGCGTCACGACGTGGGCCTGGACTGCAAGGGCTCTCCCGAGGGGGCAGAGGCCCGGGCCTGGACTGTCCACTACTACAACCTCCTGCAGAGCTGTCTGCAGCAAGCTGGCCTTCCGGAGACCCAGGACCGCAGCCAGGTGCCTCGCACAGGTGCCTGAGGGCTCCGGGGAGGGGGACATCTCTGGGGGGAGGGAGCACCCCAGGGAGGAGGGAGGCACCCTCAGCCCAGCCTGCTGCCCATCTCTGTGGAGGTCTGCCCCTTCCCCCAGGCTCTGGCTGGGTCTGAAGCCAGGGAGGCAAGGCTAGTCAACCTCCAGCCGGCAGGCATTTCAAAGGGCACCTGGCACCAGGAAAGTCAGAGATCAAGCTTTCCCTCCCGCCCCCGGAATATCCAGGCCTGGGATTGGCAATCCATGTTCTGTGGAGCCAAAGCTTCTATAAAAGTGTCTTGGTAGCTGCTAAGGACGCAGCTAGCAGTTGAGACCCAAGACTCCTCTCTGCTTTACGTTTTAGGCATCAGGCAGCCACGAAAGAGTTTGTGTAGAGAGGGTTAGAGCTAGAGTATGTGACCACTGCAGATCTGGCCCATTGTACCCACTGGGAAAATGAGGCACAGAGACTCCTCCCCCCACTACAGGCACCAAGGGTCACACAGAGGCAGTGGCGGAGCTCACTGCGAACCCAGGGCTCGGGTCACCCAGCCTCCAGGGCCTTCTGGACCAGCTGCCGAGAAAAAGGAGCCAGCCTCACGGGGCGGGAGTGGGCGGGCAGCCTCCCCTGCCCTCTCGGGCTTCCTCTCTCCCCTTTACTTCTCTCAGGTCCCCGGGAAGGACCTGGGGGCCCAAGGGTGCAGGCAGGGCCACGGGGGGTGGGGAAAGTTGGGCGGAAAGACAAGGGGAGCCCCTGGTGAGCTTGGCCATGTTCTCTTCCTCGAGGCTGCCCTGGGGCGGAGGTGACCTTGTGCGTTCTGGGATCCCCCAGTACCTTTCTGTCCGTGCTGCTGGAGGGTGGGGTCCAGAGCCCTGGTGAGTGTGTGCCCAAGTCCCCACCCCCTCTTGCGGAAAGGGCAGCCCTGCCCTGGCCCGGCCACATCCCAAAATACCCGCCGACCCTGGCAACTGCCTGCATTCCACTGGACCAGCTGCCCTGCTCCGAGTGGGGGTAGCTTCTGGGAGCTGCTGCCCCTTCCATCCAGGGGCCCGGGCTGGAGGCGGAGGGCATGGGGCATTAAGCCTGCCCTGGCCAGCAACCCTCCTCCCTCTGCCCACAGGAAACATGCTCCTCTGCCTGTCCCCTGCTTGGCTGACAAAGGTGCCAGCACCAGGGCAGCCCAGGGAAGCGACCCTGCTGGTCTCCAAGGCCGTGAGCTTCCACCCGGGGGGCCTGACGTTCCTGGATGACTTTGTCCCCCCTCGCCGAGCCACCTACGTCCTGGCGGGCCTGGGGCTGGGGCCTGGCCCAGGTCGAGAGGCGGCTGAGCTCGTCCGCGACCTGACCTGCCCCACAGGAGCCTCGGCCGAGCTGGCCCGGCTGCTGGAGGACCGGCTGCTGACAAGGCGGTTGCTGGCTCAGCAGGGTGACGTGGCCGTGCCAGCTACCCTGGCTTTCACCTACAAGCCACCGGCACTGCTGCGGGGAGGGGGTGCCAGCCCGGGACTACGGCTGGTGGAGCTGAATGGCAAAGAGGGCCAGGAAGCACTGGTGAAGGAGGAAGTAGGGCACTTCCTGCGCGCCGAGGCCCTGGGTGATGCCCTGCAGGTAACCGGCTCCTGCCCCCGAGGTCGTGCAGGTGCCGGCAGGATGGGACCCGTGGATGCTTACCAACGCCCGCTGGGAAGCCGGAGCCAGCTTTGAGTCCTGCCGCTGCCCCGCTCGCTGTGTCAATCCCCTGCCGTCTTACCTCGGTTTACTCATTAGCTCCCGCGGTACGAGTGTCCCGACCTGCAGGTGCCTGCGGTGGTGCGGACGCCCCCTTCCCTTCCCTGTTGCAGGTAGCGGTGAAGCTCAGTGGCTGGCGCTGGAGGGGGCGGCAGGCATTGCGTCTGTACCCACGAGCAGAGCTAGGCCCAGTGGTGGACACGGTGCTGGCATTGCTGGAGAAACTGGAGGAGGAGGAGAGTGTCCTGGTGGAGGCTGTGTGCCCACCTGCCCGGCTGCCCTTCCCAGGTGAGAGCCACCTGGGCTGGCCACGGGTGGAGCTTGGCTCAGCCTCCTGGCTGCTCCGTGCTCAGGCCTCAGCGTCGTCCTCCAGGCAGTCCCTCACCTGGCCCCGAGCTGGCTCTGCGCATCTGTGCCGTGGTGTGTCGGACACAGGGTGACAGGCCTCTGCTGAGCAAGGTGAGCTTGGTTCAGATCCTGACCCTGCTGCCACACCCCAGCCCGGCTCCCCTGAGCTGAGGGGGGGCCCCGGGCAAAATCTTGGGGTGGCGGGGGTGGGGGTGTCTTGGTTGCCTCTGTGAGGACTCTTGAGTCTGACACTCGCCCTCCTCTCCAGCCCTGCCTGTACCCCGCCATCAGGAGCCCGACCTGGGATCCCAGGCTGGGTACCAGGAGGCACCAGGGCCCAGGGCTGAGCCCTCTTCCCCGGGGAGCTCTTGTCCCTGATAAACCCCCAGTGCGGGGAGCCCTTTAGGAGGGGCCTCCAACCCAGGCAGCTCAAGCTGAGAGGCGAGGTTCAACCCTCCTGGAGCTCTCGGGCTGGGCCCTCCAGGGTGGCACAGGCGCCAGGGCTGCAGAACTAGGAGCAAGCCTGCCTGGAGCCTTTAGGGAGCAGAGATCCCAGCTGGGCCTGGAAGCCTGGGGAGAACCCCACCACCACCAGGGGTCTAGGGACCAGATGAACAGTAGCAGGGGAAGGTGGTCTCTGGGGTGTAAGTCACACTGGAGAACAAGACTTCTTCAATGTCCAGTGAGGGGTGTGGCCCGGGTCCTGTCCTGACATAAGGGGAGGTGGGCTGGGGACGGGGGTAGTCCCGGGGGGACTCCTTCTGAAGCGGCCACCTGCCGGATACCCTGCCCAGGTGGTATGCGGCGTTGGCCGTGTGGACAGGCCTCTGCGGCACCAGAGCTCCTTGCCACAAACGCTGGAGGTGGCGCTGGCCCAGTGCGGTCTGGGTGAGGCCTCGCAGGTGGCGGTCGTGCGGCAGCGTGTCAAGGCTGCGGCCGAGGCCGCTCTAGCCGCTGTGCAGGCCTTGGAGACCGGCCTGAGCGCTGAGCAGCGCGGCGGACGCCAGGTCCGCACTGACTTCCTCGGTGAGCGCGGGCCGCCCGGGACGGGGATACGGGGGCGTGGGGGCGCGGGGGCGCGAGGCCGGCACTGAACCTGCGCCACCTGCCTGGCCCAGGGGTGGACTTTGCCCTGACGGTGGCCGGCCGCGCGTTGACCCCTGTGGCCCTGGAGCTGAACGGAGGCCTGTGTCTGGAGGCGTGCGGCGCGCTCGAGGGGCTGTGGGCCGCGCCGCGCCCCGGGCTGGCGGCCGAGGAGGCGGCGGCCGCGCCGCTGGTGGAGACGATGCTGCGACGCTCTGCGCGCTACCTCATGGAAGGCAAGCAGCTGCTGCTGCTGGGCGCGGGCGGCGTCAGCAAGAAGTTTGTGTGGGAGGCGGCGCGCGACTACGGACTCAAGGTGGGCGTGGCGCTGGGCGTGGCGGGGAGGGGCGCGGGGCGGGGCTCGAGGTCCTGGCCTGCGTGGGAAGGCGGGGCCGGGGGCGGTGTTAGCCTGGGGGCGGGACCCGCGCGGGGCGCTGCGGCTGGGGGCCTAGAGCCAAGTGTAGGGGTGGGACCTGTCGCTCAGCTCAGGTTAGAAGTCTCACCTTTTTTTGGGCTCTAGCTGAGTTCTGTCCCCGCCCGGTGTAAAAGGCTCCTTGGCACACCAGACCACTAGTCCCAAGCCCTAACCCTGGTGGTTAGCCTACAAACCCTGGCCAGACTGAAGCTGCCTGTGGGAAAGAATCCATCCGGCCTGTCCCCCGCCCCCGTCCACGCCCTCTGCCCTCCAGCCCCTCCCTCCTGCAGCCCTCTTTCCTCGTGTTCAGCTCCCGGCTTAAGCACTGCCTCCTCTAGGTTGCCTTCCCTTCCGTCTAGGCTGTCCCACCTCTGTACCTTCCACTTAATCATCACGAAATACTTTTGAGCACCTAGCATGGGTGGACCCATCTCCCCTGAGGGCCAGGACTGTGTTGTAGACACATCCGATTGCGCGGAGCCCAGTACAAGCTGATCTCAGTGCCTTGCCGTCCTGTGGTTTCTGCAGCTGCACCTGGTGGAGTCGGACCCCAACCACTTTGCGTCCCAGCTGGTGCAGACCTTCATCCATTTCAATGTAACGGAGCACCAGAGGGATGAGGAGAACGCACGGCTGCTGGCGGAGCTGGTGCGGGCACGTGGCCTGCAACTAGATGGCTGCTTTTCCTACTGGGATGACTGCCTGGTGCTCACGGCCTTGCTCTGCCAGGAGCTGGGTCTGCCCTGCAACCCGCCGGCCGCCATGCGCCTGGCCAAGCAGAAGAGCCATACCCAGCTGCACCTGTTGTGCCGCCGTGGCCCACCCTGGCCCGCACCCTCCCTCTATGCTGTGCCCTGCTGTCCACTGGAGAGTGAGGCTGACGTGGACAGGGCTGTCCGCCAGGTACCCCTGCCAGGCGTCATGAAGCTGGAGTTTGGGGCGGGCGCAGTGGGTGTGCGGCTGGTGGAGGATGCGTCGCAGTGCCACGAGCACTTTTCCCGGATCTCCCGAGACCTGCAGGGCGAGGCCGACCACCCCGGCATTGGGCTGGGCTGGGGCAACGCCATGCTGCTGATGGAGTTCATCGAGGGCACCGAACACGACGTGGATCTGGTGGTGTTTGGCGGGCGGCTGCTGGCTGCCTTCGTCTCCGACAACGGCCCCACGCGGCTGCCTGGCTTCACGGAGACGGCAGCCTGCATGCCCACCGGGCTGGCACCGGAGCAGGAGATGCAGCTGGTGCAGGCGGCCTTCCGCTGTTGCCTGGGCTGTGGGCTGCTGGATGGGGTCTTCAATGTGGAGCTCAAGCTGACCGGGGCGGGGCCTCGACTCATCGAGATCAACCCCCGCATGGGCGGCTTCTACCTGCGAGACTGGATCCTGGAGCTTTATGGTGTGGACCTGCTGCTGGCTGCTGCTATGGTGGCCTGCGGCCTGCGGCCTGCCCTGCCCGCTCGCCCACGCGCCCGTGGCCACCTGGTGGGTGTCATGTGCCTGGTGTCCCAGCACCTACAGGCACTGAGTTCCACTGCCAGCCGTGAGACCCTGCAGGCTCTTCACGACCAGGGCCTGCTGCGCCTCAATCTGCTGGAGGAGGCCCTGGTGCCTGGCGAATACGAGGAGCCCTACTGCAGTGTGGCCTGTGCTGGGCCCAGCCCGGCAGAGGCCCGTGTCCGCCTGCTGGGCCTCTGCCAGGGCTTGGGTATTGACGGGCCCCACTATCCTGTTGCTTACTTTTTGTCCCACTTCAAATAGTGCTGGGGCCGGAGGGCAGGGGCAAAGTGCTGGATTGGGGGGGGTGCTGTGGTACCCTCTGCTCCCTGGTGTTCTCCCTGCTTCTCTTCCCATAGCCCTGCCCCAACCCTGGTCTGGTCCATTCCAAGACCCCAGGTCTGTCCCAGAGTGAGTGGCAGGGCTGTTTGGACACTGAGGCCTCCTGGACTTGAGGGCCACGAAAGAAAGTATCGGGTGGGCCACTGGTCCTTCTTGCCCGCCTGAAGGCCCCATTACAGCCCACAGCTGCCCGGGACTCTAGCCGTGGAGAAGCAACAACAGATGAAAACACACGTACACATCCTGCCCTGGGCTGGTGGAAGTGGGCCCAAGCCCAGCCCATCCTCCCCACCCCTCCAGGTCTGTCTCTCTTTCTGCTGCCTCAGGAGAGAACCTGGCTGGCCCCTGGCCCAAGAAAACCTGAGACTAAACCCCTCCTTTGTTAACAAATTCTAGATAGTTCTAGAGCCTGTTGACCACTTTCAACAGGGTCCCACCTGCCTCATTTGGCCTGTGCAGTAGAAGCAGCTGACCTGGGGTCAGCAGGTACTGTCTTCCCTCCAGGCAGACACTACTGTCCCATTCCATAGATAAGGAACCAGGCTTAGAGGGGAAAAGCCTTGATGTCATACCACAGTGGATGAAGTGTTGGGGGACAAGAGGCAAGGTTCAGGTTTCTGCTTTTACTAAATTGTACATGGCCACTCAGCTTCTAGGCCCCACTCACCTCTTTGCCCCCATTCATACATGGCCCGGACGCAACGTGAACACCCCAGTGTGAGCATGGTGTACCTTATTCACCGAGCTCTGCTGCTTTGGCCTCAGGCACGCCTAACTAGCATTGGCAGAGGAGACCCTACACTCCCTTCCGCATTTAGGGAAGGCTGCTTTAAGAAACCTGCCTCTGTCTGTGCAGCACGGGAGCTGTGGACAGCTCCATGAGTGTCCTCCAAATAAAGGCTTATACACTACTGAAATGTCTGAGTCTGGGATAGATATCTGCGACTTGGACAACACTTGTCAGGTTCAGTTAGACAGACGAGGGGGGAGGGAGGAGGGAGCAGTATTGAAGAGATATCCGTGGCATCTAGAGCTAAGGATAAACTGCCACACTCGCCGGGCCTCTGGGTTGACCTCCAGGGGCACCCACATCAGGACCCAAACTTAAGGGTTTCCTGAGGGTGGAATTACAACAAGTGGGCCACACCTAGCCAGACCATCCTCCTCCAGCCTGGGACGCTGAATTCTGTCTGAGTTCCTATCTAGCCTCCCTGTTCAACTGGAATGCACATTCAGACAACTTCCAAAAATCAGAACTCATCCAAATCCTGGTCTGGCCCAATTCACAACCCCAGAACTCCACCCGACAAGAATCCATGCCCAAGGGAGTTCCTGTCGTGGCTCAGTGGAAACGAATCTGACTAGTCTGGTGTTGCCGGGAGCTGTGGTGTAGGACAGATGCGGCTTGGATCTCATGTTTTTTGGCTGTAACAGAGGTGGGCAGCTACAGCTCCTATTTGACCCCTAGCCTGGGAACCTCCATATGCTGCAGAAGCGACCCTAAAAGACAAAAAAAAGAAAGAAAAGAAAAAAAACAATCCACGCCCAAATTTCAACTTACAGACCGGATGTGGTGTGTTCACCCACTCACCGTAGTGAAGTTTACTAAGCGCTTATTCTGTTACCAGGTAGCAGGATCACTAAATGTGTTTAAATTGGCAAAGAAGCAAACTCCTGCACAAGCCCGTATTTATGGGTGGATCCAGGAGACCCAAATCCTTTCCGGCAGGAATCTGGCAACAAAGCCTGGCAGTAAGCTGAGCACGGAGCAGCAAAAGCTCAGACCTGCAGGTCCTTGAGCTGGGAGGCACGTTAGGCAGACGTGATGCAGCGGTCGGCTCCCCTTCAGGGGCTAACAGATATATTCGCCCAGCCTCTGGCTACCGAGACAGCCTGGTAGTGCGGGGTTCCAACAGGGCTGGGAATTGCATTCACACGCACAACTGCATGCACTTCCGACTCTGCACAGTCCAAACTTAAGATCTCCCTGGAACCAAGATGGTCACCCTCCAGGAGGTCCTAGTCGGGTGCTGCCCCCGAGAGCTGTGCTGGGAAGACCGAATGGTCCGCGGAAAAGGGCTCTGCGGGCTTTGGCAACCCGGCACCCTGGAACTACCATCCCCGAGATGCCTTGCGACGGACGCCATCTTTTGTCCCGCCAGCTCGAGGGCGGGACAGCGTCTTGCGTCATCGGCGCGTGAGGCCTCCGTCGCGGAGCGATGACGTAAAGGCTCAGGCCCCGGCCTGTCAGTCAGGGCGGCTAGGTACTAGCAAAGGGGCTCTGCGGGGCCCGTGCAGGTATGGCGGCGGTGTTTGACCTGGACCTGGAGACGGAGGAAGGCAGCGAGGGCGAAGGCGAGCCAGAGTTCAGCCCGGCGGTGAGTGGTCCGCCCGGGTGCGGCTCGATCCCGGCCCGATCCCATCACCCAGGTGGTGGGATCGCCCGGGCTCCTCCGACCTAGAGGAGGCTCGGCTCCCGCAGACCTCGGTCTGTCACAGGCCCCAGGCACTGTTAAGCTCTGACCCTACTCTCACCTCGACCTGTCTGGCAGGCCCCCAGCCCTGCGCCTGAGCCTTCCTTTCCTGCCTTCGCCTCTGCTCCCCAGTCCTGGCCCACCCGATGCCAGCTCCCATTCCGGACCCCTCCTCTCCTGGGCCAAGCAGTCCAGCTTCGGGGGGAGGGGGCCTGGCACCTCCCTTGGCTCTTATCCCTCGGTTTCTCACAGGACGCGTGTCCCCTTGCCGAGTTGAGGGCGGCTGGCCCGGAGTGAGTGAGGGTCGTGCTGGGGGAAGAGGGAATGGGCTGGGGAAAGGGAGCATAGCAGCACCGGATCTTGCCTCTATTGACTCCTAGTGTCCACAGGCCTGTGGGACACTATGAGGAGGTGGAGCTGACAGAGACCAGTGTAAACCCGGGCCCTGAGCGCATCGGGCCCCACTGCTTTGAGCTGCTGCGCGTGCTGGGCAAGGGGAACTACGGCAAGGTACTGGCCCTCCTTCCTCGATGGCCTCACAGCCTCACTGTTGCTGGAGCAAAGGGTCTCAAAGCAAATTAGATTGTAAAGCATCCCAGCCCATGACTGAACTCAGAGGTCAACAGGTAAAGGAGAGAGGAGTAAATCCTCTCAAGAGTGACTTGAAATCTTTACTGCCCCACCCTTGGGTGGGCCTAGGCCTCTTGGTCCCAGTGCCTGAGCTTCGGGGTGGGGCTTTTGGAAGATAGGATGTGGGGAGGGAGGTTGATCCTGTCTCCCCTGCCCTACAGGTGTTCCAGGTACGAAAGGTGCAGGGCACCAACCTGGGCAAAATCTATGCCATGAAAGTCCTGAGGAAGGTGAGTCATTAATTCAGCTCACGGGGCCTCACTGAGTGGCTGTCGTTCCCAGTGCGCTCTGCCAGGTGTTGGGAAGAGAGCCGTGAACCTGGGGAGATGGTCCCCTTCTTAGGCATTTGCTTGTTAATTGTCAAGTGTGATTACATGGTTTTGCAGTAATTCTCAGTCGTGGACAATACTGCCTGCCTCTCAGGGGACATTTGGCCATGTCTGTGTACATCTTTGAGTCGTGAATACAGAGGATGCTGCTGGCATCCAGTGGATAGAGGCCAGGAATTCTGCTAAACATCCTTCGGTGCAAAAGATAGGAGTTCCCTCCCTGGTGGCCTAGTGGGGTTAGGGATTTTCACTGCTGTGCAGGTTCGATCCCTGGCCCGGGAACTTCCGCATGCCACAGGTGCGGCCCAAGAAAAAGACAGCTCCCAGAGTTCCCATTGTGGCTCAGCGGAAACGAACCCAACTAGTATCCATGAGGATGCGGGTTCAATCCCTGGCCTCGCTCAGTGGGTTAAGTAAGGATCCAGCATTGCCATGAGCTGTGGTGTAGCTCGCAGACGCGACTCGGATCTGGTGTTGCTGTGGCTGTGGTGTAGACCGGCAGCTGCAGCTCTAATTCAGTCCCTAGCCTGGGAACTTCTGCATGCCACAGGTGCGGCCCCCCAAAAAGACAGCCCCCCACAACAAAGAATTATCTGCCCCAAATGTCATGAGTGCCAAGGTTGAGAAACACTGCGCTGCTAGGATGAACCAGGCCCTGGAAAGGATGGTTGCTGCAGTGTGATGGAGAAACACCGGGGGGGAGATAGAGCACAGCGGGAGGGAAGTGGCTTCAAGGACTGAAGGAGCCCTGGACGCCCCCTTCTAACTGGTCCCTGCCTCTCCAGGCCAAAATCGTGCGCAACGCCAAGGACACAGCCCACACCCGGGCTGAGCGGAACATTCTAGAGTCAGTGAAGCACCCCTTCATTGTCGAGCTGGCCTATGCCTTCCAGACCGGCGGCAAGCTCTACCTCATCCTCGAGTGCCTTAGTGGTATGAGTTCGGGCCCTGCCAAGGGCGTGGGTGAGGCCAGGGAACCAGCGCAGGGAGCTCCGGGGGAAGCTGGGAGAGATGTGGTGTGTAGAATGACTGGGCGCCCCCACCTCACCCACCCACCCCTTCATTCATCCGTTGATTCATTCGTTCATTCATTCATTCAGCAAACGTCTGTCCGGTGCCTCTCGTGTCCCTCGCCTGTGTTGGGGGCGGCTGGGAATGGTGGGAGTGCGTATGGAAGTCCAGAAGGTGGCTTTGTCCATTTCCACTACCCCTTTGTGTCCTGGTCCTCTGTCCTGTGTGCCCTGCATCCGGTCGGGTCTCAGATCCAGGTGGTTCATTCTCTGCGGTGTCCTCCGTCCTCTCCGGTCTCGTGGGGGAGGGGAGGAGCCACGGTTGTTTCTTAACTGGCCTCGAAGCCTCCAGCTCACCCTCTGCCTGGTGTCTCCTCCACTAACTGCCAGGATTGTCCCCAGCACCCCTACTCAGAATTCCAGGGTTCTCTGTAACTGCCCAGATCACTCCTGGCCTCCGTGGCCTTGGTGTCCCCCGCTCGCCGCGAACGGCCCGGGCCTGCTTTTCCCACCCACCCCCTCCGTACCGATGAGCTGTAGCTTCATCCCCTGTGCTCCATCTGCATCCCCTCTCAGTCTCCCCGCTGCCATGGACTTTCTCTGTCCCCTCGCGTGGGGGTTAATTGTGTCCCCCCATCTGCACTGTGCGGTCTCTCGGGTAAGGCTCTCGGAGCTGTGGCCTCAGCCTGGCACATCAGAGCAGTTGTCTGCCTGTCTGTCTCCCCATTAGACTGAGCGTCCTGAGGGCAGTGGCTGGGTCTCTTCATCTCTGTGTCCCCAGCTTCACCCAGCACAGGGCCAGGCACCGAGTAGGCGTCGGTAGATGTTTGCTGAATTGAATTGAACCCCCACGACAGCTCTGTGAGGCAGGTAGGGCGGCAACTGCGAGCCCCACTCTCCCCAAGAAGGAACCAGCACTCAGCGAGCAGAGGAGCCTGGTCCCAGCGCACAGCCGCTGACGTGTTTGTGTCGCAGGCGGCGAGCTCTTCACGCGTCTGGAGCGAGAAGGCATCTTCTTGGAAGACACGGCCTGGTGGGTGCTAAGCCCCCACCTTCCTCCCGAGGGGGTCCAGGGACCCCCTCGCCACCAGGGCCCGGCCTCACCCGCACCCTGCTTTCACCCTGTCCTGTCTCTGCAGCTTCTACCTGTCAGAGATCACGCTGGCCCTGGGCCACCTCCACTCCCAAGGCATCATCTACCGGGACCTCAAACCTGAGAATGTCATGCTCAGCAGCCAGGGTGCGCATGCGTGGGGAGGGCCGAGGAGCCCCAGGGTGCGGTGGGGGCGGGGGCTGGGGTCCCGACCAACCCCCCTGACACTCGTCCGCAGGCCACATCAAGCTGACGGACTTCGGCCTCTGCAAGGAGTCGATCCACGAGGGTGCAGTCACCCACACCTTCTGCGGCACCATTGAGTACATGTAAGCGGCAGCGGCTGCGCCCAGGGGTTCGGGAGCCCAGCCGGGCGGGGCTCGTCCTGACTGACGTCCCCCCGGCCCCCAGGGCCCCTGAGATTCTGGTGCGCAGTGGCCACAACCGGGCGGTGGACTGGTGGAGCCTGGGGGCCCTGATGTACGACATGCTCACTGGATCGGCAAGTCCAGCCTCCTCGGGAGGGCGGGAGGCGGGCCCCGTTGAGGGCCAGGGCCGGCGGGAGGCCCACAAGGCCCCCCTCACCTCTGTCCTCTCCAGCCCCCCTTCACCGCAGAGAACCGGAAGAAAACCATGGACAAGATCATCAAAGGGAAGCTGGTGCTGCCACCCTACCTCACCCCGGACGCCCGCGACCTTGTCAAAAAGGTGGCTGCCCCCTGCCCTGGGTGCGGCCCCCGCCTCTTCTCCCAGGCCCTGCCCGGGCTCCTGAGTCTCCCTGGGCCAGGGCTGCTCGGGCCGGCCCTGCCCGGACGCGCGCCTTTGGGCTTTGGGGTCCGTGACGTCGGCTCTGACCAGACCAGCCGCCGACCTGGACAAGTCCCTAGTCCGAGTCCTCTTCGGTGAAACGTGCATGAGGCGCTGGCCGCTCTCTCCTCTGAAAGGCCATCTGGGGATCACGTGGGAGGGCGGACGCCCCATCCAGGTTGCGAGTCAGATCCCCGGGAAAGTGCCCGGGTGAGGCCAGCAAGCGGCACCTTTGCAAAGGCTTCGTGGAGAAGGGGCCGTTGGGGGGTTCCCATTGTGGCTCAGGCAGTCAAGAACCCGGCCAGTATCCATGAGGGTGTGGGCTCAATCCCTGGCCTCGCTCAGTGGGTTAAGGATCTGGCGTTCGATGCAGCTCAGGTCTGGCGTGGCTGTGGCTGTGACGCAGGCAGGAAGCTGCAGCTCCAATGCGACCCCTAGCCTGGGAACCTCCGTATGTTGCAGGTGTGGCCATAAAAATTTTTTAGAAAGAAGAAGGGGCCATTGGACCAAACCTTGGAAGTCCTGAGGGTGTCAGGAGGTGGGGGCCACACTCCAGAGCCTCCCCCCGCCCCGGCCCCACTCAGGAACAGATGACAGTACCCCTCGCCCGGACCCTCACTGGCTGTCCTTGTCCTGCAGTTTCTGAAGAGGAATCCCAGCCAGCGGATTGGGGGTGGCCCAGGGGACGCCACCGACGTGCAGGTGGGTCTGGGACCACCACGAGGGGACAGGGCTGAGCCCCCAAGGCTGCCTTAGGGCCGAGGGGGTTTCGGAGGGAGCCAAGGGGAGGCCAGGTCCCTGCATGTTTGGGGCACTGTCTGCACAGAGGCACCCCTTCTTCCGGCACGTTAATTGGGACGACCTCCTGGCCCGCCGCGTGGACCCCCCTTTCCGGCCCTGCCTGGTGAGTGGAGGTCCCTCTGGCCCCGGGGCGGGTGGAAGCCCTGTCCCGGACACCCCTGACACCCCACCCGCCCCGGGTGCCCGCAGCAGTCGGAGGAGGACGTGAGCCAGTTTGACACCCACTTCACGAGGCAGACGCCGGTGGACAGTCCAGATGACACGGCCCTCAGCGAGAGCGCCAACCAGGCCTTCCTGGTAAGGCCCGGGGGCCTGAGCGGGGCTTGTGGCCAGAGAGCCGCGCCCTAAGCACCGCCCGCCCCCCCCCGCCCCCAGGGCTTCACGTACGTGGCGCCCTCGGTCCTGGACAGCATCAGGGAGGGCTTCTCCTTCCAGCCCAAGCTGCGCTCTCCCCGGCGCCTCAACAGCAGCCCCCGGACCCCCGTCAGGTGCGGCGGGCACAGGCCTCCAGTGCTTCTGGCTTTGGCTCTGCCGTCAACCCCGGGCTGCCCTGGCCGTCTGCTAAGCAGTCTTAGCCTCCGTTTCCCTGTCTACTGTGGGGACGCATTGCGGCAGGGCTGCCTGGAGGGAACTTGACCTCGCAGTCTGAGCACCGTGCGGGTGGGGAAGCCGGCCCCCGGCCGGTGGAGGCTGACTGCCGCCTTGTCGCCCGCAGCCCCCTGAAGTTCTCGCCCCTGGAGGGATTCCGGCCCAGCCCCGGCCCGCCAGACCCCACGGAGCCCCCTCTCCCTCCTCTCCTGCCCCCGCCGCCCCCCCCGCCCTCCAGCACTGCCCCCCTCCCCATCCGACCCCCCTCAGGAACCAAGAAGTCCAAGAGGGGCCGCGGGCGCCCTGGGCGCTAGGAGGACGGAGCGGGGAGGCGGGCAGCGTGGAGACCCCTCCCTCTCTGGCGGGACCCTGGGCCAGTTCCAGAGACCTGGGGCTGAGTCCAGGGTACAGCAGTGAGGGCGAGTGAGCGTGCGGCCCTGCTGGGGGCGGCTGTGCCCTCGAATCGTGAACATGAAGGGCCGCAGGCTGGGGCTGCCGGCAGAGGCGCATCCGCCTGGCCTCCCGCAGTCGAGCTGTGCCCTCGGAGAATTAAAAGTATGGAATCACGGCACTGACCTGGCTCTTCCTTCGGACTTGCTGAAGCAGGGGTGGGGGGGTCGTGGCAGAAGGTGTTCCCAGCACGACTTGTCCCCAGAGGTCACGACAGGACCACAGGCCCTGGGGCCGGAGGGTTTTATTTCGGACGGCTGCCAGTGCCCCCAGGGACGGATGGCCTTCCTGGCGGGGGCGGGCGGTGGCGGCGGCAGGGGTGGGTGGGTGTCGGGGATACACAGACTTGGGGACAGAACTGGTGAGGGGAGTGACAGTCTGAGGCTCTCCAAGCGGGGGTGTGGGTGGCGATGAGTCCAGGGCAGGCTGTCCAGCCGTGGTAGCTTGGGAAGCAGAGGTACAGTGGTCAGGGTGTGGCGCCAGGGCCCGCTCCTACAGGGCGGTGACATGGAGGCCCTGGCCCCCGGCCGCCCTCGTGCTGTCGTCCCAGGCCGCACTGCCAGCAAAGGCGTGCAGATCGCTCAGCAGGGCCTCGGCACTGCCGCCCGAGCTCCCTGCCAGCCTCTGGGAGCCCAGGCCCCCTTCGGTGTCATCCTCGCGCGCCTCCTCGGCCGGCTCTGCCACCTGCTGTGCGTTGGACCCCTCCTCCTGGGATTCGGGCTCTGCCCGGCTACCGCCCAGGTCGTAGTCATCTTCCACGTCCTGCTCATCTTGCCGCTCCAGGTCCTCGTCGGGCGACCCCAGCTCCACCCGGGTGCGCAGCCAGCGGCCTGGCGGGCTGGCCCAGAGCAGGCGGCGAGTGCGGCCCCACAGCTGGGCACCCAGGCGGGCTGGGTGGTAGTAGCCCCCGGAGTCCCGGCTGAGGCGGCGCCAGGCCAGCGCCAGGCCAGTGGCCAGCAGCAGGAGCAGCAGCAGCAGCAGGACGACCGTGACCGAGTTGGAGCCCTCGCTGTCCTTGGTGCCGCCTGAGCCCAGGACCCCCGGCAGGGCCAGCAGTGTCCAGAGCCTGAGGGCGCAGGGCAGGTCCTGTGGGCAGATGGGTCATTGCCCGTGCTCAGTCGCCTCTTAGGTGAGGCGGGGACCGTCAGGCAGGAAAGCCCGAGTCCTCACTCCACGAGTAAGGCCTTGCTGGGCTCTGCGAGACTGGCCACAGATCCTCCCCGCAGCTCGCCTCCCACCGCACCGCCGAAGCCCGCGCCGGCCTGGGGCCTGTGCACTGGCTGGTTCTTCCGTCCGGAATGTTCCATCCCTGGGAGCCGCAGGGCCCACCTGTTCACCCTGGCTCAAAGCACCTCCGTCCGGCCTAACCTGACCTGGATTCCTACCCTGCAGCCCAGCCCAGCCCTCCTTTTCTGCTCTCCGACCCCCTTCCCAACACAGGAGGTGGCTGTTTGTTAGGTTTGCTTTCCTGTGTCCCCATCAGCAAGGCAGGGACCTATTTGGTTCAAGCACCTATACAGTTCCTAGCGCGAAGTTGGTGCTCATAAATATTGGTTGGCGGTGTTAAGACTCTGCCCCCTGGGAGCGGGGATGGAAGAGAGGGAAGGTGCCTGCAAGGAGGTGGGTGTTGGGGCCAGTTCCCGAGGCCGGGATGGAGGGACTGACTCGAGGCAATGCTCTACCCTCGGCCAGCCAGGTCCCAGGGTCGACCCCCCCTTCCTCCCAGCCAAGGGGCTGCCCCAGCTGCAGCATTTCCGTTCAACACCCTGTCCCTGGGGGCCTCAGGCTTGCAGGGCCGGGGGCTGGGGGAGGCGGGTGCAGCTGCCAGAGGAAGCCTGCGGTCGGAACAAGGCAGGTGGGGGGTGCGAGGGGGGAGGGGAGCCGAGGCGCAAGCAAGCCCTCCTCCCACCAGCAGGCTGTGGGCCGGGCTCCAGGGGTGCAAGTGGGCCTTGCGCCTGGTCCCAGGTCCCGAGCAGAGCAGGTAAGTCTATCCGGGGTCCCGAAGGGGAGTTGGGCACGAAAAGGGGTGCTGGGGCCCCCCCGCCCCCACCCCGAGGCCCAGCGAGGCCCAGGTCTGAGACGAGGCAACGGGCAGGCCCGGCTCCTGCCCCACGCTGATCCTGGGTCTCTGGCCTCTGCCTCCGACTGGCTGCTCCTGCCCCCGGCCCGGCCCATGGCGGGGGATCCTTCCTTAGCCTGGGACCCAGATACTCCAGCCCTGACCTCCTGTGCTTCCTGCCCCAGGGACCCCGCAGGCTCCAAGGCTCACCATCGGTCCGCTGGCCTCGCAGCGCTGGGCGCCCACCTCCCGCTCTGGCGGCGTCGGGTGAGAAATGAGCTCTCGGCTGCAGCCTAGGGGTGACTCAGTGCTTCCGCTTCCTGCGCAAGGCACCCCCCTCAGCCCTCCCGGCCCCCTCCCTGGTGGGGCCCTTGGGCCTCTTGGGACCGCCCTGCTCCACACCAGCTCCCCCCTGCCTCTCACCGGCGAGGCTGTGGCTATGCGGCCTGTGACCAGGCCTCCAAGAGGGGACACTGGGCGCCCAGCTCAAAGCACGACAGGGCACTGGAGGCATCCAAAGGCCTCCTGCCTCAGTTTCCCTGCCTGGCAGATGTCAGGGAAGCCATGACTGTGGAGGATGCTCACGGCCCCCAGACCTTTGTCACGGCTACGGGCAACTCCTGTGTCCCCGGGTGTCCAGATTTCCTTTTCCAGCCCCACCCTTGTAGCAAAAGGGCAAACCTGTTTTGTTTCGTTTTTTTTTTTTTTCTTTTGGCCACGCCCACTGCGGGTGGAAGTTCCCAGGCCAGGGATCAAACCTGCACCTCAGCACGGACCCGAACTGCTGCAGTGACAACGCCGGATCCTTAACCTGCTGCACCACAAGAGAACTCCAAACCCGGTTTTTAGAAAGAGAATTTTATTTGGAATGAAAATATAGAGCTCACCCCTCCTGCTCTTCCAGGGGAAAGAGCTGGGGGCTGGGTGGGTGGGGAGATGGTCCCTGCAAGTAGAAGTTCTCCTTGGTGGTGCAAAAATCCTCCATAGTAACAATGACAAAAGCCAGGCAGTGGCTTCAGCCTGGCCCCACAGGCTGGGTCAGGGTGCTGACTGGCCCCTGAGCCTGCCCCAGAAACCCTCAGCGCGGGGCAGGGGGTAGCCAGCCGGAGTCAGAGTGACCTGCCAGCAGAGGCTGAGTGAGGAAGGGGTGGGAGAGGGAGGTGGGGGGCGGTGGCGGCCACCGGCCCGGGCTCCTAGGCGTCTCCGTTCTCCATGCGGCCCAGCTGCTCCTCCAGGCGGCCGATGCGCTCGCCCTGCTCCTTGACCAGGGCTCTCAGGGCCCGCAGCTCCTGCATCACCTCCTCCAGCTTCCTGGCCTCCTGCAGGGACATCAGGGGGCTCAGGGGGCGCAGAGCAGCACCCCTCCCCAAATCTATCAGGCAGGGGCCCAAATGGTTTGGGCAGGCGCAGCACACCGCAGCACCGCGCAGAGCACGTACCCCAGCTCCCGAGAGGCCACCACCGCCGGGGGCAGCGACGTTGGTGGAAGCAGCAGACGTGGAGGCCCCGGGGCGGGTGGAGCCAGGGGCCGAGGCAGGCCGGCTGTCCGACAGCACGTTGCGCCGGTTGACCTTCAGGTCCCGCTGTTTGCTGGGCACGTAGGCTTCCCGCAGGGAGATGAGGATGGGGCTGGCGTCCCGCCCGCTCACCCACTCCTCGGCCTCCAGGGCCGCCTCTGGCCCGGCCGTGTCGGGGTACAAATCATCCTGGAAGAGGTCCGACTGGGCGGGGGTGGGGGAGGTCCAGATTAGCTGGGGGCCCACCTGCAGGGTCCTCTCGGCTGGACCCTCCAGAGGCCACCTCCTCCTCACTCTCCTGGCCTCCAGGCTTGTACCCGCCCAACCCATCTCCCGAAGGCCTGGCTCCCAGTGACCTTTCCAGAGCTCAGATCTGTCCTTTCACTTCCTTTTTGGACACCACCAACAGCTCCCTCTGAAGACTCCCCCGACTTTCCCAAGCAGGGGGCCAGCGATGTGGCTTTGTGGGGTTCTACGCCCGGGGACTGTGAGCTCTTGGGGGGCCCTGTGAGCAGGTTCACAGCTCTGCTCCCTGGCCGTGCCTGGCATGCTAACCCATGCACTCAGTACACGCTGGCCGCACAGAAATGACACGCGGTCAAGGCCCTCGGCTGGGGATCTGAGTCCCGGGAGGTGGCCGCATCCCCACCACCCGGGAGTGGCCACTGCAGTCAGACGCCCCTTTCCTCTCTCTGTTCCCACCTCCGTGCCTTCGCCTGGCCTATGGCCGCTCACGGGAAGCCCTGCCCCCGCCACGCCCCTGCCCTGCCTCCTCCAGGGAGACCTCCGAGGCTGCCCGGCCTCTGTCTTGAGTGGCTCGTCCAGAGCAAGGCCTCAGCTCATCCTGGGTCTCAGGCCTGCGCGCCCCTGGCCGCGCATCTCTCAGGCCACACCCACACTTGGCCGTGTCCTGTCCACAGGCCTCACCCTGGTCACCCCTGTGTGGTCTGTCTGCCAGAGGAGGGAGCGGGCAGGCAGGGAAACCAAGTGGCCTCACCTTTCTTGGCACAGTCATGACAATGGGCTCACACTTGCGCTCATGCAGTTTGTAGAACCTGGGAAAGGGCGGGGAGGGAGGACCCATGGGTGGAACCTGCCCCCTACCAGCTCTCCCGGCTCCCTCTACTTCCAGTCCTTACCCCGGCCCCTCCCGGGCACTGACCTCTGACCCCAGGGTCCCTTTGGGCCGGTTTCTGTTCCTGAGTGCCTATGGTCTGACCTTTCACCCCGGGTGCCAACAGGCAGGCTCCCGGCCCCCTCCCGGTCGCCCGGGTCCCCTGCAGCCAGCGGCCCCGGCAGCCCCTCTTACCGGGCAATCTCGCACTTGCTGACCTCCAGGCCCCTCTTGGGCATGCTGCCCATGCCCCTCTGGGGCTCTTTGCTGGTGAACGTGTTCAGGAAGTGGACGTAGGGGGACTCGTCCGTGATCTCAAAGTACCGGATGCTGGAGTCACCCTGCAGGGTGGGAGGGTGTGCGGGGGTCAGCCCCCGGCCCGCCTGCCTCTCCCCGGCCCCCAGCGGTCCCTCCGGCCCCACCTTGCCGCAGACGTAGACCACGCTGGTGTCAGGGTCGTAGAAGGGCAGCAGAGCCCCATTGCTAGAGTCCAGCTCCTGCAGGGCCATGGGCTCCCCGAAGTTCTCCTGACAGTGGGGTGAGGGGCAGTCAGGCTGGGCCAGAACCCCCCCGTCCCCCCACCATCCCAAGCCCCCGTGGGGACTGGCCCCGGCCAGCCTCACAAGCAGGCTGGCACCGCCCCGACCACATTCAGCCTTTGCTCCTGGCTCCCCTCCACCTGCCCTGGTCCCACGTTTCCCTGCGGCTCCAGGCCACCAGGCAAGTGCTGAGAAAGTCCCCACCACTCGGGAGCCAGCGGGGCCAGGCAGCACCGGCCCCTATCTCAGAGGGGCCCCTGGGGGTTACTAAACAGAAGGCTAAGGCTGTGGGACCCCTCAGAGGAGGGGCCGGGAGGCTTCCTGGAGGAGGGGACCTCTGCACTGGGCCTCGAAGGCAGCCGAGTGGAAACAGACAAGCAAAGGAGGGAAGGGCCCCTCGGTTGGTACGGACACTGAGCGCAGACACGGGGGCGTGCGGCGCAGGGCGCAGGGCGAGGAGAGGCCGGCAGGCTTCCGGGTCCCGCGTGGGAACGACAGGCCCCTCCAGGGTGACCCCTGCCCTCCTCGCCCAGGGCGGGACGCGTCTCAAGCCGGCCCCCTCAGGCCGGCACGGCCACTCACTGGGTCCCAGAGCGCCAGCTGCCGCTCGCTCATGCGGCTGAAGCCTGTGGTGAACACTTTGCCGTCGGCCAGGAAGATGGCTCGCATGGGCCGGGCCCCCTCGTGAGCCTTCTCCCGCTCCTGCAGGGAAGACAGCGGTCAGCGCCGGGTCCCAGGAGAGCCCCTGGGCCCGTCCGCAGCCATCCTCGCCCTCCAGGGCCACGCACCGCCACCAGGGTCCCCCGGCGGGGGTCGATGATGCGCACGCTCTTGTCCTTGCACGCGGAGCAGAAGAGGCTGCCGTTGCGGTTCCAGCTGATGTTGTAGATGAGGTCGGGGTGCAGGCTGTCCAGGCGGCACAGCTCCTCCGCCGTGCCCACGTTCCAGATGAGCACCACGTTGTCGCAGCCTGCCGGGCGCGGGGCCGTCAGCCCACCAGACCCGCCCGGACCACCCTCCGGGGACCAGACCCGGCACGGGCCTCGGCCTTCGCGGGCGTCGGACGGGCCGGGGGAGCGGGGCGGGGCCGGGGCTGCGGGGCAGACCTGCGCTGAGCAGCACGTTGCGGGCCGTCGGGTGCCAGGTGATGATGCCCACGCGCTTGGTGTGACCCTCCAGCACCACCACGGGCTCTGTCAGCGGGGAGGTCAGCCCCTGCTCTGGGATCTGCCACACCTGCGCCGGACGGAGGACAGCTGACGCCCCTGCCTGGCCCCGCTGCCAGGAGCCCGGAGCCACACCCACGACCCCAGCCCCGAGTCTCACCATGACTGTGCAGTCCTCCGAGCCGCTGGCGATGACTTCATCATTGTGGGGACACCAGTCGATGTCCAGGACAGGTCCTGTGTGTCCACACACTGTCGGGTAGGCCTTGTCGATGCGGCCCGTCTGAGGGCATGAAGGGGGCGGTCAGGGGGGGCCCGAGACCCCCTGGCTCCATCCGTCCCAAAGCTTGAGTCTGCCCCTCTGTTGAAGGGGGAGTGATGCGGTGGGCCTGACCCACGCACGGGTGGCCCAGACGTGACTCTCACCCTGCCTCCTCCCGGCCCAACCCCTTCCTCACAGGCATCACGAGGCGAGCAGGAGAAGTTTGTTGCCCCTGACCCTGACTCTGCATCAATAAAAGGCTTTCTCCACCTGAGCTAACGCGCCTCCCAGGCAGTAAATCCGGATTGTGACAACACCTGCCCAGCAGTGTGGGGACGGGCAAATTATGGGTTGAGAAGCGAGCGGACAGGCCTGGCCGAGGTGACCCGGCTGCCTCCAGCCTCCCCCCAGCTCCGCCGGGGCCCACCTTGCTTAGGGGGAGCACCAGGAAGGCGCCCCCGCCGCTGGCCTCCACGATCACCGCCAGGAACTTGGGGTTGACGGCACAGAAGGTGCTGTCCCAGGTGACGCGGGACACCCGAATGTCCTCATAGCACTGGTCGTTCTTGACAGGCTGCCCGAACACATGTCGGAATCTGCTCTGCCGAACCACTTTGCGGAACATGACTGCAGGGCGAGAAGCATGGGTCGGCCCTGCCCACCCAGCAGCCCCCCGCCCTCCCCGGGCGGGCGGCACCGGGGAGGTGCGGAGGATGCCCGGTGGCGGGGTCACCACAGCCTGCCTGGCTCTCACTTTCCCCACTTACGGAGTAGGGTCATAGCACCGCC
Organism: Catagonus wagneri; assembly: GCA_004024745.2. Taxonomy (NCBI): domain Eukaryota; kingdom Metazoa; phylum Chordata; class Mammalia; order Artiodactyla; family Tayassuidae; genus Catagonus; species Catagonus wagneri. Next base: position 1,930,434 of record PVHT021183668.1, on the reverse strand, counting down.
CGGGGTCGCCTCTCCCCAAATGGGGATCCGAAGGCAGAAATGCACTGACCTCAGGCCCCCCCTGCTGAGTCCTGAGGGGCTTTGCAGGACCCTGTCCGGGGGCCCCTCCCGGCTCCGGTATGTGCGTGGGGGAGGTGGGAGGTGCCCAAGCCAGTACAAGCTTAGCTCCCCGGTGGGTCCTAGTCGGTTCCCAGCAGGCTCTTTGCAGCCCAGGGTTTGGAAGCAGGGTGATGGGGTGGACAGACAGAGGAGCCAGGAATGGTCCCCGCTGTGGGGCCGCGCTAGGCCCCAGTTCTGGGTCCCACGGAATGTGCAGTGCCTGCAGGAATGTGCAGGGAGCCCCAGGCCGGCTAGGGGGCCTGGCAGGACTCGCCGGGGGTCGGGACGCAGCTTCCAGCCACAGAGCATCCCAGAGCGCCCTCGGAGCCGGGTCCAGGGTGAACCACGAGCGCAGCTTCAAGGGATCCCGGCCCGGCAGGGGAAAGGCTGAGCCGCCAAGGGGAGCTGGGGCTGAGGGCGGGGCGCCGCGGAGCCGAAGGGTTCCTCGGACTCGCGACCCCCACTCCAGCCCCCTGAGGCTTTGCCCCCGAAGTCCCGTCCAACCCCCCGCCTGCGTACCCAGCCCGGGCCCGTCGCGCTCACCGGGGACGCCCGGGGGCTGCAGCACCGTCCTCGGGTGGCTCCGGATCCCAGTCTCTGGGAAGCAGGAAGCGGGAATCAGGAAATGACAGAGGAGCTGGGGGGCGGGGGGGGGCGGGAGGCGGGAG
>PVHT021183668.1:1911407-1928667 GCA_004024745.2 Catagonus wagneri | reverse complement strand
TCCAGGGGCAAGGGGCGGGTCTTGGGCGGGACCTGGAATAGCCCCGCCCCGCAAGCCCCCGGGTCTTTCTGGGGCAAAGGGGCTGGAACCGGGATGGAGACGGGACTGGAGACATGCAGACCTGGCTGCAGACCCGGGCCCCTCCCCAATTCTGCTCCTCTAGTTGGCGTCCTGCCTGGAGTCTCCAGGGGCTGGTGAAGCCGCGCCCTCCCGATCCCCCACCTCAGTGCAAACTTCCCGGTCCGTCAATCAATCCCTCCTCCAAAACACACTTCTCTGCTCTTAACGGTCGATATATTCATTGTCCCCTCTTAAGTTAGAGTTCATGCTCTTGGTACAGTGTAAATTAAATACCGGCGTTTTAAGGGGCGAGTGGAAGACCCGGCGGTCCCATTCTTCCTGATGCACACCCTTGGGTCCTGCCTGCCCTCCTTATTAAAAAAAAACATAGGCCCATGACTGCCAGATTCCTCACACTTTCCTCCTTTTTCTCACCATCTCCCACGAAGGCCTGGCCGTTTGTCCACGGATGTCCCTCTCCCCCTAGCCAGCTCCTGAGACAGGAGTCCCGACCGGCCTCCCAGACCCCCGCCCATCCCCCGCTGGGCGTCTTAAATGTCCCTGGGAGGCAGAATCTGCCCCCTCCACCCGTATTCGGGCTCCATCTGTTTGATTCCAAAGTCCTTGCTTTTCCCACTGCTCCGTAAACCCTAGGACAGGCCAATCCTTCCAGCCCCGGCTGGGAATGTGGGTGGCCTGGAAGAGGGAATGCAGCCACCAAGGTTCCCTTGCCATCGTGTCCCCCAGGCAATAGCCAAGGGTCTGTCTAAAGCCCGCCCCGGACCCGCCTCTGCCCTCCATCACCACTCGGCGTGAGAGCCACAGCGATGCCCCCTGCCCGTTGCCCTCCTTCCCGCGTGAGGCCCAGTGACCCTGAGCCTCCCACCCCTGAAATAAGCCACTGTCCCTCCCTTCCCGTCCCAGGGCCTCCGCGCACCTGTTCCCTCCATCTGAAAACTCTAACCCCACATCCCTTTTTTTTTTTTTTTTTTTGCATTTTCTAGGGCTGCACTCGTGGCATATGCAGGTTCCCAGGCTAGGGGTCTAATTGGAGCTGTAGCCGCCGGCTGACACCACAGCAACACCAGATCCGAGCTGTGTCTGCAACCTATACCACAGCTCACGGCAACGTCAGATCCTTAACCCACTGAGCAAGGCCAGCGATCGAACCCGCAACCTCATGGTTCCTAGTTGGATTCGTTAACCACTGAGCCAGGATGGGAACTCCTAACCCCAAATCTTGAAAAGTTCCCATCCCTCACTTCCTCCAGGTCTCTGCTCAAATGTCACCTCCTCTGAGAACCCTCTCGGGCCACTCACCCGGCACTCCCTGGCTTTTACTTGTTTCTCCTGTGTCACCTTTTTTTTTTTTTTTTTTTTTTGCTTTTTAGGGCCGCACCCATGGCATATGGAAGTTTCAGGCTAGGGGTCGAATCAGAGCTACAGATGCCAGCCTATGCCACAGCCACAGCAACGCCAGATCCGAGCCACGTCTGCGACCTACACCACAGCTCAGGGCAATGCCGGATACTCAGTCCACTGAGCGAGGGCAGGGATCGAACCCGCATCCTCGTGGATCCTAGTTGGGTTTGTTAACCGCTGAGCCACAAATGGAACACTCTGTCCCATGTCATTCTTGATCACCAGCCTATGTTATCTTGTATGGTTAGTTGTGTATCTGCTTTTTGCCTGCCTCGCCCCACTAGGATGTCAGCAAATTGAGGACTGAACTTTGCCTCGTTTCCCACCATAACCCCAGTACCTGGAACACAACCTAACCCACATTACGTGTTCAGTTAATGTACATTGAATGAATGAATGAACGAACAGCCCTGAATGTGGAACTGAAAACTGTTCATATTCACAGCTCTCAGGGTCAATGTCTGGTCCCTGCGAAGGGGAGGGAAGGAATGAATGTTCCAGAAGGCAATAGGAGCCTAGCCCCATGGAGTGTGTTAGGGGGGAGGGGGAGGAGATGAAACCCTCCCTTCATCCCCCCGGGCCTTGGGAGCGCTTTTTTCTGCCAGCGCAAAACCCTCCTCTGTGGGCCAGCAGGAGAACTCCTCTTTATCTCACAAAACCCTTCATGGCACTGCTCTTCCTCCTGGATAGCAAGTACCCATGAGGAGTGGGGTTCTGGGACCTCGGAGGTGGGGCTGGCCCACTCTCCTGTGAGGCTTGGAGTGTGTGCCAGAGTTGAAGACAGGTGGCTGGCACAGAGGTTTTTGTCCCTGACCTGCCTGCCACTAAAAAGGCTTTGGGACCCCTATATGGGAGAAGGAAGAGGGACATCCTGCAAGGGGGACATAAGTCCAGACCCTGCCCTCGGGAAGAGTACACTCAGTGGGGTGGGGACTGCGTGAAAGCGTGTGGAAAGTGGAAGAGGAGGCTGTGGGAGAGGGGGGCAATGCCTGGTGGGCAGGGTGCTGCCACGTGGGCTCCGGTGGGGCAGTGCTGGTCCCGGGCCAGAGGGAGGCCTGGGGGTGTCTACCGGCATAATCAAATTCGGAGCTAACAATTATTAAGCATTTACTCTGTGCCAGACAAGGATCCAAGCATTTCATAGGGATTAACCGCTCCTAGAAATGGAGCTGTTATTATGATCCCATTTCACAGATGTGGAAACTGAGTCCCCAAGAAGCCATAGGCCTTGCTGAAGATCGCACAGCAGGTGACAGGTGGAGAGCCAGGACTCAAACAACCTCTAGAGGCCGCTCCCCAATCCCACCCAAAATGGAAGGCTGGCTGGAAAAGCACCAACAAGTGCTCATTAAATATTGGCTGGATAAATTAATTTAGCAAATTTGTGCCTGTCCAGAGACCACTCCCCCTACTGGCCTCAGTGTGCACAGTTCCAGGAAGTGCTACGATTATTCTGCTGGTCTCACAGCCCCCAGCACCACCACGGCATGCTTCTGTCCCCCCCTGCCCCGGGCGTGGTTAAAGATCAACAGCCAGACATGTAAGGGGGAAACTTCTGACCCTGTTTCACAGAGGAGAAAACTGAGGCAAAGGGCGACCTCGGAACCAGAACCCAGATCTGATTGCACCACTTCAGTCTGGCTGGACAGCCTGCTGCCTTTTAAAAATGCAAGCACCCCCTGGGAAGAGCAGCGCAGAAAAGGTCGTTGTCATTTATACCTACTGGTAAGGGCATCGCTCAGCTTCTAAAAGTCACAAGGCTGAGCTGATGGGCATGCCTGGGGGGAGGGGTGAAAGGGGAAAGAGTTCGCGATTTTGGAACTCAGGGGCTTGTGAGAAAGCTGGATGGGGTGAGGACCAGAAGAGAGTGATGTGTGTGAAAAGGAAGTGGGCGAGGGGGTTCTGAAAAGAGAACTCAAGCACTTCCTAGTTTTTCTAGCAGCATCTGCAGCTTGAGAGGGAAGAAGTTGGCTCTGCCCCGAGAGGCACTGTGTGACCTCAAAGGGCCTGCGGTGCCTCTGGAGCCACTGCTCGCTGCAGTTCTCTGCTCGTCGTCCCGTCTCTACACCTGGGCTAAACGCATGGAAGGGGCTCAGGTGGGGCGGGATCAGGGCGCTCTCTTCCTCCCGCCCCCGTCACGGGGCCGGGGTGGGTAGGCAGGTGAACGCTAGTTGAACCCTTAAATGTAGTAAACCTTGAAACTGCCCAAAGCACAGAGGTGGCCCCGTGCTCTCTCCTGCCACCTGGGTGTCTGCAGCCCAGAGCTGGTCACGGGCACAGTTGATCTGCCCCAAAGCTCACTGGATCCCAGTTGCTCAGACCGGGTGGCACCTGCTCCCATCCATCCCCAGCCCCTGCAGGGACATCCCTGGATGTCACGAAGGAAAAGTCTCTGTTCACCCAGCCCCTCCTGTGTGCCAGTTCCTGCCTGGCACCTCACTCACTTTTTTTTTTTTTATCTTTATAGGGCCGCACTGTGGCCTGTGGAAGTTCCCAGGCTAGGGGTCAAATCGGAGTCGTAGCTGCCAGCTTTCGCCACAGTGACACCAGATCCAAGCCACATCTGAAACTTACACTGCAGCTTATGGCAATGCCAGATCCTTAACCCACCGGGCCAGGGATGGAACCCGAACCCTCACAGATACTAGCCGGGTTCTCAACCTGCTGAGCCACAACGGGAACTCCCCACACTTTCTCCTTTAATCCTCACGCCAGAAGAAACAGGAGCTCAGAGGGTGAGTCAGCTTGTCCAGAGTCGCCCAGAGCCAGAATCGAACCCGGGCTTGCCAGCTCCTGTCTCTGCACCCACCACTGTGCTGAGGGAAGCCTTGCCCCAGCCTCACTGCCTGCTGGGGGTGGGGGGTCGGTGCAGAGGGCTTGGCCGTGCCAGGCCAGCTTGTGGGCTCCTAAGGTCCCGGGCTCCTGATGGCTCCTGAATGCGTCCCTTCTCTGCAGGGACTTCCTCCTTCTGGGGCTTCTTAGGCCCGGGTTAGTGGACGGGTTGGGACGGGTTGGGAGGGGAGGGGAGCGGAGCCGGGAAGGATCAGGGGAGGTCAGGTCGGGCCGGGAAGTCACTCTGTCTTTTTCCTGCAGGACCGAGGCTCAGGGGGAAAGCGTCAGTGGGGTCTGAGGACACCGGAGGGCAGAGCCTGGCAGGATGCCATCAGCCGCAACAGCTCAGGGGGCCATTCGGCCGCCGTGTGTGGGCCAAGCATGGAGGGCGTGCTGGGACCCAGGCGAGAACGCGACGCCCGCAACAAACTGTCTGCGACTTTTGGCTGCTTCATGGTCACGTCCCCCGAGTCCAGCTGCCAGGCCCCGGGGACTTGGGGCTTTCCCCGAGGACTTCCTCCGCAGTCCCCGTCCCCTCTGCCTTCCTCCGCCTCCGCCGGCTCTTCTGCCCCCTGGCAGGCCTGGGCTCCCCTGGACCCTCACGTGGGGCCTGCAGCCAGGGGCTCCTCTCCGGGGGCCCGGCTGGGGCTTTCTCCCTCAGAGGGAGCCGGCGCGGCCAGGTTCTCCGGGGCCTCTGGGGTGGAGTCCGTGGATGGGGCAGAGGAGGCTTCGTCACAGGGGCTGGGGGCTGAGCTGGCAGTGGGTCCAGGGGGCTGGGCCTCAGGGCTTGCCTGGGGCTGGGCCCTGGGAGTCAGCTGAGGCTGGGCCACAGCGTCCGCCTGGGGCTGGGCCACAGAGTCGGCCATTGGCCCTGGCAGAGTCTGATCCCCAGAGTCCACTTGGGTCTGCGGCCCCGCTGGCACGAAGCTGCCTGGCCGCTCCTCGCAGAGAGCCGCGGCAAAGGACGAGAGCACGGCTCGCAGCAGGGCCCGGAGGTCGGCACTGGCCAGGAGGCACAGGAAGGGACTGAGGCAGCTGTTGAGCAGGATCAGGTAGTCAGAGTAGACCAGGGCCTCCCAAAGCAGGTAGCCGGGGTAGACGTCCCACAGGAAGGCCAAGTATAGCAGCTGCGCCAGCTGGTAGGGCAGCCGCAGGACCACGTAGGCCGACAGGATGCTCTTGGCCACGCGGGCAAAGCCACGGCAGGCCATGGCCCTAGGCTGGCGGCGGCAGCAGGTCCTGCAGGCGGCGGCCTGGGTGAGCACGTGGCAGACGAGCAACAGGAGGAAAGGCAGGAAGCCCCCCAGGATCTCCAGTGTCCGCAGCGGCAGCTCCTCGCTGTCCCAGAAATCCAGGCAGATGACCAGGTCGTACCACCAGACGGCGGCCTCAGGGAAGACCAGCCAGGGCACGCTGAAGAGCGTGGCCAGCACCCAGACCCCGGCACAGACCCAGAGGGGCAGGCGGGCTGGGCGGTGCCCAGGGTACCAGCGTGGGCACAGCGCCAGCAGGCAGCGGTCCAGGCTGAGGGCTGCCAGCAGGAAGAGGCCGGAGGAGTAGGACACGCCCCACAGAAAGTAGTAGAAGCGGCAGGCGGCTGTCCCCAGCGGCCAGTGCCCCCCATGCTGGATCTCCAGGATCTGGAAGGCTGCTGCTGCCAGGAACAGAAAGTCAGAGAGGGCCAGGCTGAGCAGGAGCAGGGCGAGCCGCGTGCCCGCTCCCTGACGGGCCTGCGAGCCGGCCAGCCACGCCATGAGCCCATTGGCGGGCAGCCCCAGGAGCAGCAGGGCCACCAGGAAGACCATGTCCCAGCCACCCTGGGGGTAGTAGTCCTCGTCTTCGAGCTCTGTGCGGGGCCCACGGCCAGTAGCAGCCAGGTGGGCTTCCATAGCGGTGTCCATCTGAGGTCCCCAGTGTCCCACGGGACATGGAGTGGGCGCCCGGTAAATCAGCGAAGGCGCCAATCACTGAATAGGAGAGAGAGGATGCTGTGCATCTCCACACAAGTCACTGTCCCTCTCTGGGCCATCATCGTCACCTTTGAGGTTGTTACCCTTTGCCAGGGACTTGAAATAGATTACGATCCGTTCTGCAGGTAAAGAGAAGAGGGTTCAGAGACTTGAAATAGATTACAATCCATTCTAGAGGTAAAGAGAGGAAGGTTCCATGACTTGCCCAAGCTCAGAGGAAAGAATGCGGGCACCAGGACTCACTTCTCGGTAACCAGTCCCAGGAAACTAACCATTCTCCTGCAGGGACTCCCACTGCCACCAGGCTGACTAAATCGGAGGCTTTCAAATGCATTGCAGTAACATATGATAGCAGAATCCTACATGACAGAAAAGGTGTGCTCAGATTAGAGGATGGTGGGAAACCTCAGGGCTGGGGGGCCAGCGGGGGGACACAGTTTAAAAACCACTGGGTCAGGATTTCCCCTCGTGGCTCGGTGGCAATGAACCCTACTAGTATCCAGGAGGATGCAGGTTTGATTCCTGGCCTCACTCAGTGGTTAAGGATCCTGCATTGCTGTGGCTGTAGTGCAGGCCGGCAGCTGCTGCTCTGATTCGACCCCTAGCCTGGAAAATCCCATATGCTGTGGGTGCGGCCCTAAAAAGCAGAACAGAAACGAAAACCAACCACTTGGTCAGAGCATCACAGGCTCCTTTTCATGCCGTATGCTGGGTTCAAGTGTTTAAGAGGTGAAGAAGGGAGGACTCGGGGTCCCCCGGGCCATAGGAATCCAGGATGGACAGTGAGTCTGTGGCAGAGGGTGGCCCATGTTTGTCCCCTGGGTCCACTGAATAGAAAAGGGTGCTGGAGCTCTCACTGTGGGGCAATGGGATCAGTGGCGTCTTGGGAGTGTTGGCACTCAGGGTCGATCCCCAGCCCAGCACGGTGGGTTAAGGATTTGGCATTGTCACAGCACAGCTGTGACTGTGACTCGGATCTGATCACTGGTCTGGGAACTCCATATTGAAAACCAAAATGGAAAGAGAAAGAAAGAAAGGGAAAGACAGGAAGAAAGAAAGCGCAACCGAGAGAAAGGAAGGAAGGAAGAAAACGGGGCAGAGGGCCCAGCAGGGTGATGAGGATGAGGGTGGCTGGGTCCCCAGAGGCCTGCTGCTCCTGATCCCACTTTCCTTAGTTGGGGGGAGGGAGCGTCCCTCTGAGGGTGGGAAATCAGACTCCCTGGAAAGGCCGGATCTGGATCCTGCCCGAGGCCCACAGCTCCAGCCACTTGACCTTTAGCCCGGAGATCTCCACACCCCCAGGGCCCTCCCTCGGGCAGACCCCACTCTGCAGGCTCCAGCCCCTATTGGATCAGAGCCTTGGGCTCCCCCGGATCCCAACCAGGAGGCCCGGCTTACCTGTGAGGTGCAGGCTGCTGGCTGGAAGGGGCAGGGCGTGCCTGCCCGCCCAGAGCTCCAGCCGTCCGCCCGGCCCTGCACCGGGGGCCTGCTGCATGGTGCGCGGCGGCGCTCAGGCGGCAGCATGAAACCCAAGCTGAGGGGACATCAATCATTCATGGGGCAGCATGCCGGGAAACCCTAACCCCGGCCTAGCGGGGCCAAGTGACCGGCCAGACACCCCCATCCCCGGCCGGGTCAGGTGGCTAGAACCCCCTCATCCTGGGCCCTTCCAGCTCGGGACAGGCTCTTGGTCGCCCTAGGGTTCACCTCCTTCAGGGTCACCCCCATGACACTCAGTCATCTGTGATTTTTGTTTGTTTGTTTGTTTTGGCTTTTTAGGGCCTCATCCGCGGCATATGGAGGATCCCAGACTAGGGATCTAATCGGAGCTGTAGCCACCAGCCTACACCACAGCCACAGCAACACAGGATCCAGGCCGCGTCTGCAACCTACGCTACAGCTCATGGCAATGCCGGATCTGCAAACCGCTGAGCGAGGCCAAGGATCGAACCTGCAACCTCATGGTTCCTAGTCAGATTTGTTTCCACTGCGCCACGACGGGAACTCCTTAGTCATCTGTGACTTAAGGCCACTAGGGTCTGGCCTCTCTTCCTCAACATCACACTTCCTCTGCTCCAGCCAAGACAGCACTTGAGTGGGCCCCACGGTGGGAACTCATCCTCTCCTCGCCTGCCTAGCAGTCCTTTTTTTTTTTTTTTTTCCATTGTTAGGGCATATGGGAGTTCCCAGGCTAGGGGTTGAATCAGAGCTGCAGCCACAGCAAGGCAGGATCCTTAACCCACTGAGCAAGGCCAGGGATCGAACCCACATCCTCGTGGATACTAGCTGGATTTGTAACCCACCGAACCACAACGGGAGCCCACCTCCAGCCTTCGCCCACACTCCTGTCTGCGATGCTGTCCTCATCCTGCCTCAGCTAAGTCCCGCCCACGTCGTGCAAGTGGGCAGAGTATTGACCCTTCAGCAGTATTGGCCCCATTTTACAGGTGAGGCAACTGAGGCTTGGAGGCGAATTTGCTGGTTCTCCCAGCTCCTAAGTGGCAGAGCTGGAGTCCAAAACTCCTCGCAGCCACCTGTATCACTGAGGGCGCTTCCCTTGACGCATCAGGCCCTGCTCTGGCCACCCCCAGGCAGAGGGCCGGGATTAGGGCCTGGGCTGCCTGCCTCACTTACCCTAATCCCCCTCAGGGCCCGATCCGATCCCTGGCTAGCTGCGCTCAAGGGGCGGTGCATAAGCGGCTTTATGGGTCCCGAGAGGCAGGGGTGCTCCCTGGTGCTGCATCTTTGAGCCCCGTCACCCCTCTCCACATGGCCACAGAGCAGGTGGGGGAGCAGCATGGGGCCCCCCAGAAGCCCCCCGCGGGGGTCGAGGCTTCCGGTGGTGGTGCCCAGGGACTTCCCCTCACCAGGAGAAGGAGCAGCAAGAAGGAGAAGGGGCTCCGAGGGTCCCGGAAGGCCACTGGCAGCTCTGGGGAGCGGCCGCCGCCACAGGGCCCTGAGGCCCCGGAGAGCAGCAAGAACCCATCCAGGACCAGAGAAGGGCAGGAGGCACCAGGCCCTGCGGCCCCCGCGCTGGCCTCTCGTCGCCAGTCCCACCGGCACCATCCGGCCCCCCAGCACGATGCTGCTCAGAGGACGTACGGGCCTCTGCTGAACCGCATCTTTGGGAAGGTCAGGTGGGGCCAGGGCAGCCCTAGGGGGCCTGGGGGGGGGACCCAGGGGTGGGCTTAGTCCTCAGGCCTCCAGAAGCTTCTGCTCCAGACCCAGGAGCCTGGGGCCGTGGGGGCAGGGTTCTGAGTTTGGGGAAGCGCAGGTCTTGGGCAGTGGGCGGAGCTAGACCTCGAGCCCAGGGATCGTGGGAGCTCGGGGCTCCAGGAGCAGGAAGGGGCGGGGGTCCTCTCTTCTGGGGCCCCCGAGACTTCAGCCACCTTCTCCTGCCCTTGTGGGATGGACCCTGCCCAGGCCAGCCTGGGCTGGGGCCGAGGAGGAAAGATGGCCCGAGCCCTGGCTGGCCCCGGAGACAAGCTGGACTGTGCCTCTGCAGGACCGAGAGCTGGGCCCCGAAGAGCTGGACGGTGAGTAGCCCTTGCTGGCAGCGGCGGCTGGGAGGTGTCCCAGAGCCTGGCTGCCTGCGCCTGACGTCCCTCCGCTGCAGAGCTTCGGGCCGCCTTCGAGGAGTTTGACACGGACCGCGATGGCTACATGGGCTACCGGGAGCTGGGCGAGTGCATGCGCACGCTGGGCTACATGCCCACCGAGATGGAGCTCATCGAGGTCTCCCAGCACGTCAAGATGCGAAGTCAGTGTTCGACCCCCACCTCTGGGCAGGGGCGGGGCGGGAGCCGCCTGGCTTTGAGGCCCGATCCTCTCCCAGCCTCACGGTTCAGGGGAACAGAGGCGTGGGCAGGTGTTCCCACGTGTGCGCTGGGAGTCCAGCAAGGGCGATGGTGGAGTGAGGGGGGTGGCAGTTTCCAGGACAGTTTGACACTGGCCCTGGCACATGCGGTGGGTGGGGACAAGGAAGGCACCGGGCGATCCGAGAGAGGCCCCTGGGGCTCAGGCTGAGGATCCCCGTCTCTGGCTGAGAAAGTGGTTTGTGCTGGTAGCAGCCTGGGTGTCTCCCTCTCTCTCTCTGACCCTCCCGAGCTGCTGGCAAAGAGCCTCCTGAGGCTTGGTGAGACCGGGATTGACAGAACCCTGGGCATTTCTTGCAATTAAATGTCCCACGGGCCGCACTTGGGTGACTGTCATTAGCTGATGTGTCAAATATCGGATTCCCTCCACCCCCAGACACCTGCCTGGGTTTTCTTCTTTATGGTTTCCAAAATGGGAGGTGCTGAAGGGGAGATGTGAATATTTAGTGTCATGCTTCTTTCTTTCCCCCTAAGCTGTTAATTGATCACTAGTGCTTTTTATAACTGATGGCAGCTTATAATCCTGGAACTCTCTGGTATGGCTCCACGGGGGTACTTACTGCCGCCCGTGGGACTGTGGCACCTCATAGCCGTGAACTCCCACCCCAACAGCACTCTGACCTCAGATGAGGAGAGGCGTTCAGTAAGTCACCTGAGGCCACACCATGAGTGTGGCAGAGGCAGGCTTTGAACCCCAGCGCTGTCTGGGTTCCACAGCCGGGTTTCTTTCTTCCGGGTTTTCTTTCTTTCCTCCACGGGTGCTTTGCTGAGAGCGCTTGAGCGCTTTGTCCCCCGCAGAGCCCGCAGAGCCCGCGGCCCGGCAGCCTCCTCTCCCCCTGGGGGCGGCCGGGGAGGGGCTGGCCCTCGAGACTTCCTGGCTTGGGCCCCGGCCCTCACCACCTGTGCCTGGGTCCCCAGTGGGTGGCCGCGTGGACTTCGAGGAATTCGTGGAGATGATGGGCCCCAAGCTGAGGGAGGAGACAGCGCACATGCTGGGAGTGCGGGAGCTGCGCATCGCCTTCCGCGAGGTGCGGAGCGTCCAGACTGGGGGCGGGGGTGGGGGGCGCTTACGGGCAGCACCCTTACTGGCCTCAGCCTCCGGAGGCTTCGAGCCCTGCAGCTGGTGGGAGGAGGGCCGGGGAGGGGTGGGAGAGGGTTTGGCTCACTCCCAGCTCAGGGATCCACCCAAGGAGACTTCCTGGGGCAGGGGCGCCCCCTTCAGCCTGGGAGGAGGGGGAGAGGGAGGAGGAGGGTTTGCCTGGATGAAGATGGAGGCGTCCACCCACGGGACATGGCAAGGTGGAGGCGGGTTCTGGCAGAGGCCGCTTTGGCTCGGAGAGGCTGAGCCCTGCCGGAACCCCAGTTTGACAGGGACAGGGATGGGCGAGTCACCGTGGCGGAACTGCGACAGGCGGCACCCGCTCTGCTGGGGGAGCCACTGGCGGGCTCGGAGCTGGACGAGATGCTCCGAGAAGTGGATCTCAACGGCGACGGCACCGTAGACTTTGATGGTGAGTTTCCTACTCGGCCACCCCATCCCACCCCGTTCCTCTGGCTCCCAGGCTAAGCCCAGTGCCTCCTGGGATCCCTGACCTGGACCTGCCCAAGCTCCGCCCCTTCTCTCCCGCAGAGTTTGTGATGATGCTTTCCACTCACTGAGGCCCCCTCCGGCCCCAGACACCAACCGGGTTCACGCTGCACACCCTCCGCACGAGGTCCCAGGATGAAAGAGACCCAGCAGGCCCGGGCTTCTTTTGCTTCTGACAACATCTGGCTGGAGAGTTGGCTCGTAACGTCACCTACCCACCCTCATCCTCGCTTCCCTCCCACGCAAGCTGCCTGGAGGAAACCTTCCCGTTAAGTGCCCCATTCCCACCCCCCCCACCCCCGCTCCCGCCCCCGTGTGAGCGAGATTTGGATCTCTCCAGCCCTTGGGAGGTAGGGAGCTCCCTGGCATTGGGGGCATTCAAAGAGGGGGCAGTGTACTGGGGGATTCGGTAACATGCTGAATTGAGAGGGTGGTAGATGCCTCCCACTACTTATATGTAGAATACGCATTTTTTTTTTTTTTAAGCTGACCTTGAAAGAAAAGGATGACCTCAGGAACCAAAGACAAAGCGAGACTGCAAAGCTGGGTGGTGGGAGGGGGGCTGCAGAGGTAGAGAGGTTTGGGAGCCTGGGCTCTGACACCCAGGAGGGACAAAAGATCTATAAAAAGCTGGGGAGCAAGACGTGACCCCAGTACATTCTAGGGTCTCAACAGGCTCCTCTGTTCTTGAAAAGGGAGTTCCCGTTCTGGCCAGTGGGTTAAGAACCCAACTGGTATCCATAAGGTTCCATCCCTGGCCCCGCTCAGTGGGTTAAGGGTCCAGCGTTGCCATGAGCTGTGGTGTATGTAGGTCGCAGACGTGGCTCAGATCCTGCGTTATTGTGGCTGTGGCATAGGCCGGCCACTGTAGCTCCAATTCGACCCCTAGCTTGGAAACTTCCATATGCCACGGGTGCAGCGTAAAAAGCACAAAAAAAAAAAGGGACCAAAATGTGCCTCCACCTATTAGCCTGAGAAAGTGACGAGGGAAGGTATTCAGGATCTTGAGTGGAAAAAGTTACCCCAGTGAACCTGAAAATCAGGCCGTACTCAAGCAGGAGTGTGGTTTATGTCCATGTGTGAAAAGCTGAAGAAACAGGAAAAAAAAACTGCTGAGAAGGGCACTCTTTCAAACCCTGTCTTTTTAGGGCCGCACCCCTGGCATATGGAGATTCCAGGCTAGGGGTCTAATTGGAGCTACAGCTGCCAGCCTAGGCCACAGCCACAGCCACACTGGATCCTTAACCCACTGAGCAAGACCAGGGATTGAACTCGTGTCCTCATAGGTACTAGCCAGGTTCGTTTCTGCTGAGCCACGACAGGAACTCCAACCCTGTTACTTCTGAAAATGAACTCATGACAACAAATTACAAAACGCATAAGGAAACAGGTCCATGAGGGAGACTAGGCAGATGCAGCCAACAGGAGGATCAGCACAAATTCTGAGCATAAATCAGAAAACGGTCTAGAAGAGACCATTAAATAAATGCAAAAACATGGAGTTCCCAGCATGGCGCAGCGGAAAAGAATCCGACCAGGAACCACGAGGTTGTGGGTTCGATCACCGGCCTCGCCCAGTGGGTTAAAGATCCGGCATTGCCGTGAGCTGTGGTGTAGTTTGCAGACGTGGCTCGGATCTGGCGTTGCTGTGGCTGTGGCAAAGGATGGCAGCAACAGCTCTGATTAGACCCCTAGCCTGGGAACCTCCATATGCCACAGGTGTGGCCCTAAAAAGCCAAAAAAAAAAAAAAGTATTAGCAATTAGACCCTCCAAAGCTTTTTTCACTGGCGACAGAAGATGCCAGAGGAAAATGGAATACATTGTTTTACACAGAGGAAAAATAATTGCCAGCCAAGAAGCCTATACCTAAACCAAGCTCATATTGTTTAAGAATGAAGATGAAATACAAACGTTTTTTCAACAAGCAAAGCCTGAAAGGGTTTCCCTCCCATAGACTCTTATTGAAGGGACGGCTGCAGGAGGAGGGAAGTTCAAGGCCGGGTATGTACTAAATAACGGGAACGAAACATACTGGTAGACCTAAAGAAACATTAGGTATAAAAAAATAATTCCGAGGATTTTAAAAACAAGGAGGGATAGGAGTTCCTGTTGTGGCGCAGCAGAAACGAGTCCAACTAGTAACCATGAGGTTGCGGGTTCCATCCCTGGCCTCGCTCAGTGGGTTAAGGCATTGCCGTGACCTGTGGTGTGGGTCGCAGACGCGGCTTGGATCCTGCGTTGCTGTGGCTGTGATGCAGGCCGGCAGCTGTAACTGTGATTCAACTCCTAGCCTGGGAACTTCCATAGGCTGCAGGTGCAGCCCTAAAAAGACAAAAAAATAATAAAATAAATAAAATAAACAAAAAAATAATAGACAAAAATAAAATGGAAGAAGGGAAGGGATATATATTTTTAAAAGTTTATTTCTTTGCTGTGTCCGTGGCATGTGGCAGTTCCTAGGCCAGAGACTGAACCCCCGCCACAACAGCAACCCCAGCCACTGCAGTGACAACTCTGGATCCTTAACCCGCTGTGCCACAAGAGAACTCCAGGAGAGGCTATTTCAGACAGGCTGAAGTCTTTTCTTGTTTTTCCTAGAGGAAGAGAGATTAACTTGAGACCATGTTAATCACAGAAGGGGAATCATTAATACAGCAGCAACAGAGGTAGGCTGTTCCCTTCTCAACAGTCAAATTAACAGAGGAGGAAAAGACAGGAAGTGAAAAATCCTTGATTAAACCAGTAGCAGGTTGGGAAAGAGGAAAAAAACAAAGGAAAACAAAGTCTACAGAAAACATCAAAACAGAAGGTAGAAATAATCCTTTAAATACAAAAATTAGGAGTTTCCGTCATGGCTGAATGGTTAATGAACCTGATGACATGGGTTCAATCCCTGGGCCTCACTCAGTGGGTTAAGGATCTGGCGTTTCCATGAGCTGTGGTGTAGGTCGCAGACACAACTCAGATCTGGCGTTGCAGTGGCTGTGATGTAGGCTGGCAGCTGTAACTCTGATTCTACCCCTAGCCTGGGAACCTCCATATGCCACCGGTGTGGCCCTAAAAAGACCAAAAAAAGAAAAAAATTACAATAAATATAAGCAGATTAAGTTTTTTGGTTAAAAGTCAAGAGTCTCAAGTCCCAGAAGAAAATGTCCATGTTAGGTTGGGGTCCCTGCGAGTGGTAGAGACCCCAAAAAGCAATGTCTCAAACTGGATGGATGTCCCCCACTGGAAGAGTTTTAGGTTAAATCCAACTGTACGGGCTTCAGGGCCCAGGCTCCTTCTGCTGGCTGCTCTGCCACTCTGAGGGTGTACCCACGTTTGCTTGTTTCCCAGCTGGCGGGATGGAGGCAGGGACAAAGAAGAAAGGGAGCAAAAAGCATGGACCACCTATACGCCATTAGGCAGGGCTCCCCGCCTGCTACGCCAAGTTGCAAAGGATGCCGGGAAATGTGGTCTTTATTTCAGGTGGCCTTGTGCCCAGCTAGAGACCAAAGGTTCCTCTACTGCAAGAAGAGAGACCAGATCCCAAAAGGCAGATACCAGGCTCTTGCAGCCAAGGGCAGGATGTCTAAGAGACATATTCAAAGTGTAAAGACAACTGAAAGGCTGAAAGTGATGGCTTGGGAAAAAAGATTTGCTAGGAGAGAATTAAGCAAAAGAAAGCTAGTATAACTACAGGCATATCAGAAACAGCGGGCTGTGGGGCAAAAAACATTAAGGATAAATTGAGTCACAATTCACAGGAAATCTAATGTTTCCAATCTGCTTGCGACTACTAATGTATTTTCCAACTAAAAATAAATCATAGAGTTTAGATATTCACTATTTCCTGAGGATAGTGTTGCTGTTACTCCAACTCGGTTTACGTAAATTAACCAGCAAAAACCAAGCACGTTGGGAGTTCTTGCTGTGGTGCAATGGGATCAGCAGTGCCTCTGGGGCGCTGGGACACAAGTTCGATCCCCAGCCCAGTACAGTGGGTCAAAGATGCAACGCTGCCACAGCTGCAGTGCAGATTCCAACTGCGGCTCGGATCTGATCCCTGGCCTGGAACTCAACATGCTTCGGGGAGGCCAGAAAATAAACAACAAAAAAATCAAGCACATCAGTCACATTAAAACTTTAAACTTTGGGATTCAGTGTTCTGCCAACATGTTCATACAGATCAAGAAACGGCAAACTTTTTCTGTGGAGGGCCAGAGTCGATTTTAGGCTTTGGGCACCACTTGGTTTCTGTCACTCTGCTGCTGTAGTTTCTATGGCTGAGTAGCCAGAGTCAACACATAAGTGTGGCTGCATTGGAAATTTAATAAATACTAATTAAATTTGATTTACTGACACTGAGATTTGACTTTTGTAAACTTTTTTTTCTTATTATCCTTTCTCTTTTTTCCAGACATTACTAAATTGTAAAAGCCATTCTTAGCTGGGACTCTATCGGGCCTGTGGAGTATGGCTTGCTGACTCTGATACAGTCTTTTTATTTTTTTCCCCACACCCACGTCATGTGGAAGTTTCTGGCCCAGGGATTGAACCCAAGCCACAGCAGTGACAATGCCAGATCCTTAACCTGTTGCACCACAAGGGAACTCCCTGTGATAGTCTAATAATGTGTAGAATCACCATTTCTGGGATCACTTTCTGTGAAGATTGTGAAGCGACAGGGAGTTTCCCGGTGGCCTAGAGTTAAGGATTCGGCGTTTGTCACCAAAAAATAAAACTGCAAAGTGACAGAAAGTTATGAGCTAGTAGCAACTCTATATTAATGGCTGATTTGCCCACTTTCAATGAGTGCTTTTCATAGTTTTTCTGTTTTCCATGTTTGTTCTGATTATATCTATTGAAATGTAATTTTGTGTCTGATTAATCTGGTAATATAAACTGTGGCTCATATCCTGTATCTCGGTTTTTTGGGGTTTTTTTGTTTTTTTGCATTTTCTAGGGCCGCAAGTGTGGCATATGGAGGATCCCAGGCTAGGGGTCTAACAGGAGCTGTAGCCGCCGGCCTACACCACAGCCACAGCAACGCAGGATCCGAGCCGCGTCTGCAACCTACACCACAGCTCACGGCAATGCTGGATCCTTAACCCACTGAGCGATGCCAGGGATCGAACCCGCAACCTCATGGTTGCTAGTTGGAATCGTTAACCACTGAGCCACAATGGGAACTTCAACAGAGCACCTTCTTAACGACACTCATGTGTTACTGGGGGCGGCAAACTGTCAGCGTGTAAGTACGCGAACAAGGTCCCCTCAGCCCGCGCTCATGCGGCCAGCCCCTCAGTTGGGTTAGGGTAAGGGTTAGCTTGCTGATCCTCAGCTCCGTCTGAGTCATGGAAGCCCAGGGTTATGTTCTTAACTCTTGCCCTTGGCGGAGCCATCTCGCTGGGCCTCGGTTTCCTTCACGGTGAGCAGGAAATAACCTGTGCTAAGTGCTTCGCACAGGACCTGATGCCTTCTAAGAGTCTGATAAATGGCAGCTATTATGATCTCAGATTTCAAGGTTCTC
>PVHT021183668.1:1853934-1910407 GCA_004024745.2 Catagonus wagneri | reverse complement strand
TGATCCTCAGCTCCGTCTGAGTCATGGAAGCCCAGGGTTATGTTCTTAACTCTTGCCCTTGGCGGAGCCATCTCGCTGGGCCTCGGTTTCCTTCACGGTGAGCAGGAAATAACCTGTGCTAAGTGCTTCGCACAGGACCTGATGCCTTCTAAGAGTCTGATAAATGGCAGCTATTATGATCTCAGATTTCAAGGTTCTCAAAGATTCTGTTCCCTGCTTATTGAGATCCTGCGATGCTTGGATCTTCCAAAATTCTGAGATGGTCTGTTTCCAGGGTTCTAAGAGTCTTTGATCACTGAGGTTTTTGGTCACACAGGCCCTGCTTTCCATGTCCTCTGCCCCCATGTTCTTTGCCCCAGGTCCTTCTCCCACCTTCTGGGCTGGGAAGTAGGGCAGCGGGGGAGGAGGCTGGCCTGCTGCCTCCTGGTGGCCCACATTTGGAGCTGGCTGTGCCAGCCCAGGGCCCCAGAGCCAGGCTGGAACCAGGATACCAGCCTCCAGGCCCCAGGCCTACGTCATGAGTGCCCTTGGCCATGGCCACCAGGACAGGCACCAACACTACCGCTCCAAGAGGGGGCAGGGGCGGGACCTACTCCACTGAGGGCTGAGGGAGCCAGAGCCTGGACGAGCCTCCTCCAGGCTTGCAGGGCAGCTCTGCCCTGATATACTGTGCCCTTGGGCAAGTCTTGGAGCATCGGGACATCCTGGGTACCACGGGGAGATGGGCAGTCCTGGATCCCTTCAGCCCCAGGATCAGCCCTTTTCTCAGCCTTCCCAGGATGGGGCTCTGGCCAGGCTGGTGAGGTGGTCAGGGATAGTGGAAGTAAAACGTAACTGTCGGTGGGAATTAAGCACCCCTTTTATTAGCGCAAACCACCACCAACCCAGCAGCCCCAGGGCTGGAGAATAAGTTAAGGCACAGAGCAGGGAAGGGAAGACTTTCCTAGGTAATGGCCTGAGGCCCTGCCCCAAACTCCCTGAGCAGACACCAGGGGACTGGGGACTCCAGGGTCCGAGAGGGGCTTTTCCCTTGAGATGAAGGACCCGAAGCGGGGCGCGGGCCCCAGGAACGCCCCTCCTAGGGAAACGCCAGGAGGCCGCAGGGGCCCCTCGGAACCGATGCTGGATCCCGCCGTCCGCTGGCAGCTCACTTCTCGAAGTAGGGCAGGTAGAAGAACTGGAAGCCCCGGTGGCCCTTGACAGCGCAGTAGATGAAGATCACGTGGTAGACTGCGGGGCGGGGTCTGTCAGCGCCCGGGCCCCGCCCAGGACCCACGCCCCGCCCCCGCCCCGCCCCGCCCGGCACCCGCTCTCACCTCCGGGCACCAGCAACAGGAAGCCCGGCACGAAGAAGATGGCGCTGGAGACACCTGCGGGAGGGGCGGGTCAGGGCGGGAGGCTCCCGGGCGGGACCGCGGGCTTGCTGCCCCGGCAAGTCTCCCTCTCCGAGGTAAAAGCGGTCGTTTCCTGCCGGGAGGGCACCGAGCGCCGGGGAGGCGGAAGGGCTTGCCAAGGACCCCTGGGCACCAGCGGGGAGCGAGCGCCGCCTGCGGGGATAGGAGGGGGCGCTCACCTGGCGAGGGGGCCACCTCCAGTCCCACGCCGGTCAGGATCAGCACTGCACACAGACGGAGCCGCGAGGGTGAGGGCAGGTGCCGGGGGCGGGAGCTGGTGGCAGGGTGGGGACCTCCACCCACAACCCCCAACGTGGCTTGGGCCTGAGGAATGGTGTCCCCCCACCTGAGCTGGAGGTCCCCTGGGCAGAAAACCGCCCGGGGAAGCTCACCAAGCTCTGTTTTCAGAGCAGGGCACCTGGCAGGCCCTGGGAGATGTCTATGCAACGAGAGATTTTTGTCTGCCCCTTGGTGTGGCCTTTCAGTCAGTCAGCAAACATTTATGTTGTAACTGCTGAGTGCCTGGAACTGAGAATCCCTCGGGGAAAGGCGGATGAGGTCCCTGCCCCCGTGGCCCTTCCCTAGTGGAGCAACCAAGAACCTCCCGGGTACAACCCCAGATCAGCCCGGTGGCCTGGCGGAGCAGGGAGGGCTTCTTGGAGGCAGTAGCATCTAAGCTGAGCAGGCGCAGCAGCAGCAGCTACCATTTAGTGACCGTTTACCAGGCGCTGCCAGGCACTGGGCTAAGTGTGTCACATGCAGCACCTTATTTGTCACCTTGACTGAATGAGCAAAGTATTATCCCCATTTCACAGAAGAGGAGACTGAGGCACAGAGTGGGGAAGACCTCGCCCAGGGCTGCATTTGGAAGAAGGTGGAGGTGATCTGACTCCAGAGGCTTGGCAGAGAGGGAGGGGAGCATTCCAAGTGGAGGGAACAGCCTGGCAAAGGCCCAGAGTCTGGAGGGAACTTGGGGCTTTCTAGGAACTTCCAGCTTTTGGCGAGATTGGAGAGGCAAGAGTCCAGGCTGGAGTTTGGCAGGGCCTGTAGGCCTGAGGAGGGGTGTGGACTTTGGCCAAGGACAGCGGCCATTGGGGAAGCTGGGGAGGTCATGACTGGATCAATTTTTCAGACCCAGAGAGTCCTGGTCCCCAGGTAGAGGATGGGATGGGGGGAGCTGGGTTCTGCAGTGGGGGGCGGGGAGGGGTGCCGTACAGCACAGAGGGCTGAATGGCCACCGTGCACTGCTATGTGGTTTGTGCTCTTCACAGAACAGCTCAAAAAGGGCACGACTGGGGTTGAAATTCGCTCCCGGTACCCTGGCTTAGAACTGTGGGCTCTGCCCACTCAGAGGAAGCATCTTTTTCTAATTTCTACCAAGACCCTTTACAGAAAGGCCTGGCAATGTCACTGTTGTGGGTTTAAATCCCAACTCGTCTCCTTGCCAGCTGTGACCTTTCACCTGCTGAATCTGTGTCCTCATTTTTGAACAGGGATGGTAATGATGCCTGCCCTGTCGGGTGCTGAGAACAGAATGAGGCAGGGAAGGTGGCCTGTGTGACCTGTGGCCAGCGTGCAGTTAGGGAAGTGGCAGTCGTTCCCACCCACCCCCACCCCCCCGCCCGCACACAGAGCCCCAGGGCCAAGGCAAGAATGCTATGCTGCTCGGCTTTCTGGCTACGGGGCTCTGACATTCTTGGAGGAGGGAGGGCGGCTGCCACAGTTGGGTCCTCCTCTTGATCCCAACCCTAGGTCCTTTGTGGGGACCCTGACTCCTCAGCCCCGTAGAATGTGGAGCATGGGAGTCAGAAAACATCTGGCTGTGGTTTTCTGCCTGCTCGGGGCCTCAGTTTCCCCACTTGGGTAAAAGCGGCGGAGGAGAGGTCCCACCCCACTGTCAGTTCTTGGACTCCAGAGAAGGGGCGGCGGCGGGTACCCTGTGGATCAGGCTGGCAGGGCACTCTGCGGCCTTGGCCGAGGGGCGGGCGTATCCCTACACATAGGTTCTGGCTCGTGGTTCTTACCTCTCGCTTGCCGTGTGACTCTGTAAGGAAGGAAGCTAAGCCTGCCCTGAATCTGGCTCAGAGTAGACAGAATAAATGGGAGCTGTTACTCTCTGTTCCTGGATGGATTAAACAGGCAAAAAAAAAAAAAACCCCAAACCAAAACAAAAACCGGAAATGTCTGGAGCACTGAAGCAGGTTCCATTTCCAATTACGTGTGATTTCCTGGCTGTGTGACCAGGGGACGGACCTGCCCTTCCCAAGGCCTCAGCTCCCTCACCTGTAAAATGGGGGTGGGGTCACGGCAGCCAACTGCCTCTGCAGGACGCTGGGAGGCTCAGTGTACCGGGGAATGTAGAACCTGAACAAAAACGGGGTGGGGGGACGCACCCCGATGGATGGAGGGAGGCGGGGAATCCAGGGGGCCCTCGGGGGCACTCACCCAGCCCCAGCAGGAGGAGCAGGAAGGAGGCCAGCACTACCCGGCGGTTCTTCTGGATCAAAGGGTGTTGAGTCCAGCTGGATGGCCGCAGAGCAGGATGGGTGTGAAAGAGGTGACAGGAGCCCCACCCCACCCCTCCCCCTCCCCCACCTGGAGCGCCGGCTGCTGTGCGGGGCAGGGTCTCACCTGCAGCAGGCGTTGTAGGAGCGCTGGGTGCTGTTGCTGATGGTGCTAAAGGACCACTGGGAGCTGCGGATGGACGTCCGGGCAGGATCTCTGCAGGACAAGTGGGCCCAGCGAGGGGGAAAGCGGAAGTGAGGAGGGGACGCCTTGGGACATGGGCTGGGTGTTCCTGCAGGATTAGGGGACACTGATCCCCTGAGGGGTCAGGGGTGAAGACGAATTCAAGGGCTGGGGGTTCCTGCAGGACAAAGAGCCTGGTCGGGGGGTGGTGAGGCTGGCACTAGGGTAGGGTGCAGGACAGGGGACCCCCGTAGGCGTCTCTTGTAGGACAGGAGGTGAGAGCTGAGGAAGGTGAGGAAGAGGACTGAGCAGGGGCCTGGAGCCAAGGGCGTGGGCTAGGAGTTCAGGGTGGGTCCCCACCTGGCCCTGACCTGGTGCAGACTCCCCCAGCCGGCTCCGGAGAGGCTTGGGCTCCATCCTCATCGTTTTCCAGGTTCTGTTTCAGAACACAGGGCTTAGTGGGGTTACGGGGTTCAGGCCGTTCCCCACACCCTTCCGGTGAAGAAGAAAGCCAGCCCACACAGCTGTTTGCCGGGCCACTTGACAGCTACTCCCTCCGCCCGGCCCTCCCCAAAGAAGAACAACGGGTTTGATGATTCACAGAAACTGAAACCCCGGTAGGAGGTGGGTGCTGGGGGCTTCGGCAGGGAGGAGCCCGCAGGGGCTGGTGAAGGGCTCCCAGCATGGGTCCCAGGGCCCTGTGATCTCCCAAGCTTGGGAGTCAGGGTGGAGGTGTCAGGATGGTATTTCAGGGGCCCAGTATGGAGGCTCTGGATGTGGGGTGCCAGGGAAGGGCAAGCCAAAGGTTTCCAGGTTTGGGGCACAGGAATCTGGTCCAGCATTCTAGAGTTGGTGAAGGTGCTCTGGGAAATCGGGGATTTCCAGTTTAGCGGGCAGCAAGGCATCAGCCGGCACTTGGGACTCATCATGTGAGCGGGGGGGCCTCGGGCTCTGGAGGGAAGGAAGGCAGGGGACTTCCAGAACAGAAGAGGGGGTGCCGGCTCCCGTTAGAGTGTCTGGCCTGGTCCTCAGGGGACTGCTCCTGAGTATGAACAAAGTTTGGTTCTGGTACGGAGGAGCTTCCTGCCCTGGGAGGTCGGGGGAGGGAGGGTCAGTACCCAGGATCGGTGGGGCCTCCTGGATGGGATCTCTAGCTCGGGGTGGGGTACCAGCTCCCGGATCTGGATTCTGGGCTCGCCAGTGGTGGTCGGGCACAGAAATCACAGCTGAGAGTTTGGGCAGGGATCTGGATCAGTGGCCACATCCGGAAGGCGATCACCCACTCCGGCTGAGGCCTCCAATCAGATTCTCCCGAGCTGGGATTCTCTGGGGTCCGCTCAGACCCAGGTGTGGGGTGAGGTGGGCCGGGCCCTTCACCTGGTAGCGCAGCCGGGACTGCTTGTCCTCCTCGGCCACCTCGAACCGGGCCCGGCGCTCGAAGTGCAGCGGCCCGAAGCGGGCGACCCCGCCAGACTCGGGCCCAGGGCCCGCGTCCTCCAGGGACAGTTCGAAGGCGTCATCGATGCAGAACTGGGGCCGGGCGGCGCTCATCGCCCCAGCCCGCTCAAGCGCCCAGCGCCGTCGCCATGGGCTCCCGCCTGCCCGGCGTCGCCAAGGCCCCGCCCCTGCGCGCAGGCCCCGCCCCGTGCCGTCGTCTAGGTTGCTCGACGGTCCGGCGCCCAGGCCGAGGCCCCGCCCTTCCATGACGGCCCCGCCCTCAGCAGGCTAGAACTGCCGAGCGCCGAGCTGACTAGTGGACTGGGCCGCCTCTCGTCCGGAACCAGCTGGGCTCGCGGCGCCGCCCAGCGGCCGCCTAGGCGAGCGACCGCGGATGCCGCTTTCGAGCACAGTCCCTGGGCCTGTACGCGCCGGCCTCCCAGGCCCGAGATGGAGCCTTCTGCATCCGAGCTCGCTCCTCCAGTGCCAAGGGGACTCTTAGGAACGGTTTTCCCACCCTTTCTGACCATGGCCCGTCCCCGGGGGGGGACTCTCGCCGCCGTGCAGGTGTAGCTTTTACTCTCCTCCAATACAGTCTCCACGCAGCAGTTTACCTGAAAGTGCCCTTTTAAGACATATCGGATACTTTTCTCTCTGTTAAATAAAACCTTTTTTTTTTTTAAAGTGTGCTGCCAAGTCACTCCTCTGCATAAAACCATCCCTTGGTTTTCCACTGTGGTTAGTATATAGTATCTGAACTGTTGACTGAGGCCCGCAAAGCGCTGGCCCCTGCCGGCTTCTCCCAGTCCCCTGCCCTCCCTTCACCTCACTCAGCAGCACAGGCCCCACTCCTTCCCTTCTCTGGGAGATCATTTCATGATTGGATCCCTGCTCCAGTGGCACTTCTCAGACAAGCCATCCCTGACTGCTGTCTAAAGTCAGTTTCTTGGGAGTTCCTGTTGTGGTACAGTGGAAATGAATCCAGCTAGCATGCATGGGGATGCGGGTTCAATCCATGGCCTTGCTCAGTGGGTTAAGGGTCCAGCGTTGCCATGAGCTGTGGTGTAGGTCGCAGACGTGGCTGGAAACTGGCATGTCTGTGGCTGTGGTGTAGGCCGGCAGCTGCAGCTCCAATTTGACCACTAGCCTGGAAATTTCCATATGCCCTGGGTGGGGCCCTAAAAGCAAAAATAAATAAATAGATAAAGTCACTTTCATGGAGTTCCAGTTGTGGCTCAGCAGTAACTATCCGGACTAGTATCCATGAGGACCCGGGTTTGATCCCTGGCCTCGCTTAGTGGGTTAAGGACCTGGTGAGCTGTGGTGTAGGTCGCAGATGTGACTGGAACTGGCATTACGGTGGCTGTGGCATACACCAGCAGCTACAGCTCCGAATCGACCCCTAGCTTGGGAATTTCCATATGCTGTGTGCGCAGCCCTAGAAAGATAAAAAAGTAAAGTCAATTTCATATCACACAGCACTTACCAGAAATTTGTTTTATTTTATTTTTCTTTGTTTTTTGTTTTTAGGGCTGCGCCTGTGGCATATGGAAGTTCCCAGGCTAGGGGTAGAATCGGAGCTACAGCTGCCAGCCTGCACCACAGCCACAGAAACGCTGGATCCAAGTTGCATCTGTGACCTACACCACAGCTTGCAGCAACGCTGGGTCCCTAACCCACTGAGCGACGCCGGGGATCGAACCCATATCCTCATAGATACTAGTCAAGTTCTTAACCTACTGAACCACAACAGGAACTGCCAAATTAGCTTATTTTACGCTGTCTTATCACTGTGTCTGCCATGCCCAGAACAGCGTTTGGCACTAAGTAGATCTTTAGTGAACATTTGTCGAAGATGCAAATGAGTGCTTGGCCCAAATCCCAAATGCATGCAAGCGGTAGAACTGGGATTTGAACCCAGGCCCACCAACCTCTAGGGGCGCGTATCCTCCTCCACACACCCACCCCACCTCACCTTGTGACCTCACGTGCAGAGCTGAGCTGAGTCAGTCCTGCTTCTCAGTTTGTGAACATCATCTCATCGCAATGAGCAAGATCCCTCGAGTTATGTTATTCGTTTTCCCTCCTCCGCTCCGTTTCCCCCCTCCCCGCTCCCTTCCCTCGGACCCCAGATCAGTGTGCTCAGCCAGCTTCCTTGAATGCTGCCTGGCCCTCTGTTCCGCATGGTGCTGGCTCCCATGTGGATGTATTTGCAATTTACAAACATGGTACCGTGTATAAAACTCATTCTGTTTACATTTTTACACTCAACACTAATATCTTCCACATGCATCTCATTTCTGCTTCTACTAGCTGCGTGTGGCATTCCGTGCTGAGCGTCTCGCTTTTGTTACCGGCCCCCCAATGGCACACACTGAGCTTGGCCTCAACGCCCCCATTGCATTTGTCGCTGTTGTAAACATCTTCGCCCAGTCCCCTCATGGACTGTGGGAAAATCCCTCTTGAAGTAGGACTCCCAGGCCCTTGATGTCACAAATCTCCGAGGACGGTCTCTAGAGTGGTTGTACGAATTTGCACACCTGCCACACAGGTTCTGATTTTCTCTAAGCGCTTGGTATTCCCGCTTTTTGAATGGCCTGCCAGCCTGTGCCTCATTTCCACCTGGCGTCTCTGACAATGGGACAATCTGAACAGATCTTCATGCACTTGTCAGTCACAGTGGCCCCTTTGCTGTGAACTGCGTATTCGTAGCCTTTGGCCGTTTCGTTCTGTTGGGTTTCTAGCCTTTTTCCTGTTGATTCACATATCTGTACACATACATCTAAGCCTTTTTTTTTTTTTTAATGGCCTCACCCATAGCACATGGAAGTTCCCGGGCCAGGGATTGAATCTAAACCGCAGCTGCAGCCTCCTCACAGCTGCAACAACACCGGATCCTTTAACCCACTGGGCCAGGCCAGGCTCAGGTTTTAACCTCTTGCTAGGTTTTCTTGTTGCACATATCTCCTCCTGTCTTTGTCTCCTTACTTTGACTAAGTTGCCCTTAATTCATTAATTAATTAATTTTGGCTGCACCTACAGCATATGGGAGTTCCTGGGCCAGGGATCAAACCCTCACCACAGCAGCAGCCCCAGCCACTGCAGTGACAATGCTGGATCCTTAACCCACTGCACCACAAGAGAACTCCTAAGGAGTTCCTGTCGTGCTGTGGAGGAAACGAATCCGACTAGGAACCATGAGGTTGTGGGTTCAATCCCTGGCTTTGCTCAGTGGGTCAAGGATCTGGCGTTGCCATGAGCTGTGGTGTAGGTCACAGATGTGGCTCGGAGCCTGAGTTGCTGTGGCTGTGGTGCAGGCAGGCAGCTGTAGCTCTGATTCATCCCCTAAACTGGGAACCTCCATATGCTGCAGGTACGGTCCTAAAAAGCAAAAAAATAAAAAAATAAAGTGTCCTTAATTAAGAAAAAAACTCTCTCTCATTTTTTTTCCTTTTTTTTTTTTGCTTGTTAGGGCCACACCCACGGAATATGGAGGTTCCCAGGCTAGGGGTCTAATTGGAGCTACAGCTGCCGGCTCACACCACAGCCACACAGGATCTGAGCCCCGTCTGCGACCTACACCACAGCTCATGGCAACGCCAGATCCCCGACCCACTGATCGAGGCCAGGGATCGAACCCGCAACCTCATGGTTCCTAGTCAGATTTGTTTCCGCTGTGCCACAATGGGAACTCCGAGAAAATTCTCATTTTTATACAGTCAAATCCATCAGGTTTGTGCTCTTTGAGACTTGTTTGAAGTGTTCCCTCACCCCGAGATTACAAAAATATTCTCCAACGTCTTATTCTATCAGCCTGATGGTTTTACTGTGTAGAAGTGTTGTGATGAGACAGTTTGCTGACCCAGGGCAGAACCGCCTGCGCTGTAATTGTAATTCCAGCCTCCTGCTCACTAGCTTCGCGATCTTGGAAGGTCAGGACGGGGGGGGGGGGAATGAGGAGGCATTTGGCTTGGGTGAAAAATGAGAGGGGACACCAAAAACTCAAGAAGCAAAATCACTACTATTTTCATGCTTTTTCTTTATTTTTTCCTCCCGCATCTGCAGCATATGGAAGCTCCCCAGACAGGGATTTTAATGCATCATTATTATTATTATTACTTTTGGTCTTCACGGCATATGGAGGTTCCAAAGCTAGGGGTCAAATCGGAGCCATAGCCGCAGGCCTACACCACAGCCACGGCAACGCCAGATCTGAGCCACATCTGGAACCCACACCGCAGCTCGCAGAACGCTGGATCCTTTAATCCGCTGAGTGAGACCAGGGATCAGACCCGCATCCTCATGGATACCAGTCGGGTTCATTACTGCTGAGCCACAAGAAGAAGTCCAAAATGTCCGAATTTTAAACAAAAACAGGATTCGATCATGCACCACGACTCGTTTCAAGTCCTGGCCTGGCCTCGGGCAGGTTATATAGCCTCTCAGTGCCCGTTCCCTCATTTTTCGGGTGGAGGTAATGACAGTCGCCTTCACGGCATTAATTTAGGATTAAAGTCAGTGCACAGTAAGGGGCAAAATGTGGTGCCTGGCGCATATATGTACTTGATCCATGTTAAGTGTTATCACAATTCGTAAGATCCTTAACCCTATGGGGTCTACCTTTGGATGTGGTGCAAAAAAGAAATCCAGATTTATTTCAGAGTAGAGTGGGCCAGTTTCCTCAGCACTGTCTACCGACCAGTTTTCTCCTCTGAATTGTGGGGCCACTTTTAACACATATGAAGAACATTATTGGACGTTCCCGTCATGGCTCAGGGGAAAACAAATCCAACTAGTAACCATGAGGTTGAGGGTTCGATCCCTGGCCTTGCTCAGTGGGTTAGGGATCCGGCGTTGCCGTGAGCTGTGGTGTAGGTTGCAGACGCGGCTCAGATCACATTTTGCTGTGGCTGTGGTCGTAGGCCAGCAGGTGCAACTCCAATTTGACCCCTAGCCCCCAGCCTGGGAACTTCCATATGCCCCAAGTGAGGCCCTAAAAAGCAAAAAGAAAAAACAAAACAAACAATATTGTTGTCAACATATATTTATATTTATTTTAAGCTCTGTATATTTATTTTAAGCTCTGTTTTTGGTCCCTTTGGTCTGCTTCACTAATTCTCAGCCAATATCATGTGCTTTTTTTTTTTTTTTAAATTGTGGTTTGTGGTGTGGTTTCCTATGGCAGAGCAAGTCTGCTATTTTGGCCATCTTTTTCAAACTTGATCTAGCGGCTTTTCATGGACCTTTATTCTTCTACAGAAATATTACAAAAATATACTTCAAAAATCCTCCCAGGAGTTCCCTGATGGTGCAGCTGGTTAAGGATCCAGCATTGTCACTGCTGTGGCTCAGGTTCAATCCCTGGCCCAGGAAATTTCACATGCCACGGGCATAGAAAAAAAAAATCCTCCTAATTTTCTCTGGGGTTTCGTTTAACTTCTAGATTAATTTCAGGATAAATCGCAGCTTTAAATGTTAAACTGTTCTAGTCATTAACAAGGTACATCACTTCAGTGTATATCTTCTTTTATGTTTTTTTTTTTTTTTTGTCTTTTGTCTTTTTAGGGCCGCACCTGTGGCATACGGAGGTTCCCAGGCTAGGGGTGTAAACAGAGCTGTAGCCGCCAGCCACAGCCACAGCCACAGCAACACCAGAAACGAACATGACTAGTGTCCATGAGGATGTGGGTTCGATCCCCGGCTTTGATTAGTGAGTTAAGGATCCAGCGTTGCCGTGAGCTGTGGCGAAGGCCGGCAGCTGCAGCCCAGATCTGACCCCTAGCCTGGGAACTTCCATATGCCTCAGGTGCGGCCCTAACAAGAAAAAAAAATTTTTTTCTCTCCAAAAAGTTGTGGCTGTATTTTTATTTCCTAAATACTTTGAGTTTTATTGTTCTTTTTTAAAAATTTATTTTCTGACCACACGCACAGCATATGGAAGTTCCCAGGCCATGGAGCAAACCCACATCCTCCTCTCTATGTTGGGTTCTTAACCCCCTGAGCCACAATGGGAACTCGTTATTGCTCTTTTGAGTGTATCTTATTTTCCACTATATTTTTGGGTTATGGATAGTGTTAAGACTGTTTTTAATTTTTTGGTAGCTTATTTTATACCCCTTTAATATTGCTGAACTCTGATTTGTTAAAATTGTCTGTAGATTCTGTTGGATTTTCTATGTAGATATAATCACTCATTTCTTTTTCTTGGTTTAGTGCTTTGGTCTGGACTTCTAAGACTTTGCTACAGAGTATCATTCAGAGCCCAGTCCTTATTTTGCGAATGTGAATGCTTATGCTACCACACTTAGTTGCAGATGGCTTTTGTCAACCTGAGAATCTTCCCTTTTTTTTCTTGTGAGTTTAAGTAGTTTAAAATTGTCATCAACACAAGCTTCATCAAATGCTTTTTCTGCATGTTTTGAGATGATCATATGAGTTTTCTCCTTTAGTTCACTGAGATGATGACTCACAATAATGGATGTTTCTAATGTTAAACCATTCTTACATTCTTGGAATGAGTCCTACTTGATTTGGGGATTTTTTTGAGAAAAAAATTTAAATTTTTGTGGTAATATACATATAACATAAAATGTACTATCTTAAACTTTTTTTTTTAGGGCCGCACCCGTGGTATATGGAAGTTCCCCGGCTAGGGGTTGAATTGGGGCTGTAGTTGCAGGCCTGTGGTGAAGCCACAGCAATGCCAGATCCGGGCGGAATCTCTGACCTGCACCGCAGCTCACAGCAACGCTGGATCCTTAACCCACTGATCGAGGCCAGGAGTCAAACCTGCATCCTCATGGATACTAGCTGGGTTTGTTACTGCTGAGCCACAACGGGAACTCCTATCTTAAACATTTTTAAGTACATAGTTCCGTAGCATCAGCTATATTCACACTGTTGTACAGCCGGTCTCCAGGACTTGTTTGTATTCCAGAACAAAACTCTATACCCTTTTAACAACTCTTCATTTTCCTCCCTCCCCTCACTCTACCCTACAACTTTGTCTCTGTGAACTTGACTGCTCTAAGTACCTCATATAAATGGAATCACGCAGTATTTGTCTTTTGGTGAATGACATTCATTTAGCATATTGACACATTTTTATATATACCAGTGGATTCAATTAGCGTAAAGCTTCCTTTAGGATTTTTTCAGACCTATATTTATTAGTAAAATGAGTGTATACTTTTCTCGGTTTCTGATATACTTATCTGGCTCAGGAATCAAAATGAAACTAGCCTTATAAAATATGTGGGCTGGCGTCCCCTCTTTTTTCCATTTTCTGGAACAATCTCTGTGAGATACAAACTGCTTGTTGCTTCAGATTTGGCAGAACTTGCCTGGAGCACTTCCTGTATGGGCAAAAAACAAAAGCAAAAAACAAACAAAGCATGTTTCCCTTTCACCCCAGATGTTTCACCTCTCAGGGGACTTTTTGTGGGAAATGAACCACTATAAATATCTGAAGCACTTAGCACGTGGGTCAAAGGGGACGGACAGTGATTTTTCATGGTTATGAGGATGGGATGAAGACAGGCCCCAAGACAGTCCCTTTAATCGGTTACCTAAACTCCAAAAGTGGGGAAAGAGGAGTTCCCTTCGTGGCTCAGCGGAAGTGAATCTGACTAGCGTCCATGAGGATGTAAGTTTGATCCCTGGCCTTGCTCAGTGAATTAAGGATCTGGCATTGCCGTGAGCTGTGGCGTAGGTTCCAGCGTTGCAGTGGCTGTGGTGCAGGCCAGCAGCTACGGCTCCGATTCGACTCCTAGCCTGGGAACCTCCATACGCCGCGGGTGCGGCCCTAAAAAGATTAAAAAAAAAAAAATAGTGGGATAAGATTCTTATAGTAGCTACTCTTCACAGCCAGTCACCAGAGCCAGAGAAAAAACAGAGCCTGAGAGAAAATGCTGTCTTAGCCCCCAAAGTACCTCATTTCTATCATTCATGTACTTCTTGACATTCACCGGGGACTAAAGACTCCTACTATGTGATGACACACCCACCCTAGACTCCTCAAGGAGCTGTCAGTCTCTTGGGGAGCTGGTGAGCCATACTCTAGATTCTCACAGGGAGACCAAAACCCTCCTTCCCCCTCCTTCTTATGCCTAGATGTTTATTTTAGGGTGCACCCCCCCATATGTAAGTTCCCAGGCTAGGGTGTCAAATCAGAGCTGCAGCTGTAGGCCTACCCACAACCGCCACCAGATCCTAGCCGGGTCTGCGATCTACACGGCAGCTTGCAGCAACACCGGATCCTTAACCCTTAGAGTGCGGCCAGGGACCGAACCCACATCATGGATACTAGGCGGGTTCATTACCGCTGAGCCACACTGGGAACTCCTATTTATGGTTTTTTTTTTCAAAGAGTAAAATCCAGGACTCAAGAGTCACGACTATGGTGCTAGATATGCTAAAAGAAAGCCCAGAAAGGAACACACAAAAATAGTGGTTTTAGGGGATGGCGTTACGGACGAGCTCCCCTCGCCCCATTCCAGGTCTCTAATGCTGTTATACTTGTACTACTTTAAACAGAGTGACTCACGGCCCTCTGTTAAAGTATTTCGAGAGGAGGGCCCTCTCGAAATCAGTTCAATGACACAATTGCTCCGGACGCCCCGCCTTTCTGACAAGCCCGGGTCCTTCCCTTGGACAGTCTTAGGCCCCGCCCCTGATCAGACCCGCGCGCTCAGCGCGGCACAGAGAACCAATCACCGTCCGTTTCCACGTTCGGGCCCTTTTAGGCGTCTGCCCTCAGTCAAAATGGCGCCAGCTCGGAAGTTGCCGAAGCGCTAGAAATTGCCGAAGCAGGTCCGGAAGCTGCCGAGCGAGTCCGGAAGTTGCCGAAAGAGAGCAGCGGGGAAGGAGGATGGCGGATATCATCGCAAGACTCCGGGAGGACGGGATCCAAAAGCGTGTGATACAGGAGGGCCGAGGAGAGCTCCCTGACTTTCAGGATGGAACCAAGGTTCGTGTCTTCCCCTCCCCCCTTAACACGACCGCGGCGCGCTGCGCATGCGAGGCGGGAGGAGGCCTTAGGCGAGAGATTGCGCATGCCCAGATAGCAGTGGTCGGTGACCCTACCACTCACATGCCGAGCTCGACGCTGATTGGCCTAGATTTAAGTAAAGGGTGAGTTCGATGTTCGTCTGCCCCGCCCCCTGGCTTGGCCGTGTGCTGCATTGGTCCGGGAGGCCGTCCGTCATCCTAAACAGGTGGTAGGAGGTTAGGGGGTTGACCTCGTTGATTGCTCAGACCCAGAGCTGGATAAGACCCTAAATGGGAAACCAGGTTCTGGGAGGGGCCCCTGGGTTGCAAGATTCAAGATCTTTTATAGATGGAAGGCCCTTCTGAAAACACAGACCAGCGCCCAATGCTTAGATGGGAAAACTGAGGCTCTGGGACGCACAAACCCAGAGAACAGGCCCAGAGGTCAGGTCTGCCAGACCAGAAGCCTTAGGGCATCTTTCCACCTGCTCTGTCATCGCTAGGGACAGATGAGGGCTGGGAAGTAAAGAGCCTCCCATCTTCCTCCGTTGTACATCCAGGGCCCCAGCTCCAGGCTTCCTTGCTTCTGCTCGTGCAGTTCCCTCCTCCTGGAGGGCCTTTTTTGGACGCCACTTGTCTGGAGAGCAGAAAGCTTCCTGGGGGCAGCCCTGTGCCCAGCAGAGCCGTCACACAGGACATGCATATTGAGCAAATGAGTAAAGATGCCAGCCCCCAAAATAACTGAAGTGACACACCTCATTAATGATTAGAACGGTTTAACATTTAAAAGATACTGGGGACACCAAAAGTAGGAGCTGCCGTGAATGAGGGCACGTCCCCTGAGCAGAGCTATGCCAGGATCGGGCAGGTAAAGATCCCAGCCTGCCCCCGTGTGAGTGCTCTGAGGGCAGAGCTGCGCAGCTCTAGTGATCGGTGATACTAAGAAGGATGCTTCCTGAGAGGAGAGAAGGGATGTGGGTGTGGGTGGATTCTGCCACGGGCTGGGGGCTTTGGGGCCTTGGAGAAGGTCCTGGCAAGGGAGATACTAGAGGGAAGAGACACCAGATGGAGAGAACACTGTAAAAACAGTGAAGGCATATGCCCAGTGACACCAGAAGAAAAGGGATAGGTAAATTAAGGAACCAATCCCTGGTATTGATGGAGGGCTCACGTGAGCACCATGCAAATGCCTGACAAGTTTATTTTCTTTCACTCTCACAGTGTAAGATCGGGACTGCTGGCGACTGCATCTTACTGATGCGGAGGCGGAGTTCAGGGGAGGGGCATGGGGTGGCGGTGAGGAGTGTGGGCTCCTCTAACCATATCCTGTCGAGGCTTCAGTCTTCCTTTTTTTTCTGCTGGGGAAGTTCCCAGGCCAGGGATCACACGCACTCCGCAGCAGTGACAACGCTGGCTCCTTAACCCTCTGAGCCACCAGGGAACTCTGAGGGTTCAGTCTTTAGAGCTCTCTTCACTCCTCCTGAGATAATTTCATCCAGGCTCCTGTCTTTAAAAAAGAAACTCTCCATGCCTGGACCGCTCCACATGGTGTATTTCCAGCCTTACTTTCGCCTTTTTTTTTTTTTTTTTTTTTTTTTTATGTAGAGCCGCACCGCGGCATATGGAGGTTCCCAGGCTAGGGGTCTAACAGGAGCTGCAGCCGCCGGCCTTCGCCACAGCCACAGCAACGCGGGATCCGAGCCGCGTCTGCAACCTACACCACAGCTCACGGCAACGCTGGATCCTTAACCCACTGAGCAAGGCCAGGGATCGAACCCACAACCTCATGGCTCCTAGTCGGATTCGTTAACCACTGAGCCACGAAGGGAACTCCATCCAGCCTTACTTTCCCCTTGAACTTGATTATCCAGTTCCCTGCTCACCTGCTCCACCTGGACGTCTGGTTGGCAACTCAGACTTAACCCGCTCCCCCCAGGCCCTCCCCATCTCAGTGAAGGGCACCTCCAGGCTTCTGGTTGCTCAGGCCAGAAACCTCCCGGTGGCCGTGGCAGCCTCCGTTCCCGCACATCCCAGAGCAGGTCTGCAGGCTGCGCCCACGGTCTGAACGCTTCTCACATTACCGCCGTGGTCCAGGCCGTCGTCTCTCCCCTAGGTTAGTGCAGGAAGCCCCTAACTCACCTTCCTGTCTCTGTCCTCACCCCTCTCAGCCTGTTCTCATCGCAGCAGCACCAGAGCCCACGGCGGTGCGCGTCGCTCCTCGGCTTGGTTCGCCACCCCCACCCCGCACCTGGGTATCTCCCATCTCCACGTCCTCACCACAGCCTGCAGGCGCTGTTGGGGGCCCTCCCTGCCCACCGGCGACCCCGCGACGCACCACCCCACACCCTCCATCACTCTGCTGCTGCTACCTGCCCTACCACTTCGTGAACGCCCCCCACCCCTCAGCAGGGCTTTGGCACCTGCTGCTCTTTTGTCCTGCAAAGTCCCACCCCTTCCAACCGCTGCGTCCTTGCTTCTCCCTTCCTGCCTTCAGATCGCCGCTTAAATGCTGCCCCGGCAGAGACCCCGCCACCACCCCAGCTCGCGCTGCCTCACCCCGCTGCGGTTTGTTTCCTTTTTTTCTATTTTCTTTTTTTTGGGGGGGTACACGCATGGCATATGGAGCTTCCCAGGCTAGGGGCCGAATTGGAGCTACAGCTGCCGGCCTATGCCACAGCTCACAGCAACACCAGATCCTTAACCCACTGAGCGAGGCCACGGATCGAGCCCGCAACCTCATGGTTACTAGTCGGATTCATTTCCGCCGTGCCACGACGGGAACTCCTGTATTTTGTTTTCTGATCCACAGCACTTAGCTCCACCTCATGAGGCGTAGTTTTGTTTGCAGCCCCTCTTTTTCCTGTAGACTTTCCACGTGACCCCGTGGGGGCGGGGAGTATTGTCTGTCTGGTTCACAGCTGGGCCTAGCACAGAGCTTGGACCCCTGGTAGGTGCTCAGTAGATACTGGTTGAAAGAATGATTGGAGGCAGGTTTCTGGGCTCCCGGCCCGGCCCATCCACCCACTTCCTTCTCTGCGACAGGATCCTCACCTGGGTGGCAAAGTGACCCCTGTCCCCGGTGCCGTCCGCGGGCTGTGAGCCGCGCTTGTCCTTAGGGGTGGGGAGGGCCCTGGCCTCACCTGATCCCACGTGCGACCTGCAGGCCACGTTCCATTACCGGACTCTGCGCAGTGACGAGGAGGGCGCCGTGCTGGACGACAGCCGGGAGCGCGGCAAGCCCATGGAGCTCATCATCGGCAAGAAGTTCAAGCTGCCCGTGTGGGAGATCATCGTGCGCACCATGCGGGAGGGGGAGGTCGCCCAGTTCCGCTGCGACGTCAAGGTACCTGCGGTCCCGAGCCTGTCTGCAGGCTGCCCCATCCCCCGTCCCAGGGCCTTTGTCCTGGCTAGGCCACCACTGACGCCCTCCGGGGCCCCACAGCAGCAGGACACGGGCATCCTGGCCCCGTTCCGTCTTTTCCTCTCCGTTAGCCAGGTTGCAGTTCACGAATGCTGTGGCTCCTTGATTCAAACCCCTCTGGCTCCTGGTCACCGGCAGGCATAAGGCATAAGTCGTAGATGCCCACACGGCCCTGCAGGGTCTGGCCCCTGCCAGTCTCTCCCTCCCACCCACCTCCCTGTGTTTCTGTCTTCTTCTTGGCCAAGATCCTCCCTCCTGCTTCAGACTGAGTTCCAGGGTCACCACCTCCAGGAAGCCTTCCCTGACTACTGGTAGTTGACTCGAACCCCTCCTCTGGGCCCTCCAGCCCCTCACGCTCTACATGGCCAGGATCTGGTCCTGTCTGCGTC
This sequence comes from Catagonus wagneri, assembly GCA_004024745.2. Taxonomy (NCBI): domain Eukaryota; kingdom Metazoa; phylum Chordata; class Mammalia; order Artiodactyla; family Tayassuidae; genus Catagonus; species Catagonus wagneri. The sequence goes on along the minus strand of PVHT021183668.1, from coordinate 1,892,090 downwards.
TAAGCTACTTGAGGTCTGGGATTGGGCCTCTTTACCTTAGCTTCAAGATGCCCAGTGTGGGCCAAGACTCAGGGCACGGCTGCTGGCTGGAGGCACGGTAGCTGAGCAGTCTGCCCCGCGCAGACAGCAGGCTCGGTGAGAGGAGCTGGTTAGACTGGGGTGGGGGTACCCTGGCTCCCACCATCCCAGTGGATGTTCCTCGTGAAAATCAGAGTCCGTGTTCCCTGTGCCTGAGGGTCTCCCCGAGGGTTGCACCTTGCTGGCCTACACCCGGCTCTGAGATAGGCCCCGAAAAGGGTGGGGGTGGGGCAGGGAGACGAGAGGCTGGGAACAGAATGTGGAGGGACTCACAGTGCTCCGGGAGGAGGGGAGGGAGTGGTAAGAATGCCACTGGGGGAGTTCCCGTCGTGGCACAGCGGAAACAATCTGCCTAGGAACCATGAGGTTGCAGGTTCGATCCCTGGCCTTGCTCAGTGGGCTAAGGATCTGGCATTACCGTGAGCTGTGTTGTAGGTCGCAGACTCAGCTTGGATCTGGCGTTGCTGTGGCTGTGGCGTAGAGGGAGGGGTAGGTGCTTAGCTCAGTTTGGTGGCCAGGAAACGTGGCAGGACCTGAGACCTGCACTGGGGTAGAGGTGGCAGGCCAAGGAGTCCTTTCTCAGGCGGCGACGGGGCGGGGAGCCGGGCCTCTTGGGACCGTCAGCAGCCAGCCCCCGCTGACAGAGCACCTGGTGCCCACCCATCCTTCTGCAGCATGTGGTCCTGTATCCGCTGGTGGCCAAGAGTCTGCGCAACATCGCCGCGGGCAAGGACCCCCTGGAGGGCCAGCGGCACTGCTGTGGCATCGCGCAGATGCACGAGCACAGTTCCCTGGGCCACGCCGACCTGGACGCCCTGCAGCAGAAGCCCCAGCCTCTCGTCTTCGACATCGAGATGCTAAAAGTGAGAGGCTGCCGAGCCCTGGGCCCCTTGCCAGACCCCCACTGCCCAGCTTCAGGGGGTGCTGCCTGCCCACAGCGGGTGGGCTCGGGGCCTTTTGCGGGGTTGGGGCAGGGCAGGGCCGGGGACACCTGGCAGTCCCCTTGCGTCTCCCTCAGGCCTCTGCGAGGACAGGGGTTTCCACCATCTTGTCCAGAGTTCTGTTTCTGGAACCTGGCACAATGCTGGGCACGTAGGAGACGCCACATAAATGTTTACGGAATGGTCAGAGAGCGAGCGAGCGAGCGATCCTGCTTCCGGTTTCCAGGGTCCCGGGCGCGGCCAGCCCAGAGGCTGGCCCCGGGCCCTGACCTGGCCTCCGCCCCGGCAGGTGGAGGACCCTGGCACGTACCAGCAGGACCCGTGGGCCATGACCGACGAGGAGAAGGTGAAGGCGGTGCCGGTCATCCACCAGGAGGGCAACCGCTTGTACCGCGAGGGCCACGTGAAGGAGGCCGCTGCCAAGTACTACGACGCCATCGCCTGCCTCAAGAACCTCCAGATGAAGGTGCTGCCTGGAGGCTGCGGTGGGTGAGTGGAGGGGGTGAGATGGTGCCGGGGGGGGCCCCGGGTTCAGCACCTGTTGCCTTCTCCCCGCCCCTGCCCCCAGGAGCAGCCCGGGTCCCCTGACTGGATCCAGCTGGATCAGCAGATCACGCCACTGCTGCTCAACTACTGTCAGTGCAAGCTGGTGGCCCAGGAGTATTACGAAGTCCTGGACCACTGTTCCTCCATCCTCAACAAGTATGACGGTGAGCGCTGGGCACTGGGCCGCCAGGGTGGGCAGGCGGTGGCCTGCTCTGTCACCGCTGGGCACGGGGGCACAGAACCGAGCCTTTAATGTCACCCCCATTCTGAACCCCCACGGGAGTAGGCAGGGCCGTGGGCCCTGTGGTGTCCATGAGGTATGCGTGGCATCACGGGGCGGGGGGCACCCTCAGGTTGGGAGGGCTCTGTCCCATCATGGGCCCCTGGGGCCAGAAGCAGCTGGCTGGGCCCCCCCTCATGCCCTGTGTGCCCCCCGCAGACAACGTCAAGGCCTACTTCAAGCGGGGCAAGGCCCACGCGGCAGTGTGGAACGCCCAGGAGGCCCAGGCTGACTTTGCCAAGGTGCTGGAGCTGGACCCGGCCCTGGCGCCCGTCGTGAGCCGCGAGCTGCGGGCTCTCGAGGCCCGGATCCGGCAGAAGGACGAGGAGGACAAGGCCCGCTTCCGTGGCATCTTCTCCCACTGACGGCGCCCTGCCAGCCCGGCCACCCTGCCCAGCCCACCGCTGCTGCCACCAGCCCACCCGCCCCCATTCTGTTGTGCTTCTCTGTATATAAAGGCCTTATTTATCTCTGCCTGGGCCTGCCTGCTGATCCACTGGGAGAGCCGGGGTCATCACCTCTCATTTCCTGCTACTTGCGTGGTTTGGGGAGACACGGCATCGGGGTTCTAATCCCAGCTCCCCATTCACCAGCTCTGAGACCTCTTTGGGTCTCAGTGTCCCTGACAGAGAAAGGTAAATGGTCTCTGTCATAAAGGAAGTTTCTTGCTGGCCAGGGCAGAAGGGCCAGGGAGCTTTCGGTCTTAAGAGGACAGAGCAAGCACAGGCCAGGAGGCTTAGTGCCTGGGTGAGGGCGGCTCCCAGTGCAGCCCTCCCCCTTCAGATCTCACGGTCCCCTGGCCTCAGATGATGTAGGCAGAGGTTCCAGTGAGAAGCCACGTCTGGGCCCCACGAACTGAAAGGCCGTCCGGGCAGGGGGGGCAGGGTGTAGTGGGGTGGGGTGGGGTAGGCTGCCTCTCCAAGTCCGCATCCTGGCCCTGCCCTCTGACCCTGGGCATGACCCCGGGCACCTTCTGGCTCGTCTTCACCCTTGAGCATCTCCGTCGACTGGGAACTGTGGGCTGGGCTGCCGAGGGATGCCAGACAGGTGGGCCGCCGGCTGGGATGCAGGAGGTGTTTATTTCCAAGGATTTACACACATTGGAAAAGCCTCTGGGCCCTTTTGCTGCTCTCTACCCCCCCCACCCCAGGGCTGGGTCCCCCAACATGAAAGGGAAGAAACACTGAGGGGCAGTCAGAGATGCAGGATGTGGGGCCGGGGGCCCAGCCTTCCACATGCAGCCACTTGGGCCCCTCGAGTGTGTGAATAAATAACCCGAGTCCGGTTGCGGTTTGGACCTCACTCTTCGCTGTCCAACTTGAGGCTGATGCTCCGGGCCTTGCCCCGAGCCAGGGTGGTGGGCGGCGTCCCCGGGCCCTCCCGCTCCACCTGGCTGGGGCCTCTTGAGCGGAGCAGCTGACTCTGTTTTCGGAGGAAGTCCACAGGGGCGGCCCCGCCATAGCTGCTCTTGGCCAGGGCGGCCCTCGAGGGCCCCGAGGGGGCGTGAGGGTGGGAGCTCGCCTCCAGCTGGCCCAGGTGGGCCACATAGCCGTCTGACAGGAACTGTGGGTAGCGGTGGGCAGAGAAGAGAGGATGGCTGGTCCACACGCTGCCCTCCCCTACCCGCCCCAGGCTCCTGGGCAGTGCTGGCTGCATCACAGGCCCGGCACGGCTTGATTAACCCCTTGGCTTTACTTTAGCTCTGCCCCTCTCTTGAGTTTCCTCATCTGTAAAATGGGGTTTTGGAGGGAACATTTAGCAAGCACTTGCTTTTTTTTTTCTTTTTTCTTTTTAGGGCCGCACCTGAGGCATATGGGGGTTCCCAGGATAAGGGTTGAATTGGAGCTAAAGCTGCTGGCCTACACCACAGCTCACAGCAATGCTGAATCCAAGCCGTGTCTGCAACCTACACCACAGCTCACAGCAATGCTGAATCCAAGCCGTGTCTGCAACCTACACCACAGCTCACAGCAATGCTGAATCCAAGCCGTGTCTGCAACCTACACCACAGCTCACAGCAATGCTGAATCCAAGCCGTGTCTGCAACCCACACCACAGCTCACAGCAATGCCAGATCCTTAACCCACTGAGCAAGGCCAGGAATCGAACCCACAACTCATGGTTCCTAGTCGGATTCGTTAACTGCTGGACCACGACGGGAACTCCAGCAAGCGCTTGCTTTGTGCCCATCCCTGTGCGTGTGGATATGCGGTAAATCACATGATCTTCACGATAGCGGTTGGGGCCTGTCCCATCTTATCATTTCCATTTTACAGACAAAATTGAGGCTCAGGAAGGTCAAGGCCTACGCCCAGGGCCATGCCAAAGTGGAACCACCCTCAAGGCCTGGAGCACACTCCAGCTTAATTTAGCAGTCCTGCCGTGCCCGGCAGCTCCAAGTTGTTCGTGACCCTGTCCTAGGAAGAGCCAGGTTCCCTGCAGTCGCCGGCCGTCTCTCAGCCGGCACAGGTGGCTCTTATGGCCCAGACCCAGCCTCCCACTTCCCTCCTGGCTGGCAGTCCCCACTAGCAGTTGGCCCTCACCTGGCACTGTGCCTGCAGCTTCCGCACAGCACGGCCCACGATGTAGGTCTGGCTCGGGGGCAGGCCCAGCGCCGCATAAACAGCCACGTCTTTGGGGGATCCGTAACCGGCCACAATGTTCAGTTCCACCTGTGGTGGGAAAGGCCCGTCAGCAGCCCCGGGGGGCAGGGTCGTGAGGCTGGGGGTGGAGCCCGGTGGGCTTCTGGGTTCAGAATATTTCCGGGCAGGGTCGTGTAGTCTTTGTCACCACCCTGCCTCGGGTGGGACCAGCGGCTCCCTAGTTGGCACCAAGGACTAGGGCCTCCTGGGACCATGAGGTCAGGACTGTCGGAGCCATTCCTCTAGTCGGTTAGGTCTGGCAGGTGGGGGTGGGCAACGGCGGGGTCAGGACCCTCCCCACAGCCGCACCTCCTGCACCAGGCTCTGTAGAAACATCGCCTTCTGGCGCAGCGGGTCGTGGGTGAGGCCGTCGCAGAAGGAGACGACGCCGTGAGGAAAGTTGTGCTGCGACAGCCAGGCCACCACGCGGTGTTTCTGCATATCAGGCCGACCCGTTACGTACACGATCAGGTACCCCGCGTCCTGCCAGTGCCTGTGCGGTGGGGCGGCGGTCAGCTCCACCAGCCGGGGCTGGGGACCTGTCACTGCCACTAGAGGTGGGGTGGCAACCACTCCTACCTGACCACGTCCACAGCGCCGGCGCGCACCTTGGGGTCGCTGCCCATGATGGAGACGCTGGCAGTGAAGGAGCCGTCGATGCTGAAGACCACGGCCTCAGTGCCACGGGCCACCACCGTCAGGCAGCACTCGGCGTACGTGTGGTCGCCCCTAGGCCGTGGGCCGTGTGAGCGACGTGGGGGCGGGGCCTAGAGGAGCCCCGCCCCGCAGAGGCCTGCCCCGCCCCGCCCCGCGCTCACCTGACCACCATGCGCACTGGGTAAACGCCGATGCCCAGTGCACGCTCTGGGGCCACCGGGAAGGTGAGGCGGCCCGAGCTGTTGGTGACCTCGGTGCCAAAGTGGATCCACTTGCCTGACAGAGGCTGCGTCATGATATAGACGTCCACCTGGAGGGGAGAGGGGGTGAGGGGGTCCCTCTGATGCTGAGTGGAGGGCCGAGGGGGGCCGGCGGCGGGGGTGAATGGGGTTGGGCGCTCAACCTGGAGGGTCCAGGAGCTATGGGGGCGGGTACACAGAACGCAGGCCAGAGGCCGGCCCGAGAGGGGCTGGTCTGTCCGCGGCCGAGGCCGCTGTGTCCTGACCTTCTCTCCGGTGAGTGTGACCACGTCCAAGGGCCCGTACATGAAGCGCCCGTTCAGCACCTGGGGACGGCCTTCGCACACCACCGTGTCGCTCGCCCGGTGGTTAGAAGTGACATTCTGGCGGGGAGGAGAAGGCATGAGCCGGAAGCAAGGAGATGACAGGACTGCTGGAGGAGCTGGGCGGGGCCGAGGCATGAGGAGGTGGGGCCGGGACCACAGTGGGCGGAGTGGGACGAGTGGCGGAGATCCTGGGGAGACCTTGCAGGGCCGTGCTCTTGAGGGCGCCAGGATTAGGGCACGTACCCGGATCTTGACTTGGGTGCGTTTGCGCTGCCACTTCTCTCTGGGGAAGGCCGGGCTGTAGATGGACGGCTCCTCGCACTCGGTCAGCTGTGGCCGCTCTTTCTCGATCACCTGTGCGGGATCGGACCGGGCGAGGCCACGTGAAGGGGGGAGGGCGCCTGGGACTGGCTCTCCCGGCACCCACGGCTCCCGGCCGTTGTCCAGTCCCTCTCCCACCCCGCATCCTTGGCCCACCTGGCGCAGGATGAAGGCCACCACATCCGCTGACTCCCAGTAGCTGGCGTGGAAGAGGTGGGGCAGCGTGACGGTGGGGAAGGCGGTGAGCGCCTCAGGGCAGTAGAGTGAGTAGTCAATCCGCTTGGTGCCCCACCAGCGCTCCAGGACTGCACGGCCATGGTGGGCGGTGAGCCAGGGGTGGCCTCCCACTCCGTGCCCACCTGTCTGGCCCCCGGTGCTCTTCCCTCCCTCTTTTCCACCAAGCCCGCTCTTTGCAGGGTCTGGAGCTGGATGTTGGGGTCCTCTAGTTCCAGAGCAAATGCCCACTGGGCTCTGAGGGTTGGGATAAGTACAGCCTCCCTGGGCTGGGGGGTGGCTCACTTTCTCTCTCTCTCTCTCTCTCTCTCTCTCTCGCTCTTTTTTTTTTTCTCTCGTCTTTTTTTGCCTTTTCTAGGGCCGAACTCGCAGCATATGGAGGTTCCCAGGCTAGGGGTCTAATCGGAGCTGTAGCCGCCAGCCTTCGCCACAGCCACAGCAACGTGGGATCCGAGCCACGTCTGCAACCTACACCACAGCTCACGGCAACGCCGGATCCTTAACCCACTGAGCGAAGCCAGGGATCAAACCCGCAACCTCATGGTTACTAGTCAGGTTCATTAACCACTGAGCCACGACGGGAACTCCAAGGCCGACTTACTCTTGACTACCTCACTGGTGGTGCTGGGGGCTGCTGGCTGGGCAGGCGGATCACTGCCTAGTTCACTGCCCTTCCAGAAGGCACCGCTGGCAGAGGTGGGTGTTGAGGGCACCAACATCTCCAGCTCCTCCAGAAAGAGGCTTGAGTGGGTCTGCAGAGTGTCCGCTGCAGGTAGAGAGACAGCCTCAGTGGTCAGCTGGGCCAGGCCACCCTCCTGTCTTCCCACCCAGGGTTCCAGAACAGCTTGCACCCCCCTCATCAGGTCCACATCCGGGTGGACATGAAAGTGGGGAGGGTTCTCCTTTCAGCTCACCCCAACAGCCAGCTGCATTCCTGCCAGAATGCTGCCACTGCCACACCAACCCAGGCCCACTTGTCTCTTGGGGCCAAATGGATACTCACTTGCATGCACACATCAGTACAGAACACAAGTGCTCATGCAGGCACAATGCACCCCTACATGGGGACACAGCAGTGGCCCCCGACCCCCCGTGGTGGCTGGCTGCTCTCAGACAGGGTCCCAGCCTCCTCTCTCTAGCCCATTCATCACCAATACCTCCCACTTCTGGGCAGAGAATATTCAAGGGTCCTGGGGCTCCAGACTGTGCAAGGGGCCAGGGGAGGGCTCCCTGGTCCTGGGGGTGGGGACATAAGAGTCCCAATGAGGAGAACCATCCCCATCCCTCACTGTTGGTGCCCTCCTCCTTCTCCCCTTTATTTCAGTTGTAGGCAGACCCAGCAGCAGGGACGAGCCATCTCCCAGGGGGAACTTCTGGTAGCGGGGCACAGCCAGTGGGGCAATGGCCTGGAACTTGGGGGCCAGCAGAGGCTCAAGGCGGGAGGCGCAGGGGTCGGCCGCGTGGAAGAGGTTGTAGATCTGCTCACAGGCCGGGCGCATCTGGGCCACTGGTACCAGAAGACAAAGGGGGCAGTGAGTTCAGCTGGACACACTGGGAGGTAGGGGCTGTGGAAAGCAGTACCCTGAGGCGCTGTGTGACCCCTGACTAGCACTTCCGGGACTATACTCCCTGGAGGTCACCAGGGTCCTGCTCAAAGTGAGACAGGTGTCTTGCTAAAAACAGATCAGAGGCTTCAATTTCCTGAGTGGTTCAAGAGGATGCGTTTCCCAAGCTGGTGGGACCCCTTCTCCGGAAGAGCGTCTGTGGGTGTGAGCTCCTCCTGGTTCATTTCGGGAAATAGCCTTGGCAAGTCCCCTTCTTTCTGGGCCTTAGGTTCCCCTCCCTGGTCAGACCATTTAATCTGCACACTGGGGCATGGCATTAAGGCCGGTGCTTCAGGTGCAATGAAGATTGGAGGAGGTGGGGGAGGGGCAGGTGAAGAATGCAGGGTGGCCCGCCCGCCCCCACCCCAGGGCTCACCCTCCAAGGCGGGCATCACGGTTTTGCGCAGAGCCAGCACCAGGCCCAGCGGGGAGCCAAAGAGGAAGAAGCCGGAGACCTTGAAGTCCAGTCGGGCGGCGCTGGTGGGGCCATCAGGAGCCTCAGAGGTGGCAGTGGGTGGACAGGAGGCAGTGCTCGCCCGCCTGGGCTCCCCGGAGGAGGTGGCTGGGGGGGCTGCCTGCAGGCTGCGGGGGGAGGTGGGGTGCTCAGCGGCGCTGCCTCTGCAGCCCAGCACAAGCCCAGTGTGGGGCTGATGGGGCCAGAACGTCACCTGTTCTGAGAGCCCTCGAGCTCGGCACTGGCCGTGTCGCTGGAGGTGCGCTGGGCGGGCAGGGCTGAGGGTTCTGGGCTGAGCCGGCCCAGCCCCTCCGCCCCATCGGCCAGGGGATCCCGCGCTGGGCCGACCTCTGGGGACAGCAGCTCGTTGGTCTAGTAGGAATAGGGGACAGAAACGCCTTAGGACTGGAGACAATGGATTTCTACTTATTTGGAAGTGAGGAAAGAAGCGTGGGGGTGGGGCAGGGATGCAAACGAAGCCGGCGAGCCGAGCCCCAGAGCGGATGGAAGGAGGCAGCAGAGGACGGCTGGAGAGAGGTCAGATTCCAGGGGCAGAGCCGGGCTCTCCCCTCCCGGGGCGGCGGGATCGGGCGGCACTGACCATGCTTCCCCGGCGGCTGCTGCCGCGGCTCCCGGTGCCCGCGCTGGCACTGTGGCAGAGCGCGTCAAAGCCCAGGATCCCACCGACGCCATCCCCAATCAGCACCACCTGGCGAGAGGGCAGCGCCATCAGGCGGGGCGGCCGCGGGGGCTCCAGCGGCAGCTGCCCCCGGAACGGAACTACTGACCTGCCCGCAGAAGCCGGCGCCCTCGGGCGAGCGCAGGAAGGCGGCGTAGGCCTGGTTGGTGCGAGCGATGACTGTGGCCACAGCGCCCTGGTATCGGGAGGACGAGGTGGCCAGCAGTGGCAGGGCGGCCAGTGGAATGTGATCTTGGGAGCGGGACAGGCTGTCCCCGTCGTGGCTGTAGGGGCTCAGGCTGTAGATGGAGGGGGTATAAAGGATGGGTGGGGGCCCCCCAGGCCCCCCACTGCCCCGGCTAAGTCCCCTTGGCCTGGGGGCAGTCCCACACCCTGGGGCCTTCGTGGGGAACGTTAGTATCCAGGAGGCCTTGGTGATGGAGCCACTGACTAGAAGCTGAGGTCCGGCCGGGTGGGTGACTGGCCCCAGCGTCCGGCTTCCTGGCCCCCTCCCCCTCCGCCCACAGGGTCTCTCTGGTCCCAGGAGCCCCCAGGCGGCTGTCCACACCTCGGGGACCCCATGTGTCCCCCACCCTTCCTCCCCGGCCAGTACTTGGAGACAAGCGCATAGGCGGCGGCACAGATGGGCGGGCAGGGCACCAGGCGCAGCGCCACGTGGCCCAGGGCCTCGGGCAAGTGGATGCGGGTGACGGCCTCGAAGGCGAGGCTCAGCGTCTGCACGTCCGCCTGCTTGGAGTTGGCGTCTCCGGGACCCGAGTCTAGGATGTTGCCGCTGTGCAGGATGAGGAAGAGGGCGTGGACTGCACATGTCTCAGTCCCCAGGTCCCCGGCTCCATCCAGGCCCTGCAGGGCACGAAGGGGCGCCAGGGGCGTCAGAGCGGTCGCCTGGCCAGGGGGTGGGCGGAACTGAGAGGTGGGGTAGCCAAGCACACTCACTTCTGAGTCCCTGGGTGCTCGGCCCCCATCCCCGATGTCTTTGGTGGCCTCGGTACCAGGGTCTGTAGGTTGGGGAAAGCCAGTGGAGGAAACTGAGGGGTCTGTGGGGAGCCCCTCTCCTGGCCCTTCAGGTGCCCCCACCCTGCCCGCCAGCCTCCTCTCACCCGACCCTCCCAGGTCTTTGCACATTTCTGTGGTGGGTTCTGCTGCTGATGTGGCTGCCTCGCCCCCAAACGCCCGTTTGCCTGGAAAATGCTTCCTAATCCTGCTCTGTCCAGTATGGGACCACGTGTGCCTATTTAAGCTGAAATGAATTAAAATACGATACAAACTTCATTTCCTCAGTCACACTAGCTTTCAAGTGCTTGATATCCGCATGTGGCCAGTGGTTAGAACATTTCCATCATCACGGAAAGTTCTTTGGCCCAGAGCTGGTCCAACCCTTCAAAATCCAGCTTAGACATCACCTCCCATTTGAAGGTGGGCTCCAGATTAATTCCTCCATTCTTTGGGCTGTGTCTGAACCTTGAATACACTCCATCCAACCATCCATCCATCCATCCATCCATCCATCCATCCTTCATCTGCGTATTTAAGGAACCTCTTTCTGGATTGACATTCATCTTAGGACCCCATTAAATTTAGCAATGAGTTGTTTTGCAGGTCCCCACTGCATGCAGGGTGCCGGTGGCTGGCAACCCGATGCAGGACTTTTCTTTACCTGGGGCCCCCTCGGCCTCCATGGGGGAGGCAAAGGCGTCGATGAAGTCATTGGAGTTCCACTTGGTCATCTCCTTGGGGAAAACCTCGTCACTGTCCGAGAAGCCTTCTGAAGGGAGCAGGGGCTGTGTCACAGGGTGGCAGGAGCTTCTCAGAGACATCCCCTGCCCCCAGCTCCAACAGGGCTACCGTGGCTGACCGTGGGCATCAAAGAACTCCTCGTCGGAGCTGTTCTCGGAGTCCCGGGCAATGTTCTGCATGCGCCACTCGGACAGACTCTGGGGAGACACGCCCCCTGCAGGGCCACTGCCGCCTCAGCCTGGGGTCCGGCCTGAGGGCCGGCCCCTCCTGTCGGGCGCCCCGCCTCACCTCCATGCTGGGATGAGTAGGAGGAGCGGGAGGATGAGGACCACTGCTTGCCGAAGCTGGCGTCCGGGGAAGCGTCGGGGCCAGGGGCCGCCTCGGGCCCATCGGGGGTGCTAGCATGGCTGGCCCCAGCCCGGGGCTCCGTGATTGGCTTCCCGGGGGGCTGGGCCTCGGGCCCCTCGCTGGCTGTGTTGCACTTGGCCATGCGCTGTGCCAGCATGCGGGCTGTCTCTTCCTCCAGGGCCCGGATGTCAGCCATGCTCAGATCTGTCCACTCGTCCTGCCAGCACCAGGCCTGGCGGTGGGCCCGCAGCATCACCCGTCGCAGACCTGTGGGCACCCAGGCATCAGGACCACGCCCTCCCCACCGCCACCCACTGGCTGCTGCAGCCACGCACCCAGCCCTTGAGTTTGGGTGATGTCTCCTCTGGGGAGACACCACCCACCCAGGGCCACAGAGTAGGGGAGGGCGAGCGCTGTCCAGGAGATGGAGTGGAAACTGTGGCATCCGTCCTCCTGCGCCACCCCTCGCCTGCCCACTGCCTTTTATCCCTCTGAATGCCCCAGCTCTGAGCACTGACCCCACCCCAACACCCTTGGGAAGCTGGGACCAATGTTTGTTCTTGCTTTCTTTCAGCTGGCTTCCTGCTGACTTCTTCAGAGGAGTTAACAACTCAGGCGTTCCCAGTTAATGAAATTGTTGATGGTTAATGAAGGTGTTAATAGTTAATGGAAGTGCTGGCACTTAATGAAGGCTGTAGCAAAACGGGTGATACCCATTCTGGGATATTTTCATCTTAAGCAGAGGAATAAAGTTAGAAACTTCAATATCTGGGAAATAAAGCAATAATGACTGCATTATAATTATAAACTTCTGGGAGGAAATAATCAGAATCTTAATAGTGGTTATATGTGGGTGAACTTCATTTTCTTATTTGTGCCTCTTGGCCTTTTTCCAAATGCCAGGCAAGGAAACTGTGTTACTCTCCCAGCCAAACTTCTTCATCTGTAAAATGGGAATAATAATAGTCCTTACCTTGAGGGACATGGGTGTTAAAGGAGATCTTGCATGGGAAGTGACCGGCAGAGGATTTGGCATGTTGTGGTCAGTATCAGCTTTTAATATCTGGCCCGTGAGAGTTTGCGGTGCAGTGGAACCCAGGTCCCTGACGCCCCCCATCCTTCTCTCTGCAGGTGGCCTGCCCTCAGACCTAGCGGGTGGGCAGAGCAGAGCCACAGGCGCTGTGGGGTTAGTTTTAGAGGAGCATGAAATAGAGCATTCTGGATGCCAGGGCCAGAGGACGCAACTGGGAGCTGGCAGTAGGGGGGTTCTGAGAAAGTGACAGGTCACGGCTTTGGCCTGCACCCCTTAGCGCGTTGCCAGGTAGAGCTGGCAACCCTCCTAAAAGTCTCAAGTTCCGTTTGACCCCCAGGACATTGGAGAGTCTCAGAATCTTTTTTGTTTTTTGCTTCTCTTTTTTGGCCACACCAGTAGCATATGGAAGCTCCAAGGCCAGGGATGGAGTCTGAGCTGCAGTTGCCATGCCAGGAGTTCCCACTGTGGCTCAGCAGTAAAGAACCCAACTAATATCCATGAGGATGGAGGTTCGATCCCTGGCCTTGCTCAGGGGGTGAAGGATCCAGTGTTGCTGTGAACTGTGGTGTAGCTCCCAGACACAGCTTGGATCCCACGGTTCTGTGGCTGTGGTATAGACTGGCAGCTGCAACTCTGATTCGACCTTCGACCCCTAGCCTGGGAACATCCATATGCTGCAGGTGCGACCCTAAAAAAAAAAGGGAACCCAATCCAAACCAAGCCAAACCAAACTAAGCCAAGCCAAGCCAAACCAAACCAAACCAAACCAAACCACACACAGCTGAGAAGCAGTATCCTTAACTCACTGTGTCACAGCAGGAACTCCAAGTCCTAGGACCTTTTTTTTTTTTTCGTCTTTTTGCTTTATCTAGGGCCACACCCACGGCATATGGAGGTTCCCAGGCTAGGGGTCTAACAGGAGCTGTAGCTGCCGGCCTACACCACAGCCACAGCAATGCGGGATCCGAGCCGCGTCTGCGACTCACACCACAGCTCACGGCAACGCCGGATCCTTAACCCACTGAGCAAGGCCAGGGATCGAACCCGCAACCTCATGGTTCTTAGTCGGATTCATTAACCACTGAGCCACGAGGGGAACTCCCAAGTCCTAGAATCTTAATGAATGAGAAGCAGCATCTCTGAATGTCAGAGCCGGCAGGGACCTCGGAGATCATGTCGCCAGCTTCTTGCCCTCTGGACCCTCACCGGCACCTCAGGCTAGGTTCCCCTGACCCCGGGCTAGGCCGTGCCACTCCCCTCTGCCTCGGTGCTCACCGCACCGAATAGAAATGATGCTTAAGTTTCCGGGTCCCCGGCAGACTGGGAACCATCCCTGCCTCCTGAGCTGGTGCCTGCCGTGTAAACGGAGCCTCCCGGGGCTGTGTGCTCACCGACATCGTGGATGAACTGCTCGATCTTGGCCTGCATGCCCCAGTAGCGGAACTCAACCTTGCACAGCTTATAGGCGCACATGAGGGGCCCCGTCTGGGCCGCTGTGCGCGCCCAGTCATCAGCCAGTGGTCCCCGACCTGTCTTGGCCGAGCGGTACAGCCGGGGGTCCTCTTCCGCTTTGTACTCGCCGGGCGCCACTGCATCTCGCACGATGTCGATGGTATCTGAGGGGGTGCCGGCAGCCCTGAGCAACGTCCGCCTCCTCGGCCCCTGGCACCCCTTCCCCACCTCGTGATCGGGAGCACAGCCTTCCAGGCACAAGAAGCCTAGGCCCAGAGAGAGCCAGGGACTTGTCACCTGTCGAGGCGGCAAGGGGCCCAACGGGGGGGCTCCAGGGGTCCCCACAAGGTCTGGGTGCTAGGCCTCACCCAGGATGCGCTGTCTCCTCTCCGCTCCGCTCAGGTTGAAGACGTTCGGCTGCTGCCCCCCATCAGGCAGATAATAGGTCTCTATTTCGATGGAGAATTTCTCCACAAAGGGGCAGGTGTACCTGGGCAGAGGGCAGGGGTGAGGGTCACGCTGTGCCCACCAAGGCTGTACCTCTCGTGGCCCCAGGCCTGCCCCACCCACTCACCGGGTCCTAGTGTAGGGATAAGCGTTCCAGGACTCCTCCTCCACCTGCAGGGCGGCCTTGGGCAGCAGGGCCCGGAACCAGCCTGGGATGTGGGAGCCCACGTGGTACACCTTGTGCGTGTACTGCCCGCTGCCGCCGGGCCCATCCGTGTAGGGACGGTTGGCCAGGATCTCCACGCCACTGCCCTCGCCACTCGACTCCTCTCGGCTCTTTTTCTGCAGCCCAGGGTGGAGCAGAAGGGGCAGCTCAGCCCCAGCTCAGCCCCTGGGATGGGATCCCCGGCCAGGCTCTGGCCCCCTGCGCAGCTCTAAGGCCCTAGTCCCCGCCTCCCTAACTCTGAAACCCGACCCCGGTCCCCTGCAGTTCCTGGGGTCAGAATGACAGCCGCTGTCCTGTCCCCCGCTGTCCATTCCCCTACGGGGGTTCTGCAAGCCAGGACTCAGTCATTCAAGTATTTATTGTCTGCTCTATCCTGGGCATTGTTCCGGATGATATTAATTGGGATCTGTTGATGTACAGAACAAAGACTCCCGCCTGCCCTGGTGGGACTGATGCTCCAAGGCGGGGAGGGAGGCCGGGGACAGATAACAGACAGAAGCAAATTATAAGGTGATAAGCGCCAAGGTAAAAAGAGAGCATAGAATAGGGTGAGGGGACAGATGAGGTGGGGGGGGGGCTGGCAATTTTGTTAGCAGGGCCAGGGAAGGCCTCTTTGAGAAGATGACAGGACCATGACCTGAGGGGATGGAGGGTGCTGAGCAGATGTGAGGCGGGGAAGTATTCGAGGCAGCGGGGAAGGTGGGTGGAGGGGGTTGGAAGACCCAAGGAGAGCAAAAGCGGCCCCTTCCTTCCAGGACCCCAACACCAACTCCTGCCACACCCCTCATAGTTGGAGAGCACTCAGATCTTGCCCTTATTTGGCTCTGGAGTTTGAACTTGTCCCACTCGACCCTCTGAGGCTGCTGGGTCCTGGCCCCCTCGCCTGGGCAGACTCGGGGCCCACATTTCCCAGGAGCGCATCTGGAACAGGCACCTCCCCTGTGCCCTCCCTGGGAGCCCGCCCCGCTCATTCCCTCCAGGCCCAAACCCAGACCCCTACTCCTTCTTCTCAGCCCGGACCTCACCTCTGGGGTCCCTGCCTGCCCGTCTCTGTCACAGTTTTGGGGCCTGGGGTTGCCAAGATCCTTCACCCTCCGGGAACCCCCTCCCAGGCTGTCCCTACCAGCTGGGACCCCCTCCTCCCTTTCTGCCTCCGCAGTCACTCCTTTCCCTGCTCCCGAGGGATTACAGAAGCTAAGGAGGATTAAAGGAGATCAGAGGTGGACAGCAGGGGCTGGGCACTTAGGGGTGGGGAGGTGCCACTCGGCCCTCTGCCTCTTTCCCTCAGTCCTTAACCACCACCACCCGCCGGGCCCTGCATCCGACTGGGGAGACTCTCTCTCCTTCTCGGGCCTCTGGGTCCTTCGAAACCCCAGAGCTAGACTAGAGGGGGATTGAGCTGGGCCTGGTGCCTTGTCCCAGGTGCGGCCTGCCTGCTCCTGCGGTTACCCGACATAAAGCATGACCCCCCCACTTTTGTCTCCTACTTCCTACCGTCCTCACCTGGATCATGTAGAGCTGGGCCACTTGGTACTCATCCAGGCTCATGGGCAGCAGAATGTGGTACTCCTTGATGAGCATCCTGAAGGCGCTCGGCCGGCCGCGCGCGGCCTCCGCTCCTCCTGGCGCAGGGCCCCGCGCGGCCGTCAGTGCGGGGCGGCGGCGGCGCGCGGGCCCGAGCCCTGCGCGCGGGCCGAGGGGCTCGGGCCCGGGGACCCCATGCCCGGGCCCGCCACTGGGGAGGCGGAGGCGAGCCCAGCTCTGCAGCCAGCACCGCGGGGGACCCAGAGCCGCCTCGAGGCTGAGCACTGACCTCTTTTCCGCGCAGCCCCCGCCCCCCGCCCGCCCATCGCCATGGCAACCGCGCGCTGACGCGGGCCCCCCAGAGCCGCCGGCTCAGGCCGGCGGGCTGACGAGCCAGGCGCACCTCTCCGGCCACGGCCGCACCCTAAGCCCCATCGGAACAGCATCCCTCGGGGACCCGCCCCTAGACACCCCGGGGCCCCTCCTTCCGGGTCCGCTTTCCACAACTGGCCCCTCGAGGCCCGCCCCTTGCGTCCCTTTCCCCGAATCGGTGCGGTCCCGTGTCCCCCACTCCTGGACGTCCGCTTAGAACCTTGTCCCCCGGAGGTGTCTCTCCGCGGAGCAGCCCTGTGCGCCCCTCCTTTCAGCATCTCGATCAGCGTTCCCCACCCCCCCGCGCACGAACCCACCTTTTAAGACCGGATAACTAACACCTCTGCCCCCTAGATCTAGCTTCCCCGCCCCGGCCGGCAAGCCGGTCGTCAACTTTCCCCTTCCCAGCCTCCTATCTGGACCCCGGGCACTCGACTATGCAGCCACCCCATCATCCTTCCCGGAGGCTGACCCCTCTTCGGGCTGAGGCGAAAGTATCCCACGGGTTCGCGTCCTGAGAGACCCGCTCCGTGCACCTGCGTCCCGGTTTCGCTCCAGCCACCAGCCCCTCACTGAGCGACCGACAGGCCCAGTGGTCCCCACTTCCCTCTGCTCCCCGGCGTGCCCGTTCCCCGCCTTGCTCTTGGCCCTCCCGCCAGCGTCCCCGCTCACCTCTAGTTTAGGGCGGGCGCCCGTCACCCGGTCCGGGCGGGGGCGGACGGGTCGCGGGTCGGAGGCCGGAGCGCCCCCAGCCCCGGCCTCGGATTCCAGCAGTGGCCGGACCCTCCGGAGGCGCAGCGCGGGCCCATGGCCCCGACCTTTCTCCCGGTCCTCCCGCCGGCGCCCCTGCCGGCCCTCCCCGCCGCCCGCCGCGTCACCGCGGCCGCCCCGCCCCCTTCCTGGGCCCGGCCCGCCCTGCCCACCCCTGCGGGGTCCGGGCAGCCCCGCCCGCGGCAGAGGAGGGCGGCCCCAGCCTTCCTTCCCCAAGGCCGTGGGAGAAGAGGCCCTTCTGCAAATGCTGGTGCTTTTTGCTCCCGCTGCGTTCTTTGGCCCCCCAAAGCACTCCCGGTTCCTGCATCAGCCCGGCCCAGGCCTCCTGGGTGTCATGGAAACGTGACAGAGTCCCATCCCCAACTTTCCAGGTCTTTGGAACCTGGGATCCAGGGTGGCGGAAATGTCCACAGTCTGGGCAGAAACTGGTCTCTGACTTGCCTCTACCTAGCTGGTGGGGTTCCAGCACCCAGACCCTTAGGGGCACATCCAGGAAGAGGCCTGCAGTCACTCCAAATCCTCAGGCTAGTCCCTGAACAGGGCCCGCAGCTTCCTTCACCTGCGCCTTCCGGGTACACAAGTCTGGCCAACAACCGCCAGAGCCTGGGGAACCGCCGAGATAACGGAGGGTTGGGTTTGTGGGACCACACCCAGCCACCTAAAAGGCACTGGGACAGAGGGCAGCCCCGAGCTGGGTCTCCCCGTGTCGGAAAGCCGCAGTGCCCTTCCCCTCTGGGGGCTGAGATGGGGTGTTGCTTCCAGCCTCCTGGCCGACTGGGAGTTTAGGACCTTAGGGCGTTAAGGCACGTGAGGGCGTGGCCTAAGTGAGAGGGCATTTCCATCCTGCCTGGCCTCGCCATTACCGGCTAATTCGGAGGAAGAACCCTCTAGGCTCAAGCTGGAGGCAGTGCCCTCAGCGGTGGAGCCAAGGCTCTGCGCTGCCCCCTGGTGGCGTCATTGTGAAGGAGGGCAGGGCTTTCGGATATTGGAGCTCAGCCCTCCCCACTACTTACAGGTGCAAGGTGGAGGGGCCAGAGAAGGGCAGGGTGGCACTCAAGGCCAACGCACAGTTGAGGAAAGGCAAAGCCGGCCTCAGGGGGCCTCTCTCCCACCCAGTGCACCACCAATGCACCACCCCGACTCTCCTCTTTCCCTTCCCTCCTGACCCACCCAGACTTACCAGATACACCAGACTCATAAAGACTACAAGCTGAGAGAACAACTCCAAATTATCTTTTATTTATACAAAAAGGGCATATTTAGCAAAAGACACACCAAGAAAAAAGAGTTGTTATGGCCTAGGAGACAAGGCAGGGAGGCCCTGCTGGGGGGAGACGGGATCTGGGAAAACGGTAAGTCCTGGGTAAGTGCTGAGTGGTGGGGGCCACAGAAAGGAGACAGCCCCAGTTGGATCAACACTGTTGGCACGTCATGGGTGGGACTCACAGTGACCTCACTGCTAACTCTTTCGGGGGTTCCAGTCAGTGCTGCCGACTGGAGTGAGAGCCGCCCACTGGTTCCTGGAGGGCACCCACCAAAGGACACAGGACAGGAAGCCCAGGATGGGAAGTGCAACTCGGGGTGAAGGCCAGGGAGAAGCGGGTGCTCTGCAGTGGCCAGGAAAGGTCCAGACGCCGAGGTGGAGTCGGGTCCTGTTACGTGCGGGCGTTCCGCTCTGTCTCTGCCAGGCACTCTCTGACTAGGGCCCGGGCATGGATGATGCCTGGGGTGGGGATGGGACAGTAACAGACAGGGTCTCAGCGACCCTCCAGAGCCCCACACCCGCCTCCAGAGGAAGACTCCCCCCATCCCCTCTCCGCTTCCCTTTCAGTAAAAGAGACCATGACCTAAGGGGCTGGATGAGATCAGAGGTTTGGGAATGCTCAAATTTGCCCCGCTGAAACACAAATTCTCTGGACCTTCCCTGGAAACTGACTCGATCGCAGTTCACTACAAAATGCCTCTGCGGACAGTGATACTGGCCCTAGTCTAGGCTTGGCTCAGGTGGCCTCCACCTGTCTTTCCTGCCCTGGTGAAACACTGTCCAATGTTAAGTCTCCTGCGCAGGGGTGGTGGGCCTGGTCTCACTTACCTCTCTTCAGGCGCTCCATGGCACTCTTGCTGCCAGCGTAGGTGGGTCGGATCTCTTTGCCCATCTCCTCTATGACCGACAGCAGGTCTGTGTACGTGCTCTGGGAGCCCTGGGCACCAGGTGGTTTCATTGCCTATGTCAAAGGAGAACACGGCAGTGAGCTCAGGCCAAGAGGGGGACTCCAGTCCTCATCCATAGGCAATCCTATGGAAGAGCCTAGGCTTCACTCACCTGCACATAGCCCATGGAGGGCGGTCCGAAGTCGTTAAACAGAGGTCTGAAAGGAGCAGCGGCTCCCGGCACCGAGCCCGACGGCGATGGGACACTTCCAGCTGCAACGGGGCGCGAGTGAGAGGTCAGCGCGGGGCAGGGACGCCTCGTCCCGGCGTTCCAAGCCCCGGACCAGATTCGCCCGATTACCTCCAAAGGAATGCTTCACTTCAGGCGGCTAAACTTCAGGACAAACCCCTCCCCCTGCGCTGCACCAACAAGCCCTACGTGACCACGCCCACATCACAGGCCAGTAAACTGAGGCTCAGCGAGGGTAGCCGGCAGGCCCACTACTGCAGAACTCAGGCCGTCTTCTCTTCGAGACCTCCACCACCCGGACAGGCGAGCAGGGGTGGAGCTGGATCCTCACCTGTAGGGACCGGGGTGCCCGGCCCAGGGGTGCTGGAGCCAGGGGTGCTGCTGGGGGCGGGGGCGATGGGTTTGTAGGACATCCCCAACTCCTGGGTGCGGCAGACGCCGGCCGGCCGCTCCTCCCGGGTTGGCTGCCTGGCCGCTCAGCTGCGCTCTGATTGGCAAGCCGGCAGCACGCCCCTGGTAAATAGAGCTCAGGCCGGAAGGGCGGGCGAGTACGAATGCTTCTTCACTCCTGATTGGCGCGCGAAGATGTCACTCGGGCCTTCTCATTGGCCGAGACCGGCCCCAACAGGCCGCAACCGCTGCTGATTGGTCTCCGCCTTCCGGACCTCGCACCTGTCTGCTCCGGATTGGGTAGTGGCCGACGCCCTCCGCAATTGGCGAGTTCGCGGCCCGGGCCGGCGCGCTCTCAATCCGATTAGTCCCAAAACGCGAGAGGCGGAGCCTCGGAATCCGGACCTGGGTCCGGTCCGCCGCGGTTCGAGCCCGGCGGGGCTTCCCTGGCGCGGTTGTAGCCCTCACGCCTCAGTCACGTTGCTTTGTACGTCACCTTCCCGCTGCCGTCCCGGTCCAGCTGGGGCTGCTGTTGTCGTCGCCGCCGCCGCCGCCGCGCGCGCGCCTTTCGGCCGCTCCGGGTGCGGGAGGACGCAGGGCTTTGACGTTCCCAGCCCTGCGCCCCACCCCGTGCGCTTTTACGTCACCTTTCACCGGTTCAACAACCTGTCCCCGACCCGCGCATGCGCCCTCTTAAGGACTCATCTGTTCCCATGGCGACGGATCCCTCACCAACGCGGCTGACACGCCTCTTCCTCCCAATTGCCCGGACTTCGGGTCCTGCCCCCCTTCCAATTACCTGGACTTCAACCTGCCCTCTCCCCCAAGGCCCCTCGCCGGTGCCTCATAATGATAATAGCAGGAACAGCTAATCTTGAATACTTACTGCACTCCGAGCCCTGTACGGTCCGAACGGTCCTGGATCGGGGACTACAGCATCACCTGGAGTCAGACTGAATCGCACTCCAACCCCCACCACCACTTGCCCTTGGGCTAGTTACCTCAACAGACCTCAGCCTCCACATCTGTGAAATGGGGACGCTAGTAACAACCATCTCATAGGGTCATTGCGTGGATTAAACAAATATTCATAAAATGCTCATTGTTTCATTCTCTTCTTCCCTATCCATTTCTCATCCAGACCCCTCTCAAATCTCATTCCTCACAACCGTAGATCTTAGACTCTCCTCCAAACCCTAACCCTTTTTTCCCAGGCTACTTCTCCTCAAAGCCTCTCTGGCCTTGTGTACCGGTCACGTCCAGGACATTTATTCATTCATTCATCCAATAAGTATTTTCTGACCCCATCCTCCATCTTCGGCTTTATGCTGGACACTGATAATGGAAATGAATTGGCCATGGCTTCTGTCCTCCAGGAGCTCCTAGTCTCAGGGAGAGACAGACAGGGAAGCAGAGGCACACATGGAGTAAGACAATGTTGAGCCTGGGACAGTGCACTGGAACTTAAAGGGTGACATCACAGAAGTCTTCCCAGAGGAGGCGCCACTCAATAGGTGAATGGACAAATAAACTGAGATGTAGCCATACAATCAGATATTATTCAGGGAGTTCCCGTCATGGCACAGCAGAAATGAATCTTACTAGGAACCATGAGGTTGCAGGTTAGATCCCTGGCCCCGCTCAGTGGGTTAAGGATCCGGCGTTGCTGTGAGCTGTGGTGTAGGTCACAGATGCGGTTCGGATCTGCTGTTGCTGTGGCTCTGGTGTAGGCCGGCAGCAACAGCTCTGATTAGACCCCTAGTCTTGGAACCTCCATATGCCGCAGGTGTGGCCCTAAAAAGCCAAAAAAAGAAAAAAAAACTATTACTCAGCAATAAAAGGAAATCATCTATCTATAGCCTTGAAAAGATACAGGCATAGTGCTGAGAAGCCAGTCTGGAAAAGCCACGTACTGTACAATCCAAATTGTAGGACATTCTGCAAAAGGCAAATTTATACAAAAGGTAAAAAAAAAATGACTGGTTGCCAAGGGTGGTGGGGGTGACGGGGTGGTGGATAGAGGGGTGAGGGGTAAAACTGAATGGGGGGAGCAGAGGGGGGTGGGGGGGCAGTGAAATGACTCTGTATGATACTGTCATGGTAGATGCAAGACCTTAAGCAGTTATCGAAGAGTAAACTTCAATGTGCGCAAGTTAAAAAAAAAGTCATTTAGGAGGTCAGGAGAGCCCAGGGTGGAATGCGGAATATGACAAAAGAACCCAGCTGTATCACAAATGTAGGAAACAGCCTCACTGAAGGGGGTGGGGGAATAAGGTGCTAATCTGGGAATCGGCGGAGTCTTGGTAAGAACAGAGATGAAAAGATCTGCACGTAAGCACTGGACCGTGGTTGATGTGGTTTCCCATGGGGGAGGGGTCAACTGTTCTGAAACCACCGCGCGCGTATGCTGGAATTAAAAATTAAGTGTAGAACAGATGGCTTCTCACCGTTGGAATGAGAAGCTACAAGTAAGCCAGGGGAGGAGGTTAGAAGAATCCATGTGCTAATGGATCGGAGTTGGAGCTCTCAAGAGGAGCTCATATTTAGCTTGATAGAAATGCGGCTGGTTACATACAGAAATATATGTTTCTTTCTTTTTACGGCCACACTCACGGCATATGGAAGTTCTTGGACTACGGGTTGAATCAGAGCTGCAGCTGCTGGCTTATGCCACAGCCACAGCAACACCGGATCCGAGCCACATCTGCAACCTGCACCGCAGCCTGCGGCAATGCCGGACCCTTAAGCCACTGAGCAAGGCCAGGGATTGAACCACATCTTCACAGACGCTATGTTGGGTTCTTAACCCACTGAGCTACAACGGGACCTCCAGAAAAGAGTGATTTTACGGTACAGAGACCTGACAAGCACCACCAAATGATCAAGGTCACATCATCAGCAATGTCCTGTGGTTAGAGGTCACCCCTGATACGCCGGACTGAGAAGGGCACTTCACTGGTGTAGTTTTCTTTCCCCAAGCCCATAATCCAAGACTAACTGTCGTGAGAAAAACATCAGACAAATCTGAATTTAGGGACATTCGATAAAATATCCGAGCAGTCCTCCCCAAAAGACAATTTTTAGTTTTATTTTCTTTTTCGGCTACCCTTCAGCATATGGAGTTCCCTGGCTGGGGAGCGGATCCAAGCCACAGCTGCGACTTACACCATGGCTGCAGCAACACTGGATCCTTAACCCATTGTGCCAGGCTGGGGATCAAGCCTGCATCTCAGCGCTCCAGATGCTGGGAACTTCCATATGCCGCAGGTGTGGCCCTAAAAAGCAAAAACATTAAAATTAAATTAAAAAGATATTTACTGTAAAGAACTGGCTCTGACAATTAGGGACGCTGAGTGGTCCCAAGATCTGCAATCAGCAAGCTGGTTACTCTGGAGAGTCACCACAGCTCACGGCAACGCGGGATCCTTAACCCACTGAGCGAGGCCAGGGATCCAGCTTGTGTCCTCACGGATTCTGAGCCACAACAGGAACTCCCTACAGTAAATATCTTTACACACACACACACACACACACCCTCCTATTGGTTGTGTGTCGCTGGAGAACCTTGATCCACTAACACATAGAGGAAGCCGGGTGTGGAACGCACAGGAACTCCCTCCCTGTCTTGGAAATAATTCCGTAAACCTAGAACTACTCGAAAATAAGTGTATGTAATATCTTTATCTGGCTGCCAGTTACCCAGGTGCACACACGGGTAAAAAAATTCACTGAGGTGTCCACGTAAGATTTATACACGTTACTGAATGTATGTGATATTCCAGCCAAGGTGGACTTCATGTAAAAAGCTCCACTGACAGCTTCTCTGGGAAAACCAGGAGATCCCGGTGCGCTGGCCCGCTCCAGCCGGCAGCAGTCAAAGGAGCTGGGCCGCGGGCGCCCCCTTCAGGCGGGGAGAGAATTCTTGGCTCACCCCTCTTGCTGCCTGCTTACAGTTCCTTCCCAGCCCTGGTACCCGGGCTAGCAGCCTTTTTAGGGTGGGAGGGCATGGGTGAGATTTGGGGGAGCGGCGAGCAATTCTGAGGCCAACAGACACACTGCAGCCAATCCAGACCCCCCCATCCCTCCCTCCCCGATTCCAGCCACGGAGCCTGCCAAGCTGGGGCCAGGGGCGGTGGGAGGCTGACCTTGAGCGGGGTCTGCTCTTCCCCTGCACATGTCCATCAGCCCCCCTGCCCCTGAAGAGGGGACAGGTTCTTTTGCAGGCAGCAACGCCATCTGTGCCAGCCCGTGGAGACTGGTGTGAGGGAGGGTGAACCATGGCTCCCAGGCGACGCCTCATCCCCAGCCCTGCCAGACCGACAGAGAGATCACTTAATTGAGGATTAGGGATTAATTGTGATCTGCCAGGCAAGTGGTGCTGAGGCTGCCGCAGCCAGCCCTGGCACCTCGGGTCCAAGCTCTAGGCTGGGCAGGGCACCGGTGGCCGCCCGCCTGCTCTGTCTCAAGGCAATGATGGTGACGACCAGCAGGGAAAGCTCCTACCGCTTCCTGACCTGGAGGCCAGGGTCACCCTCCCTCCCAGGAGGTGGGAACAGCCGCTGGTCAGGCAGTGCTGCAAGAGACTGAGTCTGTCCTGGGTCCACTCTGACTTGAGGCACCTTTTCTTGCTGGCACTGTGATTTTAGAGTCCCCAGGTCTGAGTCAAGTCCCACCTCTGCTTCACCCTAACGTGTGTGACTTTAGGCCAGTTCCCCCGGGAGACTTCGGGTGCCAGGCATAGGGGCTGGATCAGCCTGGAGGCCATAGGGGATCACGGCCAGTTTCTAAATAGGAGTGTGACAAAGTGCAAGTGGCATTTTAGGAAGAATAATTTAGCAGCATGTGCTGTGTGGCCCGCAGGGGAGAGAGGGCAGAGCAGCTGCGTGGCCTCTAGCACATCCCTGAGACTCTGGGCTCTGGGGTTCCTCGGTATGGAAAATGGGGTGACAAAGACCACAGCAGAGTTGGAATGACGAGATGTGTCATTTGGTTTCTGCGGGAAGAAGCTACCTCCCCCAGCGGGAAGTTGCTTTATTGTCAGAGAAACAGAAATGGGCAAGGGGCCTTGGTGGAGGAGTAGGGGCGGGGTGAGGGCAGGAGCTACACACAGGCGGGGGTGGGGGGGAGAGGATGGGGATCCCAGCTGGAGGCGATGGGCTTCCAGAAATACACTGGCAGGTCGTGGCTCTGGTCCTGTCTCCTGCCTCCAGCTTCTGTGCAGGCTCAGCGAGACATCATTCGCACAAACTCTGCCAGGACAAAGCCAGTGTTTCAGGTCTGCTCTCTGGACCCCTCGGGAGTGAGGCTAATGTACTGGCCTTGGGGTGGGAGAAAGTGTGGTTAAAGGCAGGGCCTGCAAGGGAGTCCGTTGAATCTGGGAGAGAATAAGCCAGGAAGAGGGGCTTTGTCTTATGGACAAAAAAAAAAAAAGGTAACTGAATCTATTTCCTTCTTTGGTTTGGCTGCTAGGAAGCTCAGGAACACTTTGAGGCCTACCTTGGAGAGTTTTTACATACTGATTTCTTGGCTTCCTATTATAACTTAATCCTTGTTTTCCCTCCGTTGGGAACAAAGCATAGAGGAAGCGCTGGGTTATGAATAGGCTGCCTGGATTAAGATCTTGTCTCTATCCACTTCTTTTGCTAAGTACCCCTCCCCTTTCCTAAGAACCGACTTTATGGGGATAATCAGATTCCTTCCTCCAGGGTTCTCCTGATGATTAACTGGGAGAGGACCTGGGTGTGCTGAGCACAGGGCCTGGCATGCACCAAAACCGCCCCCTTTATTCTCTTTCTCAGCACCCTCCAAGGGTGTGTGGTGCTAAGCGTGGTGAGTGGTGGGCGGTACCTTCAAAGTCGACCAGGCCATCCCCGTTGAGGTCAATGTCGCGGAGGATCTCGTCCACCTCCCGCTGGCTGAGGCGCTCTCCCAGCAGGGCCTTCAGGGCGGCCCGGAGCTCCCCCAAGCTGATGCAGCCGTCCCCGTTGGTGTCGAACTGTGGCAGTGTGGGTTGTGGCATCAGGTCTCCCGGAATCGCTCATTCCCGCAGCCCCTCGCTCACCCGCGGACGCGCAGTGAGCGGACGCGCACCTCCCGGAAGGCGTCCCGCAGCTCCCGGACACCGATCATGTCTGCAGTCTCTGCCAGCAGCTTGGGGCCCATCAGCTCCACAAAGTCTTCAAAGTCCACCTTCCCGCCACCTAGGGGCCAGCCGGTCAGAGACCCCGGGCCATCAGAGCCCCCTGCCCGGCCCTGGCCCTCCTCTGCCCTCCCCCTGCCCTTCTGGCCTGTGTCCCTCTCCCCGGCCCCACTAAGTGGCCTTTCCTGCCCTCTGGGCCTCTCAGGCCGGGTCATGTGTGACTCCTGAGGGCTTTCCTTAATTTTCCTGAAGAGTTCAGCTGGGTTCAAGTCCTGGCTCCAGTGCCCTGGCTGTGTGACCTTAGGAAAGTCACTTAACCTTTCTGACTTAGTTTCCTCATTTACAAAATGGGTATGATGGGTGTTTCCTGGTGGCCCAGTGGTTAAGGATCTGGCGTTGTCACTGCTGCGGTGAGGGCTGGATCCCTGGCCTGGAAACTTCTGCAGGCCATGGGCACGGCCAAAAAAAAAAGGGGCATGATGGTCCTTGAGCTGCCCACCTTGTAGGGGATGGTGAGACTCTCTAGGGGCGGAGAGCTTGCCTTGAGAGTGACCAAGGTCCCGGATGCTGGGGGCCAACCTGGGTAGACACCTCTGCTCCCTGGGCTGTCCAGCTGCCCTGGCCACGGCCATGGCCATGGCCACTGGAGAACTGGGGGTGGGGCAGGTCTCAGGCACATACTGATTTGCTGTGAAATCTCGATGAGCTCCATCTCGGTGGGCATGTAGCCCAGCGTGCGCATGCAGGCTCCCAGGTCCCGGTAGCCGATGTAGCCGTCCCGGTCTCGGTCAAACTCCTGGAAGGCGGCCTGCAGCTCTGCCAGGCAGGGCAGGGTCAGTCCTTCCGCTGCATGCCCCTGGCCCCCAGCCTGGGTTGGACCTTCTCCCCTTGGTCCAATCGTTTCTTTCTAAACACCCATTTCTCTCTGCTGCCTCAGGGCCTTTGCACATGCTGTTCCTTTAATTCCTCCTTTCTGCAAATATTTAAGGAATGTCTGCTATGGGCCAAGCTCTGCTCTAGGTGCTGGGGACATAGTAGTGAGGAAAGACAAATGTGAACCAAAGGAAGGAAGGAAAGGAATGGAAAGGAAGGAACAGAGCGGGGGACAGAGGGAGGAAGGAAGGAATAAAGAAGCAAGAAGGAAGAAAGAAAGGAGAAAGAGAGAGAGGGAGGGAAGGAAGGAGACAAGGAGGAAAGGAAGAGAGCTGGAGAAACAAGTCCTTGACCGTATGGTGCTCCCGTTCTGGAACACTCTCCCCTTCCCTTTGGTCCTTATGTCACCCGCTCGGAGGTCTTCCCTCTCAATTCGGTCCCCTCCAGCCCACTTCCCTGGGAGCACTTAGCGCCATTTGTGCTCGTAGTTGGCTCGTTGATGTCTGTCTCAAGAGGACGTGGGCCATGCGCTCTCGCTTCCCAGGGCTCAGCACGGGGCCGGGCACACGGTGGGCACCCAGCAAGCGTTCACCTAATGGCCCTTCTGGCAAATGAGTCCAGGGAGCTGACAGCTGGGGGGGGGGTCTCTCAGCCCCTCCCTGCTCATTCTTGTCCCCATCTCCCCGCACGGTCCCCCGCAGCCTTCTTGCTCCCAGTTCCTCCTGGAGACGGCTCAGGCCCCCGCCCAAGGCCCCCCACTCCAGAAACCCTGGTTCTTTCCCCAACCCTTTACCTTCGATCTCCTCTGGCCGCAGCTCCCGGTCCTGAGGGGACACAGAGGGGTTGACCATTCCCTGGGCCACCCAGGCACCGCCCCCTCCGCTTCCTTCTGATTCTTTGGGGCCCACTCAGTCCCCCACAACATGCAGGCCCAGGGCCTGGGTCTGGCACTGCTCAGGCTTGCGGCCTCCCCGCATTCCTGCTGGTGGCCCGGATGTCTTGGGCCCCCTTCCCAGCCCCCCACGCCCACCCTCCTCTAGGGCCTGGGACTCCCCTGCTGGAGGTGGAGCAGCACCACCAGCTTGGCCGTGGGGGCTCAACGTCTCTGCACGTCTCTCTTGTTCTCTCTCCAGCCTTCTCCGGGGGGTCTTGCCCCTCCCGTCCACCCCCTTGGTGGCTGTCCCTGTCGTTTCTCTGGGTCACACTCTGTCCCCCTTTTCCTCTTTCCTGGTGTGTTTCCCAGGGTCTGCCTTGTGCTTTGTCCTGCGTCTCTTTCTCCAGTCGCCGCCCCCAGCCCCGGTATCTGTGTGCCTTTAGTCTGAGATCCCCACTGGGTCCACTCCCCCTGCTCGAGGAGAGGCAAAATGACAGGGCGAGGGTGGTGGCTGGGTGGCAGGCGGGCGGTGACCGTACATACGAGCTGGGTGGCGGCGATGCTGGGCCGCAGGAAGATGCAGGCGGGCCCCACCAGGCTGCTGAGCACGGAGTAGCCCTGGACGCCCGGCCCAGGGCCCCTCTGCTCCTCGGGGCTGGGGCTGGGGCTGGGGCTGGGGCCGGGGCCGGGACCCGAGCCGTGGCGGGAGCCCCCTGGGGGCGAGCTGGGCCACTGCCAGCGATCCTGCAGCAGAGCCGGCCGTGAGTGGGGGCAGCGATCGCTCTCTACCCCTACTCCTCAGCCTCTCCCATCTTTGAACCTGGGGCGCCCTCACCATCAACACTCTAGGCCAGAAGCGTCCACCCTCTCAGTGATCAGCTGGGCAAACCGAGGCCCAGAGAAGGCCAGAAATCTGGCCACGGTCATTCAGAAGGCCACTGTCAGGTGGAGATCCTCCCTGAGCTCGTGGTCTGAGTCTCCCGAGCCAGGACTGATGGGCAGAGGGCGGGGGCAGCAGCAGGGGTGGGGCCGCTGGACAGGCAGCTGGGGATCTGATGAGTGTGACGCTGCGTCGGGGGTGGGGGGCGGTGGTCTGCAGGAGCGGAGACCAGGATAGGCTGGAGTCTGGGGGCTACCAGGGAAAATCTGGGGTACCACCCCCTCCACCTCTCTGCTGCGCCCCACCTGTAAGCCCAGCCCGGGCCTCACCCAGGGCTCCGTCCAGCCCACCAGACCTCCCGGCGTCCACACGGCCTCCCGGCCTCGGCTTCCCCCCCTTAGCCTCCTACCTTAGGCGCCCGCTGTCGGGGACGCTTGGCACAGTTTCCCATGGGCCCTTGAACCATGCCAGGCCCGGAGCCCCGGGGGCGGCCCGGGGCTGGGCCTCCGCGGATGCCGCGTGCTCCCAGCAAGGAGCTCTGCAGGGGATTTTCCTGGGGTTTTGTGGGGAAGATCGGGGGCGGGTGGGCAGGCGGGGAGCCCTGGGCACAGGGGCTTGGGTCCTAATCCGGGATTATCTCTGAGCATCTCTGCTGGTGAGGGGGGCCCCTCGGGGCGCAAGGCCCCCCTGGACGGCGCAGCTTCCCCGCGCTCACTCCTGAGGGTCTTCCAGCCACCGGCTCTGCAGCACCCTCTCCCCCCGCCCATCCCTACCCGCTCCCAACCAGGAGAGGGGCCTGAACCCGGAAGAGGAAACCAGGTGCCCAGTGTGTCAGGTGGGCTGGGCCGTGTCTCCGCCGAGACCCGCAGGCCCCCAGGAAGCCCCGCCCCTCCCTGCCTGGGCCCTCGCTCTCACCTCGAGCATCGGCACAGCCTGCCCGCCCTTGGCACCCCGCCTGGACCTGCCCCCGCCCCTTGTACTTGGGGCAGCTGACTCTGGGCCCTGTGGGCTGGAAGTGGGGCTCAGAGGGCGGAGGGAGGTGGGGAGGATGCTAGCAGCTGAGTGACCCACTGATCCGTCGGTCGATATGCACGTCCGAGGTCCCCTCTCTGGGCTCAGCCCTGGGTTTGACCTACGGGGCCCCGGTTGGGGTGGGGGTCCCCTCTGTCCCCTCTGTCCCCTCGTGGCCCCCCTCAGTTGAGGACAGCCCCACACCCCTGCCCACTTTACCTGCCCGTAGGCGGCCTGCACCTGGGCCTCAAGCTCCCGCAGGAGCGCCTGCCGCCTGGCCGCTGGGCTGGCAGGGGTCTGGCCAGGCCCTGGAGCGCCCACAGAGGGGCCGGGGTCCCCCGTGGGGAGGCTGCCATCGGCCGGGCCCTCGGCCAGGGCCATGGGGACGGGGACTCGGCACCTCCTGCTGGCCGAGGGGTGCAGCCCCACTCCGCTTTCCCCGTTCCTGCGGGATGCGGGATGGTGGCCGAGTGGGCAGCTGTGGGTGTGGCCCCCAAGGGTCCCTGTGACACTTTTCCCTGTGCCTCTCTCCCCAGCCTGATGGGGTCCCTGACCCCCCAAGGCCCCTGTCTTTCTTAGCTCCCCAGGCCGCTCCCACGCCCCTCCCTGAAACCCTAGCCGCCCTCCAGGCCTCACGCTGGCTGTGGCCTGCGCCCTGGGCTGGGCCCCGCTGCGTCCCACTGCCTTCAAGACCCCGGGTCGCCTGGCCTCTCCAGTTCACGGGCTCTGCGTCGCCTCACATCCCCTCCCCTCTTTGGGTCTGTCTCTCTCTGCCCCTCCCGCCCCGCTGTCCTGTGGGGATCTCTCACCCGCAGTGTCCCCCCCGCCCCCGCTGCCCTCTGTCCCTCCTGCGTCTCTGCCCATCTCTTTGTCAGTTCCTTCCCTCTGTTGTGAGAGACTTGCACACTGATCCGTCTGTCTGTCTGTTCCTCTGCTCTTCCTAGTCTCCCCACCATCCGCTCTCCCGGGATGGCTCCTGGATTCTGGAAAGATCATCCCCCCCCCACCCCCGCCGCCAGCGCCCCCCACCTAGCTTCCGCTTCTCAGGGAAAAGGGTAGGGCTGGGCCAGGCAGCCCCCAGGGGCCTCTGGTGCCCCTTTGTTATGCCCCCGACCCACTTACCGCCCAGCTGCCTGCTCCTCACCTCCCAGAATGAGGTCGCTGGACCTGCCCCGGCCCCGCTCCAGGCCCCTCATGATTTATTCACCTTCCCCCTGCACCAGCCTTTGTCCAAGGGAACCAGATCCCACCGGGTACCTGCCACCTGAGCTGATGGCTCTGGCCTCTGTAGGCCACAGTGGCCGTCCGTTCATGCATTCTTTTGCGAACATCCGAGGTCTGCCGGGACCCAGCCCGGGTGGACCCATCTTCCCTGAGGGCCCTGCTCTCGGGCACATCCAGTTCAGAAAAGGGCCAACAGACAGTCTCCCAGTGCTTGGGGTCACTGACTCAGGCTTCAGGAAGGCTGCCTGGAGGAGGTGATGGGGTGGGGTGGCAGACTAGGCATGGCCCGCCAATTTTTTTTCCCTCTTTTTAGGGCCACACCTGCGGCATATGGAGGTTCCCAGGCTAGGGGTCCAATCGGAGCTACAGCTGCTGGCCTGCACCACAGCCACAGCAACACAGGATCTGAGCCCCGTCTGCAACCTACACCGCAGCTCATGGCAATGCCGGTTCCTTAACCCACTGAGTGAAGCCAGGGATCCAACCTGCGTCCTCATGGATACTAGTTGGTTTCGTAAACCTGCTGAGCCAGACGGGAACTTTCCAGTCCCCAATGTTTAAATGGGCTCTGGCTAAGTGCCACGGTCCCCAGCAGGGATCAGCTATGAGCTTGGAGTGCTCCAGGCCCTGGAATCCAGCTGAGTACGTGGGGGGAGGGCTCTGGAGGGAGGCAGGCTAGTCGCCCCTGGAAAGGGTGTGGGTGCCAAGAAGCTGGAGAAAACTTCAGAGAGACCCAACGTGCGTGGCACCCTTGCTGTGGGCCTTCCTGGGCGCTGGGAGCCTGTCACCACCTGGTGGGAGCTGCGCATTCAGCAAAGCCAGGGTGGCTGTGGAGCAGTGACTGCGGCAAGGGCCCCGCCCGCTGGGAGAGGGAGGGGGCATGGCGAGCTTGCTGTGACCGGGGGCTGAGGAAGTGATCAGAGGGATGAAGGGAGTGGCCACAGGAAGGCGGAGGAAAGTTCTTTCACAAGGACCTGAGAGGGTCTGAGGATCCGAGGAAAGGCCAGGGTTGAGAGGCTAGTGGACATCGGCCAGGGGGTCAAGGCTGGGTGGAGCTCGTGGTGGTCATTCATGCTGAGCCCGTGAAGGCTCTCTCTCAGCATCCTCAGCCCTCTGCACCCCGGGTCGCATCCCCCAGGGGCCCGGAGTTCACGGCTACACTGAGAACATCCCTCAGAGACAGGAATTCCCAGGTTTTCTGCAATGTCATTAAAAGGGTCTGCGGGTCCCATGCATTTGCTGTGTGACCCTAGGCAAGGTATTTCACCTCTCTGAGCCTCCATTTCCTTATCTAGAGTAGGGGTTGACCTCGTATCTGCCTCAAGGTGCCTCTATGAAAATTAAATGATAAAAGACCTATCAGAGTTTAAAAACATAGGAAGGGTTCATAGGAAACAAAAAAATGATAGATATCACATGGGATCAAAGATTCCATGTCCGAATAACCATCTAAGAGGGTGGGAAGTGTTGAGAAATGTGTGTCCCAAAGTATAAGCTAAAGTACTGGGGCTTTATCACTGGTCAGGGCAGAGTGGGAGAAGGAGCAAAGCCTTCGTGTCCAGTTCCAGCGTCCAGGATGACCAGGCAGACCAGTGGTGAACAAATGAATGGATGGATGGATGCATGGGTGGATTAGTGGGTGTTTGGACGGGTGGGTGGGCAATTTGATGGACTGGTGTTTGAGTGGCTGGTGGTTGGAAGGATGAATGCTTGAACAGACGGATGGACAGACTGACAGATGGAAGGAGGGATAGATGGACAGGTAGATATACGGTTGGGTAGATACGGTTGGGAAGTTGGATGGATGTATGGATGGCCAGGCAGGTGGCTGACTGGACAAGAGGATGGGCAGAGGATTTAATGGGCTAGTGGTTAAGTGGCTGCATTGACAGATGGACTGTTGGCTGGATGGCTAGATGAGTGAGTGAAAAGATGGATGGAAAGACAAGTGGAGGACACTTGGGTACATAAATGAGCAGCACATGGGTAAGTGAGATGGTGAGTAGAGACGGATGTTTGGATGAACTACTGGTCTAACTTTTGGTTGTTGGATGGCTGGATGATTGAGTGGATAGGTGTGTAAATGGACAGACAGATAGATGGAGATGGAGAGATGGCTGGGTGGATGGACGGCTGTGAAGGTCTTATAGTCTTCATTAAGCGAGTCCATTAGGATGGAGACCATATCAGCGATTTCAGTGTCTGCCATGACGTCTAGCCCACTCATTGCTGAGACATGCTAATCAGTGTGTGAGTGAAGACTTGTGTCTGCCTGTCGCCTTCTGCTGTGAGCTGCGATTCCTCTGATGGCAAAGGCAAGGGCTCCATCTCCACCCTGTTCCCCACAAGCCAAACCCAGACGTGGCACCTGGTCAGCGCCATATCCAGAACCATACTGAGATGCCACTTCACACTCACCAGGATGGGTAGAGTGAAAAAAAGACAGACAAGAGCAATTGTCGGTGAAGACGTGGAGATGCTGGAACCCTCATATGCTGCTGTTAGGTTTATAAAATAGTGCAGCCACTTTGGAAGAGATTGGCCATTCCTCAAAATGAGTTACCGTGTGGAGTTCCCGTGTGGCTCAGCAGGTTAAGGACCTGGGGTTGTCACTGCTTTGGCTCAGGTCACCGCTGTGGTGCAGATCTGTTCCCTGGCCTGGAGACATCCACTTGCTGCCAGCTCATCCAAAAAAAAAAAAGCAAAGTTACCATAGGACCCAGCAATTTCAGTCTTAGGTATACACCCAAGGGAACTGAACATATAAATTCACATAAACATTTGTACCCAAATGTAGAGAGCAGCATTATTTGTAACGGCCAGAAACATGAAACAACCCAAATGTCCATAAATGCATAAACGGGTAAAATGCATATGTCCAAACAACAGAACATTACTCGGCCATAGAAAGGAACAGCGGACTGACCCAGGGTACGACTTAGATGAACCTTGAAGGCACTACGCCCAGAAAGCAGCCAGACACAAAATGCCACCCTGTGTACGACTCCATTTACGCAAAATGTCCAGACAGGGCAAATCCACAGTGACAAATAGATTAGTGGTTGTCAAGGAACTGGGGAAGGGTGGGTGGGAGTGGGTGCGAGTGGGTACGGGGTTTCTTTCCTTTTTTATTTTTTTGGATTTTTAGGGCCACGCCAGTGGCATATGGAGGTTCCCAGGCTAGGGGTCCAATCGGAGCTGAAGCTGCCAGCCTACGCCACAGCCACAGCAACACCAGATCCGAACCACATCTGCAACCTACACCACAGCTCAGGGCAATGCCGGATCCTTAATCCACTGAGCAAAAGTGGGTTAACGATCCAGCGTTGCTGTGAGCTGTGGTGTAGGTTGCAGACGCGGCTCGGATCCTGCGTTGCTGTGGCTGCGGCGCAGGCCGGCGGCCACAGCTCCGATTAGACCCCTAGCCTGGGAACCTCCACATGCCGCGGGTGCGGCCATAAACCTGCGGCCATAAAAATGACAAAAGGAAAAAAAAAAAAAAAAATCCACTGAGCAAGGCCAGGAATCGAACCCACATCCTCATGGATACTAGTGGGATTTGTCCACTGAGCCATGATGGGAAGTCCCAGGGTTTCTTTTTGGGGTGATGAAAATGTTCTGGAATTAGTGGTGATGATTGCATGACACTGAATATACTAAAAACTGTAGAATGTATACTTTGCAATGGTGAATTTTAGGTAGCTATAAAGCGTGTGCGTGTACACACACACACACACGCATGCATTTATTTACTTATTTATTTTGGCCTCACCCATGGGATGCAGAAATTCCTGAGCCAAGGATGGAAGCCTCACCATAGCAGTGACAACACCGGATCCTTAACCTCTAGGCCACCAGGGAACTCTCAATATTTTAAAACCTACCAAAGACAGGTGGCTGAAATGTACATGGACTGGAGGTGGGAGACAGACACAGGGAGGTGCCTGCTCCACGCAGCTGGGAAAGCTGTGCTTCCGGGCCCCAGGATGGCCACAGAGCCAGACCATAGGCTAGGCCTGTGGAGCTAGAGGACTGTGGGTAAAAGCGGCCACTGGAACACCGTAGAACAGTGCCAAGCTGGCCTGGGGCCACCTGCCAGAGGCCCTGAGCATGGTGGCTGGAGGGTGTGAGCTAGCAGAAGGCTGGCCACACTGGGTGTCTCTCACTCTCCTGGGTCTTGGATGCTCTAAAGAAGTGCATGAAGCTCTCTGAGCCTTGCTGTCCAGCCAGGCCCCAGTTCCTAAGGAAGACCATTGCAGGCACAGAGGACTCCCTTCCCTCCCCCGCCAGCACCCGGAAGGGCAGCCAGGAGGAGGGGGCTGGGGGTACAGGAGGGCCCGCAGGGAGGCACGGAAACCCTCCCAGGTCCAGGAGGTCCTGCTCATTCCGGTCCAGCCACCCGAAGCCCCAGGCTCGGCCTGTAATCAGAAATGGTTTGGAGAAGGCCAAGGGTTCCTTCAAGGCCTGGCAGAAGGAAAAAGAAGGGTTAAAAGTGAGGCTCCTGAAGCCAACCAGACCTGTTCCCTAACTCTGTGACCTTCTGGATGTCACTCATTGCTTCAGTTTCCTCCTCTGTAATGTGCAACGGGAACAGCACCAAGTCTCAAGGTTGTGCTATCTGCAAAATTCTCAAGGCAGCCCTCAGTCTCCAGGGCTTGGCTGTTATTATCAAGGAGAGCCCACGTGGAAAGGGATGTTTATTACAACTGCATTCATTCAAGCAACAGGCATTTACGAAGCACCTACTGTGTGCTGCTGCTGAGGACGCCGTGTGTTCGGATGTGGCCGGGGATTGTGTGTTGCTAGATGTGGGTGCCTCCCGTAGGCCACTGGCCTGCAGGCAGGGTGCCCCCCGCCCCCCGCAGCGAGCAGGTGCGTCCCTCAGGCCCTGTCCCCCGACAACCAGCCTCACCAGAAACGCTGTGTGACTTGGCGCATTCCCGGGGCGGCGGCCGGGGGTGGGGCAGGACGGTAAATACGGCCTCCGGGTCCTCCCCACTTCCTGCTGCACTTACTTGCTCGCTGCCGCCGCCAGTGAGTAGCTCTCGGACCGGGTGGGGGGCGGGGCCTGGCTGAGCCACCGCTTCTCCAGGGGGGTCTGACCCCCCGCTGGCCGCCCCGCGGTGCGGGGTGGGGGCCGGGTCCTCCTCCATCCTCCGTCTCATCGTCCGGGTCTGTCTGTCTCTCCCAGTGCCGCCCTACGCCATCGTCTACTTCGGGGTCCGAGGTAAGGTCCCTGCTTCTTCAGGAGGGCAAAGGTCGCAGACAGGACACCCCCCACCCCCCACCCCGGCAGGACTCGGGGCTCTGCCCTGGACCACAGACCGACGAGGCCGGTCGCCGCGGGCGGGGCCGAGATCAGGGAACCGCCCAGGACCCGCTTTCCCCTCGCGGCTGCATCGCCTGTGACCCACGGCTGGCTTTGCTCCATCCGTCTCCGGTCCCTTCCTGGGGCCCTGTGAGCCCGGTCTCGCCCTTGTCGCCTCTCGACAAGACACTGCTGGGACCTTGGGCTCCGCTCTTTCTCGCCAGTTCATCTCCGTAACAGGCTCGGGAGCTAGCTAGCGTTTCTATCCTGTCCCCACGCCCAGTTCCTGGACTCCCGACTCCCCCAGAGCACTGCAAGGCTAGGGTCTCTGCCCGTCGTCGTCGTCGGGCGCTACCGCATCCTCCCCTCCCCCAGGGCGCTGCGAGGCCATACGCATGCTGCTGGCTGACCAGGGCCAGAGCTGGAAGGAGGAGGTGGTGACCAAGGAGA
This sequence comes from Catagonus wagneri, assembly GCA_004024745.2. Lineage (NCBI taxonomy): Eukaryota > Metazoa > Chordata > Mammalia > Artiodactyla > Tayassuidae > Catagonus > Catagonus wagneri. Next base: position 1,855,608 of record PVHT021183668.1, on the reverse strand, counting down.
CCTGGCTCCAGGGCCCACTCAAGGCCTCCTGCGTGAGTGACCTTGCCCTGGCAGGGGCAAGTGCTGGGCCTTTGCCGGGAGACCCTAGGGTGGGGGGCGGCAAGCTCCGCGTCCCCCAGCGATCTGTGCTTCTCCCAGCTGTACGGGCAGCTCCCCAAGTTCCAGGACGGAGACCTCACCCTGTACCAGTCCAACGCCATCCTGCGCCACCTGGGCCGCTCCTTCGGTGAGTCTTGAGGTTGAAGGCAGCCCAGTCCAGAAAAGCACCTGACAGTTCACGCCGAGATGTCCTGGGGCTTGAGCTGTTGCCACCAGCCCTGCGGCTGGAGGGCAGGCCGGATGGGCCTTGAAGAAAGGGCCGGGCCTGGGTTAGCAGGGCTCTGGGTCACAGGTCTGGGGCTGCCAGTCCACCCGGGCAGGGGCCGTCCAGCTCCAGCTGGCCCCCAGCCAGGCGGCACCTCGTGGGTTCACCGTGCCCGTTTCCTGGATGACAGCTCAGAGCTGGTCACCAGCCACCACGTGTGTGCTGTAGGCTTGAGGCCACTGTGGATGTGACCGGAAGATTCCCAGCAGACCCCCGGCCCATTTCCTCCTGCTCTGGCCTCACCCGAACCTGGAGAACTGCGTGCAGCGCGCGGGCCTGTGGCCACACTGCAAGGGTGGCAGGAATGTGGCTTAGGGACGGTCAGAAAAGCCCTGGGTGCCAGGAGGACGTGGCAATCAGGGTAGAGAACAGAGCAGTGGGTGCAGCCAGGCCTAGGCCCACCCTAACTTCTGCAGGACCCAGGATGAGAGGACGGAGGCCTCTGGCCACGGCCTGCCTCCCAGTCTCCTGCCCGCTTTGTCCTGCAGTGCGTAGGGGCATGCCAGTCTGCAGAGCCAAGCTGTGTCCGGGCCCCACAAGCAGTGCCCACCCCCCTAGGCCTAGAGGGGCGAGCATCAGAGGCCTGGTCCACCCCTGCAGGGCGCCAACCCAGAGGAGGGGCTGGGGGCTATTTGGACAGAGTCCCAGGGACCCCGGGTGTGGCCTCGAAGACAGGCTTCAGAGCGCTGTGCCCCTGGGCTTGGGGAGAGGGGAGCAGCAAAGTGGGTGGAGAGGACCCTCCAACACAAGGGACCTGCAGACTTTGGGGGGAGGGGGAGCAGGGGGAACCTGCCCGCACAGAACCTGATCCAGGGCCTGGCCGCTGCCCCAGGGCTCTATGGCAAAGACCCGCGGGAGGCGGCGCTGCTGGACATGGTGAATGACGGCGTGGAGGACCTCCGCAGGCTGTGCAGCCACCTCATCCGCCACAACTACGTGAGCGGGCCGGGCTGGAGCTGCGGGCCAGGGCTGGGAGGCCGCCGTGGCCGGGCTGGAGCTGCGGGCCGGGCTGGAGCTGCGGGCTGGGGCTGGGAGGCCGCCGTGGCCGGGCTCACCGCAGGCCGCCGCTGGGCTCTCTCTCTTTTGCAGGAGGAGGGCAAGGCACGGTATGTGGAGGAGCTTCCAGGCCACCTGAAGCCTTTTGAGACCCTGCTGTCCCAGAACCAGGGCGGCCAGGCCTTCATCGTGGGCAGCCAGGTGAGGGCCGGGTCCAACCCCTTGTAGGTCCAGTTCTCAGAAGGGCAAACTGAGACCCAGAGCAGGGCCACGACCGGTTCTTTGGTGCGGGCAGTGGTCTGGCTCCCAGCAGC
>PVHT021183668.1:1829466-1853834 GCA_004024745.2 Catagonus wagneri | reverse complement strand
AACCCCCTCAGCCTCCCCCCCGGGTGAGGGGCTGCCCTTGGGACCAATAAACACAGTGAGAGGACAGCCATGCTGTGGTCACTGCAGGACCAGGTGGCCACATCGGACCCTCTGCTCATTCCCAGGCTGCCTCGGGGAGGATGAGGGCTGGGCCGGGCCCTGGAAAAGCTTTAGGCCCCCAGCGCTGCCAGGAGTCAAAGAGGAGTTCTGAGTCCAAAGAGGAAGGTGAGATTCCAATCAGAGAGCCATCCTGGAGGACTTCCCGCAGGAGGGGGTTGACCTGCGCCCTGGGGCGAGTTCCCATGCTTGTGGCCACCTGGGAACCATCTCCATCCAGGACGAGGGTAGCCCTGAGTGGGGCACAGTCCCTGCGCTGTCCGTGTGACGAGTTCTGTCGTCTGGCGCAAGCAGGCTGGCTGGTCTCTGCACACTCAGCTGCTATGCACACCCCCCCTTGGGAGTGACACACACACTTAGGTGACTCACATGCATGTCTCCGCTGCCCGTTCTCATGGGCCACCCACAGTCACCCCTGGGCGGTGTGGCAGGTGGCCAGCCGGGCTCAGGTGTGTGACTGCAGCAGACCCAGGAGCTCTAGGTTCGTCGTGCTGCTTGGGGACCCGAGGGGGGCCAGGGGTCTCCTCCAGCTCCAGGGAGCCTCCGTCAGCCCCGGGTGAGAGCAGCCTGGCCCCTGCGCAGTCCCAGCCCATCTCCCTCCTGAAAGGCTGTGACCGCCTCCTGCCTGGAGCCCCCAGCCTGCCCGGCCCCTCCTGTCGGCTTGTTGGGCAACGTGGAGTCAGATAATTCCAGAGTGCCCGGCACTCCTGTGCACAGCTCTCAGTGGCTCTTTGCGGCCCTCCCGGCGATGTCCACGGGCTGGTGGGCCCGCCAAGCCCTCCTTGATGTGACTTCCCCAGTGGGATCCGCAGCGTTCCCCACCCGCCTGCCTGGTTCACTCTTGGAGCCGCTCTCAGCTCTCCAGACAGGGCAGCTCTGCCTCCCAGCCCTTGTCCCTCGGATCCTCTCCCCCGCATCCCCGCACCCCCACGCCACACCGCTCCGGGCTCTCTCACTGTCCCCCCGCAGTGGCCCGGGGACCTGGGCACTTGCCCTCTCCCGTGGCTCCACTCTGTGGGGACCTGGCGTGCCCAGTTGTCCCCGCTCCACCCCTCTCCAGTGAGGCAGCGACTGGATCGAGTTCATTTCGGTCTCCCCTGCCCCCAGGTGAGGTGGCTGACTCACCTTTGCTGTCAGGAAATGGGTGTACAAACACCAGCAAGAGCTGGCTCTTTGTGTCTGGAACACTCGACCCTGGGGGAGGCCGCAGGGCCTCAGCAGTGCTCTCGTGCACAAGCCCCCGCTCTCTCCCTCTCTCTCTCTCTCTCTCTCTCATCAACTGAGTCTGTTTTATAGAGTCTCCTATCACAAGCCTGTCTGAGTCCATAGACCTGGTGACCTCGCGCCATGCTGATCCCACACTGAGATCAGCTTAGTTGTCTTGTTTCACCCCCCAGGGGAGGGAGCTAAAACTCAGAGAGGTAAAGCAACTTGTCCGGGGCCACACAGCTTATCAATGGGAGAGCTGGAATTCAAACCCAGGGCTGAATAACCCCCAGGAAGGGGGAAGCAGCCAGGGGCCTGGGCCAGAGCAGCAAGCAGGAGGCCCGTTTCAGGGGCAGGAATGACCCAGGCAGGGGCTGGGGCCAGAGGCTCACGGGCTCCTGGGGGGCGGGGGAGGGGGTGGGCAGGAGCGCTGGTGTCCACTGTGGACGGACTTGGAGTTGACTCCCAGGGCGCAGAGGTCACCGCGGGCTTTTGCTCAGCAAAGAGGACTTAGGAGTTGGAGCCTATGAGCGCTCGGGGCCTCAGGCCTCATCAGCTCAACACCATCACCTTCCAGATGGGGAAAACTAAGGCCCAGAAAGGTGACGACTCCCCAGGTCGATGAGCAAGCGGGTAGGTGGCCCTGGGGCGTCCTGGCCTGAAGCTCCTGGGCTCAAGGCCTGGCTGCTCCTTAAAGGAGCCTCTGCCTGATCGATCCCAGCAGCGGCCTTGAGAAGAGCGTCTGTAATGCGTTGGGTTTGGGGAGCTGCCGGGCTGTTTTGGTCTCTGGAGAAGGAGAGCTGACCTCTTTGGGTGGGAGGGCCCCAGAAAGGCCGACCGGTCCCTGAGGGGAAAGCGGAAAGCGTGGTGCCTGAGCCCCACCACCATGGAGGCAGAGACCGTGGCCTGGAGGGTCTGCTGTCCTGGGGGGTTTCGTGACCCCGTCCCTGAGAACCACGGGGAGGGCGAGGCCTGCAGCCCCACGGCCTGGGAGCCTCCTCGGTGACCTGTGTCCCTGGTCCTCTGAGCATTCAGCAGAGTGTGTCCCCTCCCAGTCACACTCAGGGCAAGGAGGCCGGCCGCCCTGGCCGGTGCGAGAAGTGGGGCACCCGGGAACGAGACAGCTCACGGCACAGGCAGAGGGAACAGTGGCCAAGGGAGGCCACAGGGGAGGCCCGGGGGACACTCAGGCTTCCTGAAGTTCTCAGGACAGCGCAGGGAGAATTGCTCTTTTGAAAACTTCAAGAGTTCCCATTGTGGCTCAGCAGGTTATGAACCCGACTTGTATCCATGAGGATACAGTTTCGATCCCTGGCCCCGATCAGTGGGTTAAGGATCCGGTGTTGCCATGAGCTGTGGTGTAGGTCACAGACACGACTCAGATCCGGCGTTGCTGTGGCTGTGCTGTAGGCTGGCAGCTGTAGTTCCAATTCAACCCCTAGCCTGGGAACCTCCATATGCTGTGGGTGCGGCCCTAAAAAGCAGAAAAAGAAAAAGAAAAAAAAGAAAACCTCAAGAAGGGGGCTAGAAGAGGTCCTGCAGCTGAGAGGGGGGACTCTGGGGGGCTGGCAGGGCCCCGCTTTGAGCGTCTGGGGACTGGGCTGAGCTGGCGCGGCAAGTATGGGGGTGATGAGATTGCCAAGTGCAGGAGAGGCTGGGAGCCCTTCCAGCTGAAGAGGTGACAGGTGCCCCTGGGACTGGCCTCCCTCCAAGCAACACCCTGGACGTTTTACGTACATTTGCTCATTTAATCCTCACAAAAGAACCCACCTGGTAGATGCTGTTAATATCCCCATTTTAAAGATGAGGAAATCGCGGCACAGAGTGATGACGTAACTTCCTCAAGGACAGGAAGCTAGTGAGGAGACCAAGCCAGGATTCGAACCCAGGCTCTCTGGCCCCAGAGTCTCTGCTTGTAGCAACTCCCCCAGCTTGAACTGCTCTTTTTTTATATCCTGGTACAGAGTGACTGCAGTTATCGGCAGGTAGCTGGTGACTCTGGTGACCTCCCCCTGCCAATGTTATGGGGACAGAAACCCTAAGAGAAAGGTTGGGCTTCCAGCCTTTCAGGGTGCCAGTGGAAGTGGGACTGGTTCCAGTTTGAAGGCTGGAATTTTTTTTTCTTTTCTTTTTTTGGCTTTTGTCTTTTAAGGGCCACACTGCGGCATATGGAGGTTCCCAGGCTAGGGGTCGAATCGGAGCTACAGCTGCTGGCCTACACCACAGCCACAGCAACACCAGATCCGAGCCGTGTCTGCGACCTACACCACAGCTCATGGCAACGCCGGATCCTTAACCCACTAAGCAAGAACAGGGATTGAACCCGCATCCTCATGGATACTAGTCGGGTTCGTCACCGCTGAACCACAACAGGAACTCCCCCATTTCCTCCTCTAACATCCTGGGCGGTCACCCAGTGCCATGCTGTTTACCAGGCACCTCCTATGTGCCAGACACTGAGCGGGTCTGCACACCCCCATTTTGCAGATGAGAAAACTGAGGTCAGAGCTGGAATTTTTCACCCAGGCCAGCTGACTACCAAGCTAACATTCTTTCCCCAAGAGCCCCAGAAGATGCTCTCGCGTGGGCTCTGGACGAATCTAGTCATCGACGAAGTGGTTCTTGAAAATGTTGATGTTAGTAAAATGTGAACCGTCCTTCTTGCAATCCAGCTGAAGCCATGGGAATTTTGGAAGCGGCAGAGGTCACGTCCGGCTGCTGGCCTGCTTTGCTGTTCGCCTTCATGGCTGAGAGGCTGGAAACCGGCTCTGCAAACGTGTGGCGGTGAAACCCCACGGGAGGAGCGTGTGCGGCTGGGAGGCTCCTCTCGCCGACCCTACGGAGAGGCTGAGCCCCCAGAATGGCCGAGTGTTTTTTGTCCAGGCAGTGTTTCTGGTAATGAAACTTGAACTCCAAATCTCCCTGTTGAAAGAGCTTGGATGGGATGAGGGGGGAGCCTTTGCTCTCCAGATGGGGTTTTCCACAAGGTCAGAAAAACAGCCCGAGATCCTGTGGGTGTGAGCTTGGTTTGCTGTCCCTTCAACTGATGTGCATGACCCAGGGGACAAAATGACACATGTTGGCTCCACCATCAGCTGCATCCACAACTGGGTTTTGGCTCAAAAGTGTGTCAACAAACAAACAAACAAACAAAAACACTTTAGAGTTCCCGTCGTGGCTCAGTAGTTAACGAATCCGACTAGGAAACATGAGATTGCGGGTTCGATCCCTGGCCTTGCTCAGTGGGTTAAGGATCCGGCGTTGCCATGAGCTGTGGTGTAGTTTTGCAGATGCGGCTGGGATCCCGCGTTGCTGTGGCTGTGGCAAAGGCTGGCAGCTACAACTCCTGTTAGACCTCTAGCCTGGGAACCTCCACATGCTGTGGGTGTGGGCCTAGATAAGGCAAAAAGACAACAACAACAAAAAGTGTCAACAATGAGAAAGTGGTGGCCTCGCAAAGATTCAGGCTCAGTATGTTTGTCTTCAGATTTCGATCAGGCATCGGGCCACACCTGTGGAAAGTTACTTTTTTTGGCCACGCCCACAGAATGTGGGAGTTCTGGGACCAGCGATCGAACCTGGGCCACAGCGGTGACCCGAGCCGCAGCAGTGACAACACCAGATCCCCTACCTGCTGCACCACCCGGGGACCGTGACAGTCACCGTTTTGAGAGTTTGAAGCACTAGTTTTTTCCTGTTATTCTGAAAATAGGGCAGCTGGGACTTCGGCTCCTAAATCCAGCCAAGGCAGAGTTAGACCCACCAGCTGGGATGGCCGCTCAGCTCTTCCTCCAATCCCGCCAGCGCTCACTGTGCCCTGCTGGTACCAGGCCCCGTCCTCCAGACACAGCTGCCAGCGTATGCCACAGCCACAGCAACGTGGGATCCAAGCCGCGTCTGTGACCTACATCACAGCTCACGACAACTCCAGATCCTTAACCCACTGAGCAAGGCCAGGGATCGAACCTGAGTCCTCGTGGACCCTAGTTGGGTTCATTACTGCTGAACCCTGACAGGAACTCCAGCCTTGCCAGACTTAAATAATAATAAAATATATATTTAAAATAGAGACCCTGGGCAACAGCCACCCAGCCAAACCACTCCCACATTTCTGGCTCAGAAATGTAGATATGAACTCATTGTTCCAGGTGGCTAAATTTTAAAGTATCTTGTTGGGCAGCAAGACGTAACTAATACAGAGTCCTAACCAGGCCAATAGCGTCCGGCCTCAGAGTGGGATGGAGGTGGGGCGGCTTTCAAGGTTCACAGAGCAAGGCAGGTGCTCTGAGGTTTAATGAGCTACTTTCCAGAGGTTTTCTGGTTCCTTCCGTCGAGGTTCGGTGGCATCTGGGGACTGGGGTGAGCTGGCACGGCAAGGAAGCCCCGTCCATCCTCACTCCAGGTGACCCTGCACCCGTGCACCCTCTGTCACACGGCAAAGCACTTCCAGGACTTCGGCGGTGCCCTCAGACGGGAGCACCTCCCTGCCTTCCTGCGGGGCCGATCCCAGCAGCCCGGACTTGGCCTGAGCTGTTTTGAAGCGGCCACTTCGACTGCTCGGCGGCGTTCTAGTGCTGGTCAAAGTGTGAAATGCCCCGATTAATAGTGTCGAGTTGCAAACCAGCAGTTTGTACAGCTCTCAAGGGGCCCGTGCTGCTCCCCGTCTGTGCATCTGAAGCAGTGTCGGGGCACATTGTGTGTCGTGTTAGATTGCTTCCGTACAGGTCTGCTTTCCCTGTTCTACGACACGGAACCTCCGGAGAGCAGGGACCACATTATTATTACTGTCTTCTTTTCCCACTTGTTGTTGGTATTTTAAAATAGTGTTTATTTATTTTACTGAAGGATAGTTGATTTACAATGCTGTTAGTACGGCAAAGATTCAATTATACACGCACATATTCTTTTTCAGATTCTTTTCCATTATCGGTTATTAGAAGATATGAATATAGTTTTCTGTGTCATATAGTTGGTCCTTGTTTATCTGTTCCATACCCTGTAGTGTGTATGTGTTAGTCTAACTCCTAATTTATTCTTTTTGCTCCCCTTCCCGCTTTGGTAACCATGTTTGTTTCCCACATCTGTGAGTCTATTTCTGCTTTGTAAACAAGTTCGTTTGTGTTTTTATTTTTTTCTTTTTAGATTTCACATGTAAGTGATCTCATATATTTGCCTTTCTCTGTCTGGTTCATGATAATCTCTAGATCCATCCACGCTGCTGCCAATGGCGTTTTCATTCTCCCACTTTTTTTTTCTTGGCCAATGCACTTAACAATACAACTCCACAGCAGTTTACACAGGTGTACAGTTCTCCCAAAGGAAAGACTTAGTCTGTGTTTTCTGGTGTCATTGGCTCCAAGAATGGATGGTTGGATCCATCTAAAATGGATGCAACCGTATTTGTTGTTTGCTGTGTAACAATTCACCCCAACATGCAGGGGCTTGAAACAATTCACATCTTTTATTTCTCCCAGTTCTCTAGCCTGGCTGGCTGGCTCTTCTGGTCTGGGCCAACTCAGAAGAAAGCTCCACTGGTCCCGGTGGTCCTCACTGCCACCGCCTGGGCCTCCGGAGAGATGCCTGGGACCTCTCTCCCCCGATCCTTTGTTCTCTTGGAAGCAGGAGGTTTTCCAGCGGCAAGAGAGAGAGTGCAAGGCTCGGTGCACAAGTGCTTTTCAAGGCTCTGCTGGTGTCCGTTTTGCTAATGTCCCATCGACTGGTTGCAGGCGGTAGAGACATTCTTCATTCTTTAGCTGTTGGTGCAATGAGCGCAGACTCACACTGCTGGGGGGCTCGTGCAGGACAATGCGGAGAACTTGGGGTCCGTTTGCCAACAGCCCTGGATGCTCTTCGGGCGGAAGGTGAATGACTGCAGGACGAGCAGAGACGTATGCGAGCAAAGAGGTGACCACAGGAGTAGTTTTCAGGGGAGCCCTCAACAAATGGGAACAGACTGTCATATAAACTAGGAAAAAAGAAAAATGGAAGGAAATACTCAACCAATCCGAAAGAAGGCAGGAAAGAAAAGAATGAGAACAGACAGGACAGACAGGGAAAATAGCACAAAATATGACAGGTTGAAATACAAATATATATTAACAGTTAAACTAAGTGTGAATAGACTGTCCACACAAATATGCCCAACTGATTTTTTACAAGGATGCAAGGACAATCAGTGAAGGAAAGGATAGCCTTTTCAACAAATAATGCTGGAGCACTGGACTGCCATAGACTGAAAAATGGGAGCAAATATTCAGGATCTAGGGCTAGGTAAAGGATTCTCAGACCTGGCACTAAAAATGTGCCTCATGTGGGATGGACTGGGAATTTGAGGTTAATAGATGCCAACTCTTGCCTTTGGAATGGATAAGCAATGAGATCCTGCTGTATAGCACTGGGAACTATGTCTGGTCACTTATGACGGAGCATGATAATGTGAGAAAAAGAATGTATACATGTATGTGTAACTGGGTCACCTTGCTGTACAGTAGGAAATTGACAGAACACTGTAAACCAGCTATAATGGAAAAAATAAAAATCATTATAAAAAATGTGCCTCATAAAAGGAAAAATTGATAAATCAGACCTCATAAAAATGAAGTGTGCTCTACAAAATGCCCCGTTAAGAGGATGATGACTAGCTATGAGTGGGAGAAAATAACTGCATATCGCATATCCAACTAAAGGCTGGTGTGAAGAATACATAAAGAACTCTCAAAACTCAATGGTTAAAAAACAACAACAAAGACAACAACAACCAGCAATTCTATTTTTATTTTTATTTTTGTCTTTTTGCCTTTTCTATGGCTGCATCCGCAGCATATGGAGGTTCCCAGGCTAGGGGTCTAATCGGAGCTGTAGCCACTGGCCTACGCCACAGCCACAGCAACACAAGATCCAAGTCACATCTGCAACCTACACCACAGCTCATGGCAATGCCGGATCCTTAACCCACTGGGCAAGGCCAGGGATCAATCCCGCAACCTCATGGTTCCTAGTCGGATTCGTTAACCACTGAGCCACGATGGGAACTCCCAAGCAATTCTATTTGAAAATGGATAAAAGACATGAAGAGACAGTTCAATGAAGATGATACGCGGATGGAAACTACTCCCATGAAAAGATGTGCAACTTCATCAGCCACTAAGGACATGCAAATTTAAAACCACAAAAAGGAGTTCCTGCTGTGGGCTAATGGGTTAAGGATCTAGTGTTGCTGCAGCTGTGGCATAAGTCTCAGCTGCAGCTTGGATTTGATCCCTGACCTGGGAACTTCCATATGCCATGGGTGTGGCCAAAAACAAAAAAAAAACAAAAAAACCCACAATGAGATATCACTACACATTTATCAGACTGGCTAAAAAAACTGACAACACCAAATCCTGGCAAGGACCTGAAGAAATTGATTGCTCGTGTACTGCTGGTGGGAATGTAAATTGGTACAGTCACCAAAAACGGTCTGACAGTTTCACATCAATCTAAACATACAAATTATCACACAGCTTAGCAATTGCCACTGGGGCATTTATCCCAAAGAAATGGACATACGTGGTCACACACACACAAACCTGCATGTGACTATTTCTAGCAGCTTTACTGATAACAGCCTAAAAGTGGAGTGAACCCAGACATCCTTCAACTGGTGAGTGGTGAAAGCTACCAAGGAATACAACTCAGCAATAAAAAGCAATGAATTATTGATATATGGGACAACCCGAATCTAGAAATTGTGCTGAGTTAAAAAAAAAAAAAAAGCGAATCCCAAGAGCTTACATACTGTTTGATTCCATTTATATAACATTCTTGACATGGCCAAATTATAGAAACGGAGGGCAGATTAGTGGTGGCCAGCGATTAAGGACAGGCCAGGGGGGTGGGGAGGGACTGGGTGTGGTTATAAAAGATGATCCTGTGGCGGGGAATTGTTCAAGGTCCTGCCTTTAGTGGTGGATACGGGAACCTACACAGGTGATAGAATTAGAACCAGGTGCGCACACACACACACACACACTCCAGTGAACTAAAACCAGGGAAATCAGAACAAGACGTGTAGATTGTATCAATGTTAATATCCTGGGTATGCCCTTGAACTCCAGTTTTGCAAGTTGTTATCTTGTCTCAAAAGAAAAAGTTTAGGTTCAAAAAAGGGAGTTCCCGCTGTGGTGCAACAGGACGGATGGTGTCTCTGCAGCAGCAGGGACATGTGTTCAATCCCGGGCCCAGGGCAGTGGTTTAAGGATCTGGCATTACCGCAGCCGTGGCACAGGTCGAAACTGCAGCTCAGATTCAATCCCTGGCCCAGGATCTCCATATGCCGCGGGGGGCGGGGGGGTGTCCGAAAAAAAAAGGAAAGACTTAAAGGCTTCCGGTAAAAAACAAAGGATGTCAGAATGAAAAAAGAACCTTAAATTATAGTCTATTTATAAGAAACAACATTTAGAGTTCCCATCGTGGCTCACTGGAAACGAATCTGACTAGTATCCATGAGGACGCAGTTCCGATCCCTGGCCTTGCTCAGCGGGTTAAGGATCTGGCATTGCCATGAGCTGCGGTGTAGGTTGCAGATGTGGCTCAGATCCCACGTTGCTGTGGCTGTGGTGTAAGCTGGTGGCTACAGCTCTGATTTGACCCCTAGCCTGGGAACCTCTGTATGCCTCAGGTATGGCGCTAAAAAAAGACCCAAAAGAAACACATTTAAAGCATAAGGATATAGGGATAAACAACAAGGTCCTACTATGTAGCACAGAGAACTATAATCAATGTCTTATGATAAACTATAATGGAATAGAATAAATTAAAACAGAGTGCATATATGTCTATAACTGAGTCACTTTGCTGTGCAGCAGAAGTTAACACAACACTGAAAATCAACTATGCTTCAAAAAAAATTTTTTTTTTTTACTTTTTAGGGCTGCACCTGCAGCATATGGAAGTTCTCAGGCTAGGGGTCTAACAGCTTATAGCAATGCTGGATCCTTAATCCACTGAGCAAGGCCAGGGATCGAACCCGCAACCTCATGGTTCCTAGTCAGATTCGTTTCTAATGTGCCACAACGGGAACTCCATACTTCAATATTTTAAATAAATTAAAATAGGAAATAAAGTGGTAGGATTTGAAATAAGAAGAAGAAGACGAGAAAGAGGAAACGGGAGAAGGAGAAGAAGAAAATAAAAGGGTGGAAAAGATGTGCCATGCAGGCACTAACTAAAAGAAAATTAGTGCAGTTACATTAATAATCAGGCCAATAGCACTTTAAAGCCAAAAACAAATAACACATAAAAAACTTTAAAAATATAGAGGGGGAGTTCCTGTTGTGGCACAGCGGAAACAAATCTGACTAGTATCCATGAGGACTTGGGTTCAATCCCTGACCTTGCCCAGTGGGTGGTGTGGGTCACAGACACGGCCGACATCCCACATTGCTGTGGCTGTGGTGTAGGCTAGCAGCTGCAGCTCTGATTGGACCACTAGCCTGGGAATTTCCATATGCCGCAGGTGCACCCTAAAAAAAAAATACACACACACACACACACGTATATGAAATTTTGTTACTGTGAAAAGGCTCAATATTTACCCAGAAGTTATAGTAATCCTAAATTTATGTGCTTCTAATATAATGGCTTCAAACGATATAAAGCAAAACACAGTAGAGTGACAATGAGAAGTAGAGAAAACCACCATCATTACGCATGTGTCAGTGGATGGATATGCCAGTTGCGTTTCATTTCTATTTTCCCCCAGTCCATAGCACTAGGGATATTTTATTTGTTTGTTTGCTAATCTCTTTTTGGCCACCCCATGGCATATGGAGCTCCCTGGCCAGGGGCCAGATCCGAGCTGGCAACACTGGATCCTTAACCCCCTGTGTGGGGCTGGGGACGGTACCTGGGTCCCAGCGCTCCAGAGACGCCCCTGATCCCCCATCGCACCACAGCGGGAACTCCTGGGTTAGGGATATTTTAACACGCTTCTCTTGGTAATGGATAGAACAGGCAGAGAAAGCAATCAAAGGGATATGGAAGAGCCAAACAACCGCAGAATACGCTTTCTTTCCAGCGCACGCTGAACGTATACAAAATTGAGTCTATAGAAGGGTCAACGCAGTCCGGTGGATTGAAATTGCCGAGCACGCTTCCCGTGCACAATGCAAGTGGGCTAAAGCCAGTTCCAAAAAGAGCGCTTGGGTCTTTGTGATTGAGCGACTATTTCAGGAACCTCCACTGAGCCTTCCAGCCCTCGAACCACGAATACTCCCGAGAATCACTGCTTCACAGAGTGCAAACCAACACACAAAATGGCAAACAAAGATTTACCTCAACCGTTTTTTTTTTTCTTCAATTTTAGGGATTAAATTTCGTTGTTGTTCTTGAGGTATTATACATACATAACATGTTATACCTACATAAAAGTGCAAGCTCCTAAGTGGACTTTGTGAACTTTCACGTCTGTATAGACCTGCGCAGCTACTGTGATCTCAAAAGAGAATGTTTCTGGAGTTCCCATCATGGCTCACTGGTTAATGAATCCGACTGGGAGCCATGAGGTTGCGGGTTCGATCCCTGGCCTTGCTCAGTGGGTTAAGGATCCGGTGTTGCCGTGAGCTGTGGTGTAGGTTGCAGACGTGGCTCGGATCCCGCCTTGCTGTGGCTGTGGTGAAGGCCGGCAGCTACAGCTCCTGTTAGACCCCTAGCCTGGGAACCTCCATATGCCGCGGGTGCGGCTCTAGATAAGGCAAAAAGACAAAAAAAAAAAAGAGAGAGAGAGAGAGAATGTTTCTAACGTGCCACGCCCTTCATTCTCCCTCAAAGTTAACACGCTTCAAGCTACACACTATTCTAGCTTCTAACACCATAACCCAGGTTTGCACGGTTTTGAGTTTCCTATAAATAGAGTCAAATACCATGCCTTCTCTGTGTGGCTTCTTTAGCTTAGTGTGATGTCTGTGGGCTCCATCCTTGCGGTGCGTGGCAGAGTTCCATTGTGTGACCACATCAAAATCGATGGGTTGACACTGGGGTTGTTTTCAGGCTGGGGCTATTCTGAATTAAGAATCGGGTGCTGTGATGGCAGAAGCCTAGCAAATCCACAGTCGGCAGGGGAGGCTGGCGGGCTGGAGACCCGAAGAACTGACGCTGTGATTTGAGTCTGAAGGTGGTTTGCTGGCAAAATCCTGTCTTCCTTGGGGAACACTGGCCTTTTTTAAGAGGCCTTCAACTGATTAGATGAGGCCCATCCCTCTAATGGCGGGTCATCTGCTTTACTCACTATCAACTGATTTAAAGTTTAATCTCAAGTAAAAAGATACTTTCAGAGAAACATCTAGAATAATATTTGACCAGATATCTGGATAGTGTGGCCTAATCTAGTTACACATTAAATTAACCATCACAGGAGTTCCCATCGTGGCTCAGTGGTTAACGAACCTGACTAGTATCCATGAGGACGTGGGTTCGATCCCTGGCCTCGCTCAGTGGGTTAAGGAACCGATGTTGCCCTGAGCTGTGGTGTAGGTCACAGACACAGCTCAGATCTGACGTTGCTGTTGCTGTGGCTGTGGCGTAGGCCGGCAGCTGTAGCTCCAATTCGACCGCTAGCCTGGGAACCTCCATATGCCGTGGGTGCGGCCCGCAAAAGACCAAAGAAAAAAAAATTAACCATCTCAAACATACACCTAGGAGAGAAGCTTTAGTAGGTAAGGCACACGTTTTTTCAAAGTGGTTGAATCATTTTAACACTCCCACCGCAAGGCTCAAAAGTTCCACTTGCTCCATGTCTGTGTCAACACTTAAAACTGGTAGTGCTCCAAATTTTTCTAATGGGTGTGTAGCGGAATCGCGTGGGGTCATGGTTTTAATTTGCATTCCACTAATGACTAATGACGCCAAGTGCCTTTTCTTATCCTTGAGGCTTGTGTAATATGGCCACACGAAACAGTTCAAGACAGCAAACACTTTTTTTTTTTAACGTTGAGGTTTGGACTGTGAAATATGTTCACGGGTAGGTTAGTAATCTGCTCCCCCTTCAAATGAAAGTTTTTAAATATTTAGTCATCATGTATTTAATTGAATCATATAGAAGTTGCCTTTTTTTTTTTGGTCGTGCCCATAGCATGCGGAAGTTCTCAGGCCAGGGATCAAGCCCATGCCACAGCGGCGACCCGAGCCGCTGCGGTGGACACTGGATCACTGGATCTTTAACCGGCTGAGAGACTTGGGAACACCAGAAGCCGCTTTAAAAGAAAACTAAAAGGTTGTTGGACTTTCCGCTGTGGTGCTGTGAATTAAGAATCTGACGGCAGCAACTCCGGGCACTGCGGAGGTATGGGTTCGATCCCCAGCTCTGCAGTGGGTTAAAGGATCTGAATGTAGCCACAAGGGTGGCGTAGGTTGAAGTTGCAGCTCAGACCTGCAGTCCCTGGCCCGGGAACTTCCAGGCGCTGTGGGTGTGGCCACTAAAAAAAAAAAACAAAACGATTAGGAGTTCCCTACATGGCGCAGCAGAAACAAATCCGACTAGGAACCAAGAGGTTGCGGGTTCGACCCCTGGCCTTGCTCAGTGGGTTAAGGATCCGGCGTTGCCGTGAGCTGCGGTGTAGTTTGCAGATGTGGCTCGGATCCCGCGTTGCTGTGGTGTAACGCGGCAGCTGTATCTCCAATTAGACCCCTAGCCTGGGAACCTCCACATGCCACGGGTGCTGCCCTAAAATGACAAAAAGACAAAAAAAAAAAAAAAAAGATTATCTACAGTAACAGATTCACTTTCCGGGGCTAGAACCCTCCCTCCAAACCCCAACCACTTCTCTGCTGTTCTCATTGTTGCTTCAGGTTGCGTATCGGTTGGATATAAGTTCAGCTGAGGTTACACAGCCTCCAAATAATAGCAGCTGAAACAAGCCAGAAGTTTTTTCTCACCCACCTCCAAGTCCAGAGTCATGAAGACAGACGAAGCTAGCGTCCACTCGCCGTGGTGCTGGGGACCCAGGTTCCTTCTAGCTGACTCTGTCACGCTAAGGCTGCTGTCCTGTTTCCTACGAGTTCTAGCCAGAGGAAAGGAATTTTTTGAACCACACCTACTGGGAGGCATATTTTTAAGTTTACAGTGTAGATGACAAAAATGAGTAACTTATTGAGAACACCCAGCCTGACCCCGTGAAGTCCTTGGCTTGGAATTTCTGACTTTGAACTGACAATGACTTCTAGTGAATAAGTCTGGCAATAACACTCAGCAAAGAGAGGCAGTGCTGTCAAGACCACTCCCACAAGGGAGCTTAAGGATCTGGGGTTGTCATTGCCGTGACTGGGGTCACTGCCGTGGCACAAGTTTGATCCCTGGCCCGGGAGCTTCCACATGCTGTGGCCAAAGAACTCCCCCAGATCAGCTGCCACCTACAGGTCCTGGTCTCGGGCTCTAAGACCGCAGGGGCTAATTATAGCAATGGTTCTTGTGAGTTTTTCCAACATTGGGAAGGTGAGTGACTGCTGCGCTCACACCCAGGGACGCCGATTGACACGATTTTTTCAGCGCACAGGGAGGAAGCTGTAAGGCAGGCCCCGTGGGCTCAGGGACTCTGTCTCACCCCCGCTGAGCATTCAGTGTCTTGAACAGTGCCTGGCACCCAGCGGGTGCTCAAGAAATACCTGTTGCAGGAGTGGACGGGGCGGAGTGGGTTCCTGCTGTTCTCGGCGGCCTCCTCCGGCCCCACTCTCTGAGCTGCCTTCCTTCTGGGCTGAGCTTTCCTCCTGGCCGCTGCGCTCCCTGGTTTGGCCTCAGGAGGGCGCCAGGACCTTGGCCTCTGGAGAGGAAGGGTGCTCCCGACCGCGCAGATGACTGACAGGTTCCTGACTGGGTGTCTGAGGGTGTGTGTCAGGAGGCGGCAGGGAAAAACCTTCCCTGGGCCTGGGTCCTGATGCCAGCTTCTCCCCCGCCCGGGGCTGGAGCACAGGCGGCCCCGGCAGGCGTGGGGATGCTTCTTGGGTGGTGTTGCCTCGGGGAGCAGAGGTCTTTCCAGGAGAAAAGTCATCTGGGAAAATCCCGGGACAGATGGAGAGGACCAGAGTTCTGGATTCTGAGCTAGCCCAGTGGCCTCTGACCACGTGCCCTCTGCTAAGCTGGTGGGGGGGCGGAGGCGGAGGCGGGGCGGGGCGGGGCTCTGCCTGGGGGCAAGAGAAAGGGCTCAGAGCCCTCCACGGCCCCAGGGCCGGGCAGGCCAGGACGAATAGCGGCTGGCCTAGCTGAGGTCTCCTCATGTGCCCGATAATGTCTCATTTAATCCCCACAGCTTGCGAGGAACAAGAGGTTCCAAAGAGCAAGGCCAGGTTCCCCGAGGGTGCGGGGATGCTAGGGCTTGAAGGCAGGCCCCCTGCCCCCAAAACTGGGATCTTACCCCTGAAGCTACAGATGGGGAGGGCAGGGGACTGGCAGGCCTGATTGCTCAGGACCCTCGCTGTGCCTTTCCGGACTTTTAGCAAAGCAGGCAGGGCTGGTGCTCGGCCCTGGAGGGCCGCACAGAGGTGAAGCATGGACTCTCCGGTGGCAGAGCTGTTTTTGCTGCACCTGGGGAACGCGCGACGACAGTGGTGCCTTTGGCCCTCACCTGCCCTGGAGTGGGCGGAGGCCAGTGTCCCGGTGCTGTGTACACGGACCCTGGAAGGGCCTCACTGTCACCACCCGGCCCTGCTCCAGCTAGGCCTTCGGGGGTTTCCACTTGCTCTGGGAGGTTTGAGATGATTCTGAACATTAAACCGCTAAATGAGCTCAGCCGGATTACCAGCTAGGCTGGGAGGCCACAAATAACGCGGGCAGGGACCCGGAGCACCAGGAATCCAGTCGCAGCCCCTTTCAACCCTGGGGGAGCCATGGGGTGAAGCCGCCTTCCCTTTGCATCCTGGAGAGTGGGGGTCAAGGGCTCGGCCTTGGCCGGCCTGACTGACCTCGTGCGGCTTTTAGGGCGGATACAGACGCGGATCCCTCCTGCCCGCAGGGCCAGGCCCTACGGCTCTGCCTTTCACAGCCCAGCCTGCCCCAGACACCAGAGGCAAACTCCAGAAAGCAACTGCTGGTCCTCAGACGCCAATGAACAGTTTGCTCCCATGGGCTTATTCGGTTTTCGATAATAGGAATGTGGCCGAAAAGGCTGAAGGCACCCAGAGAACTATGCGGAAGGCTCAGATGATCACGGTGGCTTTGTCTGCTCGGATTCCACCAGTGGGGAGGCTGGCTTTTCCGGGCCAGTCTGGCCCTGCCAGATCACTAGGCCCGTGGGTGCCCAAATGCCAGTGTATCCTGTGTGGACAAAAGGGACCCTGGAAAGGTGTGCTGTGCCTTCTGTAAGCAACTAAGGCACTGGAAGCGGGAAGGCCCCAGACGCCGGAGAGCGACAGCGGCCTCTCAGCCATTGATGGTTTTGCAAATAGAACATCCAGGGGGGCCCAGCCACTCTGCCTGGAGGTACCACCTACAAAACAAGGGCCGAGCCTCTCGGGTGGTCATTGATGCAGCAGCCACTTAATAGAATTTCTTATAGATACCGGAGCAGCCTTCTCGGTCTTAACCCAAAGGCCTGGAAACCTTAGTGACGATGTAAGGAGAAGGTCACGGGGCTGTCAGGGCAGCGGCACACTTTCCCCGAGCCCCTCCTGTGCAACGTCAACGGCCAGAGGCTTTTACATCCCTTTCTGTTTGTGCCTGATTGTCCCGTCCCTTTAGTAAAGACGGATTTATTAACTAGGTTGGGGGCCACTCTGCTTCTCGCAGAACGAGGGACCCATCCTCATCCCCAAATGGTTCTAGTAGAAAACAGAGAGGAACCAATTGACTCTGAAGCTGAGGCAGAAGCCTTAGTGGGCCCTGGACTGTGGAAGAGCGAGGTTCTAGGCTTGGCCAAAGATATCCAGTTGAGACCCGAGCAGGAACAGCCCCGCAAAAAGCAGCACCCCTTAAAATCCGAGGCAGAGGAGAATACAGTTAAGACCGTAACTCAGAGTTCCCATCGTGGCACAGCGTAAAGGAATCCCGACTGGGAACCACGAGGTTGCCAGTTCGATCCCTGGCCTCACTCAGTGGGTTAAGGATGCGGCGTTGCTGTGAGCTGTGGCGTAGGCCGGCAGCTACAGTTCCTGTTAGACCCCTAGCCTGGGAACCTCTATATGCTGCGGATGAACCAAGAGGGGCCAGAGGGGGCTTTCAAGGTGACGGACACATTCTGTAACTTGATTGGCTGGTGGTTATATTTATCAAAATGCATCACATTGTACAATTAAATATCTGAGCATTTCACTGAATAGAAATCACTTCGGGGGGGTGTCCTTTTTTTTTTTTTTTTGCCTTTTCTAGGGCCGCACTCACAGCATATGGAGGTTCCCAGGCTACGGGTCTAATCGGAGCTACAGCTGCCAGCCTACACCATAGCCACAGCAACGCAGGATCCAAGGCACATCTGCAAACTCCACCACAGCTCAAGGCAACACCAGATCCTTAACCCACTAAGCGAGGCCATGGATCAAACCTGAAACCTCA
The DNA here is from genome assembly GCA_004024745.2 of Catagonus wagneri. Taxonomy (NCBI): domain Eukaryota; kingdom Metazoa; phylum Chordata; class Mammalia; order Artiodactyla; family Tayassuidae; genus Catagonus; species Catagonus wagneri. The sequence goes on along the minus strand of PVHT021183668.1, from coordinate 1,835,995 downwards.
CGGTTCCTAGTCGGATTCGTTTCCGCTGTGCCACAATGGGAATGCCCCTGTTGCCTCACATTATTGACAGAACAAATATACAGGAGGAATAACCACTGATGTCAAAGATATAAACAATTATCTACACCAAATAGAAAATGTATTCTCAGGGGCATACATCTGAGCATTTACAGTTGGGATTATCATCTAGACCATAAATACAACTTCAATAAATTACAGTGGATAAATATGAGACTGACGGGAGTTTCTGTTACGGCTCAGCAGGTTAAGAACCTGACTTAAGTATCCACAAGAACTTGGGTTCCATCCCTGACCTCAATCAGTGGGTTAGGATCCAGTGTTGCTGCAAGCTGTGGCATAGGTCACAGATGCAGTTTGGATCCCGTGTGGCTGTGGCTATGGCTGTGGCTGGCAGCTGCAGTTCCGATACAGCCCCTACCCAGGAACTTCCAGATGCCTCAGGTATGGCCATAAAAAGAAAAATAAACAAATAAGTAAAAGATTTTAAGCAAAGTTTCAAAAGCACAAAATACACAAAAAAACCCTGATGAATTTGATGACATTAAAATTAAGGAATTCTATTTAGTGAAAGACACTGTGCACAAAGTAGAGAGAAAGAATAAGAGAAGGTATCTGCAATGACTAAAGCCAAGATAGGAGTTCCCTTGCGGTGCAGCAGGTTAAGGATCCTGCACTGTCACTGCTGTGGTGAGGGTTCGATCCCTGGTCCAGGTACTTCCACATGTCCACAGGCTTGGCTGGGAAAAAAAAAAAAAAAGCTGAAACATTAATATCTAGAATAAATGAGGAACTCCTGCGAATCAAACAGGCAATGATCAAGATATGAAGAGACCGTTTCTGGAAGAGGAAAAGAAAATCCCAGGAGCACACACAGAGATGACGGAAATCCTCGGGAACGATGCTCTACAGCGGAAAGCGGCGCAGCAGCGAGGCCAGCTACGCTTCAGTTAAAGCCCTTAGGAATGAGAGACTCGGCTTGGAACAGCACATCACTTCATACCGACTGGACTGGCGAACATTCCAAAGCCCACAGTGCCACGCGTTGGGGGCATGTGGGGCTGGAGTCTGAAGAGGAGCCGGGGTGTGGAATGGGCAGGTGCAGCCCTTCACGAGGTCACCCCGGTGTTGAACCGAGCGTACGCAGAGCTAGGCTGCACTTCCAGGAGTGCCTGGGAACGAATCCCCACTGGAAGCGAGAACGGAATGTGGGATCAGGGGAGCACGGAGCTAACTACCTAAATGAATGCAAAGCTACAAAGGCAGGGGGTGGAAGTGGGCAGCACAGACTAGCAATGACAATGGGCTAGAATTGAGGGTCACGCACACGTAGACACACACACGCACACACACATACACCGTGGTCCAGCATGCAGGAACAGCCCAGGACGGCACTCTGACCTACCGTGGGGAGGGGGTTAAAATGAATCCTGGCTGTCACTCATAGTCCACAGGCACAAGGGTGGTGGAGGGAGATAGGCCAATATCACACACTCCAGGGCAAAGAGGGAGGTTGGGTCAGGTTAGCTTCTGCTCAGAGAGATGGGAAAGGGACAGAGATCTGGGGACGAGGCAGGACCAGTGGTGAGGGGAACACGGCTGTGGCCACCCGCTGGCACCCCACCCAAGCTTCAATAGCCCAGACCTAGCGGCAACCCCATCCCACACACACACACGGCACCCCTGAGGTCTGGCTGTCCCTCTCAGGGCCTGGGGAGCCCAGAGAAGGAAGCTTCTGTGCCCCCTGGTGAGACTGCAGGCCCCAGTGTTTTGTGTGTGTGTGTGTGTGTGTGTGTGTGTGCATGTGCACGCAGGTGCAGGTGTGTTGGAGAGTGTGTGACAATGTGTGAAAGGCTGTGTGTGTGTGTCCTTGGCACGGGGTGGGTCTCTGTCAGTGCTGTGAAATTTGCTGAAGGAGAGAATGCAGCAGGAAGGGAATTGTTCAGGCTGTTTTTGATATCAAATTGCAACTGTTTCTCTCTCTCTCCTTTTTTTTGGGGAGGGTGCTACACCAGAGGCAAATGGAAGTTCCCAGGCTAGGGGTCCAACTGAAGCTAAGGGGAACTTCCGCTCGTGGTTCAGCGGAAACAAACCCAGCTAGTATCCATGAGGTTGCAGGTTCAATCCCTCGTCTCTCTCAGTGGGTTAAGGATTCCACGTTGCCGTGGGCTGTGGTATAGGTCGCAGACGCAGCTCGGATCCCGTGTTGCTGTGGCTGTGGTGTCGACTGGCAGCTGCAACTTGATCGGATCTTTGACCTCTAGCCTGGGAACTTCCATATGCCACACCCGCGGCCCTAAAAAAAAAAAAGGAACTGGGAAGCGTACATGTCAGGGTGCTTACTGAGCTCAGCTCAATTGAGCTTAGGAAGCCCTTCTGGAAGAAAAAGAAGAGAGGCTTGTGAGTTAAGAGATGAAGAAGGCGGTGGTGGGACCTGAGAGATGAAGGTTGTGAGCTGGGCGGTGGGGGGGGGGACTTAATTCCGGAAACTGGAGCTTGTGCCAAGGCCCAGGCTCAGTGCAGATGGTTTGGCCTGGGCCTCCCGGGCCAGAACTCTCTGCCTGTCCTTGCCTTTACACTGCTGCCTGGGCCAGTCCGGGAGGGTGGAGGGCAGAAATGACTGTTTCGTTATCCACTCAGAAAGTTACACACTGATGGTGTTTTTCAAGCTTTGTAGCTCCCCTAAAAAATCACTGCCGGGGTGGGGGCTGGGGATTGCAGGAGAGGTCGAAGGTGAAGAAACCAGAAGAGCTTGGTCCTTAGGCAGGAATCTGGTCCTCCCGACCCGACCCCATCACTTGGCTGAGCTCCTGTTGGGACTTTCTTCCTGACTTTGCCACCCCCGCCCCCGCAACCCTGGCCAGTCCCACGGAGGCCTGGACCTGCCAGGCCCAACGAGGAACACAAGGACCTCCCAATGGCTGCCTCTCCTCCTGGGTCCCCATACAGTCACAAAGTCCAGAAGCTTCCACCTAGATGTGTTAGGAGTATTTGCCCAGAGCCCAAGTCAGCGCCCCCACCCCCGGGGGCCAGGTCCCCTGCAGCCTCAGCCCACTCAGCGTAGGGCCTGGACCCCAGGAAAGGGGCTCCCAGGCAGCAGATGGGGTTAAACGGCATTGGTGATGATCCTGGAACCCCTGACAGAACTGAGGGACACGGATCAGCTTGGTACTATTGTGCCAGAAACACCTCACCCTGCTAGTGATGCTTTGAAAAGGGAAGGTCCAGGATCCTATTGACCAGGAAGATTTAAAAATATATATACATCGGAGAGTTCCTGTCGTGGTGCAGACGAAACGAATCCGACTAGGAATCATGAGGTTGAGGGTTCGATCCCTGGCCTCGCTCAGCGGGTTAAAGATCCGGCCTTGCTGTGAGCTGTGGTGTAGGTCGCAGACGTGGCTCGGATCTGGCGTTGCTGTGGTTGTGGTGTAGGTCGCAGGTGCGGCTGGGATCTGGCGTTGCTGTGGCTGCAGGGTAGGCCGGCAGCTGTAGCTCTGACTGGACCCCTAGCCTGGGAACTTCCTTCTGCCGCGGATGCGGCCTTAAAAAGCAAACAAAACAAAACGAAACATATTGGGAGTTTCCTCTAGGCCTGGCGTGTTAAGTGCCAATCTGGGGTTGTCACTGCAGCGGTGAGGGTTCCATCTCTGACCTGGAAAATCTCTGACCTGAGAACTTCCACATGCCTCGGGTGCAGCCGTAAATAAATGCATAAATAAACAAACCAAACCACAGTTTCTGCCCCTAGTTTTACAGTGACCTACTTGTAACAAGCCGCACACTTTTCCACTGGGAAGCGGTGAACAGGTAGCCTCTGGAGGTCAATGCATCCGAGTTAATTCAGAGAAAAACTGTGTGGAGCAGCAGTACTCGCCTGATGGGCCTGAAAACCCAACCAGGGCCTGAGTTGTTTGCTCAAGCCTCGGGTGCACAGGGGGTGTGTCCGTTTTTGCACAGCATCTTTTGTCTGTGGGAACAATGTCTGCACGCCAGGGTTTGTGTCTCTGGGATCTGCGACACCAGCGGGAGAAGGGGCCGAGCGGCGCGGACCCTAAGGCCTCTGGAAGATTCTGGAACCCGTCTCCCAGCCCTAAGTCTGAGCCCCACGGACATCACTCAACCAGGTGCGGCGCGCTGGGAGGGGTCGCGCTGCACGGGGACCGCGGGCCCGGGGCCCAGCGCGGTGACTCAGCACGGGGGGCCGGGCCAGGCGGCCGGGGCGGGGCTCGCCCACCCGTATAAGGCTCGAGGCCGCCGCCTCTGCCGCCGCCGCCGCCGCCTCTGCCGCCGCCACCAGTGAGTCCGGCTCCCGGGGCTCCCAGGGTCTTCGGGGTTGGCGGGGGCTCTCGGGGGGCTCTGGGGGTGGGGGCCGGAGCGCCCAGAGCAGGGAATGGGAGCCCGGGGCGCACGGGTGGGTGCCCTCGCCCCCCCCACGACACGCCCCTCCCAGACTCTAACAGCTCTCTGTGTCCCCCAGTGCCGCCTTACACCATCGTCTACTTCCCTGTTCGAGGTAAGGGCCTGGGACGGGGAGGGACGGGAGGCGGAGGTTGGGGGCTGCAGCGCAGGCCCCTCACCCACGCGAGGGAGTCTCGCCCTAACCCTCCTCTTCCCTCCATCACGTGACGGCTAGCTCCCGCCTCCTTCCTTCGCCCCGGAGGCCCCCCCCACTGCCCCCACCCAGGGCGCCGCAAAGCTGGGGTCTCTGCGCCCATCCCTGCGACCCCGTTCCCCCTCCCCCAGGGCGCTGCGAGGCCATGCGCATGCTGCTGGCCGACCAGGACCAGAGCTGGAAGGAGGAGGTGGTGACTATGGAGACCTGGCCTCCTCTCAAGCCCTCCTGCGTGAGTACTTCTGCCCTGTCCCGGGTCGGAGGCTCCCGCGGTGCGGGGGGGGCAACGCCGGGGGCGCGGGGCGGGCAGCCGAGTTCAGCATCCGTGACGGAGCGCGCGTATTCCCCGCAGCTGTACGGGCAGCTCCCCAAGTTCCAGGACGGAGACCTCACCCTGTACCAGTCCAACGCCATCCTGCGCCACCTGGGTCGCTCCTTAGGTGAGTCCTGACGCTGCAGGTGGCCCAGGTCAGGGCGTCAGCCAGCCGTCTGAGCCTCTTCCATTTAAGTCAAGTTGCCCAGCAACCCTGTGGAGTGGAGCTTAATAACCTGCCTAAGGTCCAGCCCAGGTCTTGCCCCAAAACAGGCCGTGGCCCACTGAATTCTGAGCGTGGACTCAGACCCTCCCTTTCTTCATCCGCATCCCCGCCCCGGCCCTGGCTCCAGGGCAGCCACGTGGCCTGCTGGCGGATCAGGTTGCAGTGGCCATTCAGGCTCCTGGTCCCGCTATCTGCGCTCCCATCCCCTCCCCCAGGACTGTATGGGGCCGACCCGCGGGAGGCGGCCCTGCTGGACATGGTGAATGACGGCGTGGAGGACCTCCGCTGCAAATACGCCACCCTCATCTACACCAACTACGTAAGGGCGGGCACAGGGCGGGCACCGAGGACCAAGAAAGGGGCTGACTTCCTTCTCGCCCTAAGCCACACCCCTCATGCCACACCCCTTATGCCACACCCCTCATGTCACACCCCTCGCGGGGCCCTGGCCCATCCCTCCCTTGGGCTGCTTCCGGCTCTGCAAGGGCCCCAGAGCCTTTATGGACTGGACACACCCTTCACCCTCCCTGCCCCGGGAGGGACCCAGTCAGGTAGCAGCCTGTGCTGGCACAGGAGGCACTGAGCCTGGGGATCTCTGATCCTCAGCGGGGGAGGGCAGGGGGGCATCGTGGAGCAGATGCAGAAGGACCTTTAGCCAGCTTCTGGAAGGGGCATGGGCACTTTCAGGAGCACAAAGTACGCAGGCTCGGAGCACATTAGGAGACTTGGGGACCATTTTAGCAAGAGGCAAGGCTTGTGTGCACGTCTGTGAGAGAGAGAGAGTGTGTCAGGAGGTGGGGCTGGAAGGGCAGCGGGCCTGGGTCCAGAAGGCCTTGAACCAGCTGGCTTACATGCTCCTTGGGGCTTCTAAGCAGAGTGGTATCTGAACATGGGGTCTGGAAGGATCCTCCAAGGCGCTGGCAACAGCCTGGTGAGTGATCGTGGTGGGAATGGACTAGCGAAGATACATTGGCTGAAATGCACAGGATGTGGCCATGACGGGCAGTGGGGAGTGAGCGGAGGAGTGTCTGGGCCTGGGTGGGTGTCAATTCGCTGAGCTGGGGCAAGCAGGAGGGGCCCCCAGGGCGGCGGCAGGGGGCTGATTCGCAGCGGCATCTTGCTTGCAGGAGGCAGGGAAGGAGAAGTACGTGCAGGCGCTGCCCGAGCACCTGAAGCCCTTTGAGACGCTGCTGTCCCAGAACCAGGGGGGCAAGGCCTTCATCGTGGGCAGCCAGGTGAGCCTTGGGCCCTGTCCTGCCCCTTCCCTGCCACCCTCCTCTGACATACGGGGAACAACTGCAGAGAGAGCACAACAACTGCAGAGAGAGCACGAGAGCCATTGGTTCCCGGCTCCCCC
>PVHT021183668.1:1780544-1829366 GCA_004024745.2 Catagonus wagneri | reverse complement strand
CTTTGTGGCTGGAGGCGGGGAGCCGCCTGCTTGCTTCCCTTTCCCCAGGACCAATAAAGTTTCTAAGAGAGAGAAGTAGTGCCTCGAGCCTTGCATTTTCCAGGGCCGCTCCAATCCCCTCGGGGCTCAGGCTTGCGGGGTGGGCAGGGCCCCTGGTTTGGATACTCCAGCTGGCAAACACAGTGTCTTCCCAGAGCCCTCAAGCAGTCATTCACTGAACTCCAAAGAGAAAAAAAAAAAAGAAACAGGAAGAGAAAATACCCGTGGCACTTGCCCTTGAGAATGCCACGGTCTAGAGAGAAGAGGCTCACTTGGTTGACTTGCTCTGTGGTCCCGGCAGGCCACCCATCAGGGAGCCTCCACTCGGGACAGCAGGTGCTGAGAGGGGGACCCCCACAATTGAGGAGGGGCGTAGGGGGGAGCTGAGCCTCTCCGAGCCGCCCCGGCTGGGCACGTGGAGGATCAGTCACCTCTGCTCAGGTGGGGCTGTGCTTGCCGCTTCAGGCATCGTGGGTGTGGGAGCACACAGGCGTCCAGGTGGCTCGCCTGCCACCTGCCCTCACCGTCCTTGTTAGCTGGGCAAAGAGCGACCCAGCCTGGGTGAGCTGGCAGTGGGGAGGCATTGGGGTGCAAGCAGACTGGGGCTCTCCGGGGGCCCCAGGGACCGCTGGAGGGGAGAAGCCAGGTTCCTTCCCCCACTAGTAGGTTGAGACTTGGAGGAAACGTCACTTGAGGGCAGGGGGAGACATGTGTGTGTGACCAGTGTCCTGCCTGCCTGCTGCGGCGGTGGTGGCTTGGCAGGGGAGTACCCGCACCCATCCTGCATCACAGGCCCCACTTTGGGGCTGTTTCTGATGTCAAAGCACGTGGCTCCAGTCTTGGGGCAGAATGCCTGAACACCCTGGGAGAGGCCTGGGTGCACAGGGCAGCTGAGGGCAGTGCCAGGCGCTCTCTGGGCCTTGTGTGGGAGGCTGGGGAAATGGGTTAGAGTCTGGAACGGACCTTGCCCATGGAGGATATGGGGGTTCAAGTAGGATGTCTCAAAACTGAAGAGGCGGAGTTTCCATGTGGCTCAGTGGGTGAAGAACCTGACTAGTATTCATGAGGACAAGGGTTCGATCCCTGGGCTCGTTCAGTGGGTTAAGGATCCGGTGTTGGTGGCAAGCTGCAGCATAGGTTGCAGATGTGGCTTGGATCTGGTATGGCTGTGGCTCTGGCGCAGGCCTGCAGCTTTAGCTCTGATTTGACCCCTAGCCTGGGAACTTCCATAGGCTGCAGGTGCAGCCTTAAAAAAAAAAAAGAAAAGAGGAGTTCCCGTCCTGGCTCAGTGGTTAACGAATCCGACTAGGAACCATGAGGTTGCAGGTTCGATCCCTGGCCTTGCTCAGTGGGTTAAGGATCCGGCGTTGCCATGAGCTGTGGTGTAGGTCGCAGACACGGCTCGGATCCCGCGTTCCTGTGGCTGTGGCGAAGGCCGGCGGCTACAGCTCCTGTTAGACCCCTAGCCTGGGAACCTCCATATGCCACAGGTGCGGCCCCTAGATAAGGCAAAAAGACAAAAAAAAATTTCAATCGTATCGGATACCTCGTGGTGATAACAAGACATGTCTGCAAACAGTTTGACGCTCCAGCATCCCTGTGCCCTCCAGTGGAAGCTGAGCAGGACCTTGCTGCTGCCTCAGCAAAGAGAACTCAGTGGAAGCCACAAGATGGGGTTTCCCAGCCTGCATTCAAGAAGGTCACATGGCTTTGCCGTTTCTCTGGAGACATTCACTTCGGTCACTGTGCGAAAGTTCCAGCCACCCTCAGGCTGCCAAGGAGAGTCCACATGGAGAGACCAGAGAGGGGGAGGGGAGGGGGAGGGCAGGGGGAGGGGGAGGAGACGGAGGGTGGGAGGGGAGAGAAGCGACTCAGATGCACCTGCACCCAGCTGCCCAGCCCTGGAAGGGACACCCTTCACTTCCGCCCTATCCAGACACTGCTGGGCTCTGTGCCCGGGAAGAGAAAGTGGTTTGTGATATCTAGTCCATCTCCACCACGTACAGCATCAGGCTGATGCGTATACAGGAACTTGCTGTGTAACAGCACGGGCATCACACAGGTTTGAAGAGTTGTTTTGTGTTAGTGAAGCTGACTCACCGCATTGAGATAAATGACTGCATCCTCGCCTCACAGCACTTACAACAGTAAATCCCAGGGGGTTCCCATCGTGGTGCAGCGGTTAACGAATCCAACTAGGAACCATGAGGTTGCGGGTTCGATCCCTGGCCTCGCTCAGTGGGTTAAGGATCCGGCGTTGCCGTGAGCTGTGGTGTAGGTCGCAGACGTGGCTCAGATCTGGCATGGCTGTGGCTGTGGTGGAAGCCAGCGGCTACAGCTCCGATTGGATCCCCAGCCTGGGAACCTCCATATGCCGTGGGTGCGGCCCTAAAAAAAGACAAAACAAAACAAAAGGTAAATCCCAAACTGATCAGTGATTCTCAGGAGCGGTGATTTTATCCCTCAGATTGTGCATAGCCATGTCTGGAGATTTTTTTTTTCTTTTTAGGACCACACCTGCGGCATATGGAAGAGCTACAGCTGCCAGCCTATGCCACAGCCACAGCAACGCTAGATCTGAGCCACATCCGTGACCTATGCTGCAGCTTGTGGCAACGCTGGATCCTTAACCCACTGAGCAAGGCCAGGATCGAACCTGCATCCTCGCGTACACTATGTTGGGTTCTTAATCCGCTAAGCCACAATGGGAACTCCCTGGAGATATTCTTGTTGTCCCAACTTGTGGGGTGCTGCTGGCACTTAAGGATGCCGCTAAACATCTTACAATGCACAGGACGGCCACTCACAACAAAGAATCGTACAACCCCAGACGTCCATAGTGTCAAGACTGAGAAACCGTGCCAAAGGGTTCATATATCTGTGAATAAGAAAAATAAAATCACAACAGGAAAAAAAATGTAAGAGATCTCTTCATGACCTTGGATTGGTGATGACTTCCTTAAAAAAGGCCCCCAAGGAGTTCCCTGGTGGCTTAGCATGTTAAGGACCTGGTGTTGTCACTGCTGTGGCATGGGTTCGATATCCCCGGCTTGGGTATTTCCCCATGCTGCAGGTGGAGCCAAAAAAAAAAAAGAAGAAGAAGAAGAAATAAAAACCAAAATTGGGGTTCCTGTCATGGCTCAGTGGTTAACGATCCTGACTAGCATCCATGAGGATGCAGGTTTGATCCCTGGCCTCGCTCAGTGGGTTAAGGATCCAGCATTGCCATTAGCTGTGGTGTAAGTTCCAGACGCAGCTTGGATCCAGCATTGCTGTGGCTGTGGTATAGGCTGGTGGCTACAGTTCTAATTTGACCCCTAGCCTGAGAACTTCCATATGCTGCGGGTACAGCTCTAAAAAGACAAAAATAAAAATCGCAGAACTTCTAGCAAATTATGATGAAGAAGCACCACGTTTCAAAAGCAGGCGTCTGCTTGACTTGATTGCTCTAGCTTTGTCGTCAGTCTGGCTCTAGCAGGCAGACCCCGCCAAGCCCCTTGTTTGTCTTCACAGTTGGTTTGGTCATTCTTCTGATAATTTTGATAATTTCAGTTCCATGAAAACCCTTGGTGGGCTTTTGATCGGACTTTGCAATGAGCTGTAGATTAATCTGGAGAGACGTGACTTCTTTATGATCTTCAGGGACCGCACCTGGCTAAGTCCCGTGAGCAGCTGCGGTGCTGGTTGGAGGCCCAGGGAAGGCGGGATTCGTGAAGCAGGAAGGAAGCCATAAATACCGGCTGTGGCGTCAGGACCCGCTGCAGCCACAGAGCCCCCTCCGCACATCCCTCGCGGCTCTGAGTTTTGTATGTTTGGAAGGAAATTGTCTTTGTGAGGTGCAAAGTGGTCACGGGAGGAAGAACCTGTAACAGAAGATGAACAGCTCAACCTGTTTCTCATAAACACTCAATGGGTTTTTCTTTGGGCTGATTTATAAGGTAGGGCCTGGCATTTCTCACAACTGAAACCTGCGGCTCACGTTTCTACCAGTGCGGGGTTAGTGGAGGGGCCCTTCCTGGAATCTGTCATCCCCAATAGCCATCAAGGGCTGCACTGGGCAAAGAAAAGAGCAGAGCTTTTGTGTTCAGGGACAAAGGGAGGGCAGGCAGAACTCCAAGGGGACAGGAAAAGGACCCACATGGAGACAACCCGCATGCCCCGTCCTAATCTGCTGGTGTCTGCCCGTGGGGCTGCTGCTAGGGAGGTGCCAGGGTGGGCTGAAGGGACCATACGCGTTTCTGGGACCTGTGCCCAATGGAGACTTCACAGGATCTCGCTGATGGTGTCTGGGGCTTCAGGACCAGTCGAAGCCAGAGAGGAGCCCTGAGACCCGGCAGGATGACAGGGAGTGATTGGCACCCGGACCACTGGGCCTGCAGAGCACGTGGGGCCACCCTGCACCAGAGAGCAGGGAGGGAGACGGGGCCACGTGCCCCATGAATTGTGATGCTTGCCCCCCAAACGCTCACCCTGTCCTATGTGTACCTCACCAGCCATGACTGATTGACCAGACTTTCTCCAGTTTAAATTAATGGGAAAACTCAAAAAGTTACATGTATCCCAACCTTCACTGCAGCACTATATGCAACAGCCAAGACATGGAAGCAACCTAAATGTCCAGCGACGGAGGAGTGGATAAAGTAGATGTGGTACATGTATACAATGGAATATTACTCAGCCATAAAAAGGAATGAAATAATGGCATCTGCAGCGACATGGATGGACCTAGACACTATCATGCTAAGTGAAGTTAGACAGTGAGGCACAAACATCATATGTCATCACTTACAGGTGGAATCTAAAAAAAAAAAAAAGGGATACAATGAACTTGTTTGCTAAACAGAAACTGACTCACAGACATTGAAAAACTACCGTTACCAAAGGAGACAGGTTGCCAGGAGTGGGGGTGCGGGGTGGGGATGAGCTGGGGCTTGGGATGGAAATGTTGTAAAATTAGGTTGCACAACTATAAATATAATAAAATTCATCGAATTAAAAAAAATAATGGGAAAAAATAGGGAGACTCCCAGTTCAAGATAGCAGAGCAGAACCTGCAATGCACCTGCCCTTCTCAAACACGCCAACATCAGAGGAGAAAAAAAGATGTTAATAAGGACATTCCAGCCACATAGACATGAAAAATGGAATTCTGCGTAGACTGGAAATAAGGCTCTCTTAGAAGGGAAGAAATAGGAAGGAACCCACAGCCTGGGATGGGAGCTGAAGCCTTGTGTCTTAGCCAGGAAGCAGGAACACAGTCAAGTTGAATGCACAGGGCTTGGGGCCAAGTCCTCCGTCTGTACCCAGTGCTGGAGAGCAAAGCTGAGAGCCTTCCATGACCGAGGCCAGGTCTCCACCAGAAGCATGAAGCCGGGGGGCCAGAAATGTCCTCCCCGCCAGGTCACAAACAGGGCCGACCCAGAAAACAGAAGCACAGAATTTGAGATGGAAGTAAGTACAGAGGGAACTAGTATACCTGAATTTGTTTCATATGCAGGGGGAAGATAGACATATTAATTAGCCCTTCTGGAAAAAGGAATTTTGATATGACTGTTGAAAATGTTAAGGAAACTGCTTAAAATAGAAACAAAAGGTTTAACTTTCAAGCCAATTCGGGGAATAAGAGACTAGCACAAAGCAAACACAATTAAAATTCAACAGAAGGCAGGAGGATAGAGGAAAAGAAATGAAGAAAAAGAATGCTAAGGCGTTCCCTTTTGGCTCAGTGGGTTAAAGACCTGGTGCTGTCACTGGTGTAGCTCCTGTGGCTTGGGTTTGATCCATGTGCCCTGGGTACAACCAAAAAGAAAAAAACAAGGAATGCTAAATAGAAAACACAAAATAACATGTCAGATATATGTCACAGAGGCAATACCAATAAATGTAAACAGTCCAAACTCTTTTTAAAAGACAAACACCAGGAAATAAAAAAATAAAAATCCTGATTGGGTTAACATAAACATATTATATAACATAACAAAAATTTTCTGTTTATGTCATTCAATTTATGTTTTATGAAATTTAACTAGATGTTATTTTTATTTATTTATTACTATTTTTTTTTGGTTAGGGCCGCGCCTGCGGCATATGGAGGTTCCCAGGCTAGGGGTCTAGTCAGAGCTGTAGCTGCCAGCCTACACCACAGCCACAGCCACAGCCACAGCAACGCCAGATCCAATCTGCATCTGCGACCTACACCACAGCTCACAGCAAAGTCGGATCCTTAACCCACTGAGCGAGGCCAGGGATCAAACCTGCAACCTCATGGTTCCTAGTTGGATTCATTTCCGCTGTGCCACGATGGGAACTCCTAGGTGTTGTTTTTAAAGGAATTTCTAAAACAAGAGAAAGATTGGGAAAAAAAAAAGAGAGAAAAACACAAGTACTAATAAAAAAAAAGCTTGTGTAGCAATAGTAATATCAGAGAGCCTAGACATCAAGGCAAAATTGTTAAAAGAGTCCCAAAGAAATATTTTATATTAGAAAAAGCAACACTCCCATTCCCATTGTGGCTTAGCAGGTTAAGGACCCAACATAGTATCTCTGTGAGGATATGGACTTGATCTCTGGTCTTGTTTTTGTTTTTTTTTTTGTCTTTTTGTCATTTTAGGGCCACACACGCAGCATGTAGAGGTTCCCAGGCTAGGGGTCCAATTGGAGCCCCAGCCGCAGGCCTACACCACAGCCACAGCAATGTGGGATCTGAGCCGCATCTGCAACCTACACCACAAGCTCATGGCAACGCTTAACCCACTGAGCAAGGCCAGGGATGGAACCTTCAGCCTCACGGTTCCTAGTCAGATTCATTAGCCACTGAGCCATGACAGGAACTCCTCCAGATGGCTTTACAGTCAGTTCTAGTCATGCTTCAGGAAATGAAAACTCCCACAATGTATAGGGAAAGGTGGAAAGAGGCACACCTCATCTTAACAAAACTGGACATCTGGATAAAATAAAACTATAGGCTAGCCTCACTCAGGAGCATTGATATAAAAACCAATCCAGCAGTGAGTACAGTGAAAGCATATGGCAACAGGACCAAAAGCTTTGTCCCAGGAGTAATAAAAAATGAGGACAGTAAACACTTACAACACTAACAGTATGCCAGGGCCTGTTCCAAGAGTTTTACAGAGGTTAAAATGTTTAATCATTTCAGAGATGCCATGAAGCTCAGAGAGGTCCAGGAATTTGTCCAAGCCACACAGCTGGTAAGCGGTGGAGCCCAAGATTTAGTACTTCCTGGCTTCGGTGTGTTCTCTTAGCTCCCCCATTCTGCTACCGCTTTAGGTCACAATAGTTCAATAGATTAGAATAAAGATTGATGTAATTAAGAAGAAAGAAGAATATGACCACCTCAGATGCAGAAGAAGCATTCAATGAAAATGAACACCGGTTCATGATAAAACCGTGCCTTAATGCAATCAGGCCTCTGTTAAAAGCCTCAGCAAAACTCAGATCTACAGTTGGCTTGACAATCACCCTCGTAGGCATTATTTTAAGATAAGAAATGGGGGACTTCCCGTCGTGGCGCAGCAGTTAACGAATCCGACTAGGAACTGTGAGGTTGCGGGTTCGATCCCTGGCCTTCCTCAGTGGGTTAACAATCTGGCATTGCCATGAGTTGTGGTGTAGGTTGCAGATGCGACTCGGATCCTGCATTGCTGTGGCTCTGGTGTAGGCCGGAAGCTGTAGCTCCGATTAGACCCCTAGCCTGGGAATCTCCACATGCCGCGGGTGTGACCCTAAAAAGCAAAAAAAAAAAAAAAAAGAAGAAATGGGGAAGTCCTCTTTGTGGCTCAGCAGGTTAAGGACCCAACATGGTGTCTGTAAGGATGCAAGCTGGATCCCCGGCCTCGCTTGTGGGTTAAGGATCCGGTGTTGCTGTGACTGTGGCGTAGGCTTGCAACTGCAGCTCCAATTTGACCCCTAGCCAGGGAACTTCTATATGCTGCAGGTGCAGCTGCTAAAAGAAAAAAAGAAGGAAAAGATAAGAAATGGGCCAGAGTCCTCTGCATGTTTTACAGCGCTGCCCAACTGGAGGAGAAACCCACTGTCAAGGTGCCACGCCCAGATCTGGTAGGCGGTTGGGACTTCATTGCCTGGAACTACCCCACCCACCATACGCACACAGTTTGTAAGCAAGCCTTTTGGAGGCTCAAGGTCATTTCTCAAAATGCTTCTGATAAGGGAAGAAGATATTCTGCGGCAGGAAAAGGCAACAGAAAATAAATGTTCTTGGAGTTCCCATTGTGGCTCAGTGGGCTAACGACATGACACAGTATCCATGAGGATGCAGGTTCAATCCCCGGCCTCGCTCAGTGGGTTAAGGATCAACGTTGCCACAAGCTGCCATATAGGTCACAGATGCAGGTCGGATCCCACATTGCTGTGGCTGTGGTGTAGACCTGCAGCTGATTGGACCCCTATCCTGGGAACTTCCATATGTGGCAGGTGAGGCCCTAAAAAGAAAAAACAAAAAAAAGGATAGTTGCTCTCATGACTGTTTCCGGTTTCCAAATTTATCTGGAAAGGTTTTAAGGTACTTTTGCAACCAATTGGGAACCTATGAAGCCTTCTCAGAACAGAATCCCTGCCTATGGCCTTTTGTCTGTAGAAAAATTTTAGTCAAAGACTCAGAGAAATGAAATAATAGGAATTCCTACCTTGGCTCAGTGGTAACAAACCCAACTAGTATCCATGAAGACGCAGGTTCAATCCCTGGCCTCGCTCAGTGGGTTAAGGATCCGGTGTTGCCATGGGCTGTGTGTAAGTCACACTCTCAGCTTGGATCTGGCTGTGGCTGTGGCTGTGGCGTAGGCCGGCAGCTGCAGCTCTGTTTCGACCCCTAGCCTGGGAACTTCCATATGTAAAAAAAAAAAAAAAAAAAAACAAAAAAATAAGATAAAATGCAGAAAGGAAGGAAGCCAGTCAGGCAAAACAAAATAATAATGAATTAGCCATTCAGCAACGTCAAGAACATTCGGTTCTTCCTCAAGGGCTGTAGGCAATATTCTGAGCCATGTCCTCTGAGCCGTTTTGCTGAAGTCCCCACTGGGCAGAAGAAGTTAACTGTCTGCTGCCCACGAGTATGTAGACCCCAGACGGGCTGGAACCAGAAGGGCGATGATGCTGACTCCCAATTAACTCACCACCAACCAATCAGAAGAATGTCCACGAGCTGATCACGCCCAGCTGCTTGAAGGCGGTAAGGCGCCTCGCTGCCCTCGCAGGTGGCAGGGGCTGCGGTGGGGGGTGCGGTTGGGTGGGTGGTGGCCTTTGAGGTACACTGTTCCCTCTCTGCCTGGCAAAGAAATAAAGCAATTCTCTCTGTTTCCTCAAAACTCTGTATTTCTTTCTCCCCCCCACCCTCTTTTTTTTTTTAGGGCCGCACCCACGGCATATGGAGGTTCCCAGGCTAGGAGTCTAATAGGAGCTGCAGCAGCCGGTTTACGCCACAGCCACTGCAATGCCAGATTCAAGCCAAATCCGCGACCTACACCACAGCTCATGGCAACACCAGATCCTTAACCCACTGAGTGAGGCCAGGGATCGAACCCGCAACCTCAGGGTTCCTAGTCGGATTCATTTCCACTGCGCCACGACGGGAACTCTGTAAGCAAGATTTTGAATCCAGGCCCTTCACCTTGAAGCTCTGGTGTCATCTGTAGACTGTGTTTCAAAATCTCATTGTAACACGGACTAATCTCAAAAAACAGTGTTTAATGAAAAGAGCAAGGTGAAAAATCATGTTATAGCAACATACCGTTATTACAAATAAAAAGTACCAAATACTCACTTTTCTGCGGGTAAGCAGATATGTAAATAAAGATTGGAAGATAATATCTGATTTGACACCACTTGGCTCTGGGCTGGAGACACTTTAGTTTTTCTGTTAAGGTCAAAATTTTTAAGGCATGGTATATTCATAGGCTACTGTGAAATGTTTTCTTTTTTTGCTTTTTAGGGCCACATCCATGGCATATGGAAGTTCTCAGGCTAGCGGTTGAATCAGAGCTACAGCTGCCGGCCTGCACCACAGTCACAGCAATGCTGAATCTGAGCTCATCTGTAACCTGCACCAGAGCTCACGGCAACTCCAGATCCTTAACCCACTGAGCGAGGCCAGGGATTGAACCTGCAACATCATGGTTCCTAGTCAGATTCATTTTCACTGCGCCACTACGGGAACTCTTGACTGTGAAATGTTTTTAAATGACCTGGAAAACAGTGGAAACAGGAGTTCCTCAGTGGGGCAGTGGATCAAGGATCCGGCCTTGTCACTGCTGTGGCGTGGGTTCGGTCCCTGGCCTGGGGACTTCTGCATGCCCCAGCTGCAGCCAAAAAGAGAAAAAGGAAAGAAAGAAAGAAAGGAAGGAAGGAAGGGAGGGAGGGAGAAAGAGAAGGAAAGAAGGAAGGAGAGAAAGAGAAAGAAAAGAAGGAAGTAGAAACAAGCAAAAATGATCATGGGGACAAGGTCAGGTTAATGAAAATGTTACTTTTTTTTGCTTTCCTGTATTTCTTCAATTTTTGACAAAGAAAAAAAACATTCTTTTTTTTCATTTTCCAAGTATAAAATTAGATGACAATATTGAGTAAGTACCTCCCTCGAGAAGCGCTGCGCGGGAGTCGGAGAAGAGAGAAAATGCAATCATGCCACAGTCGCGCCGGACCCACGGCCATAACTGCTCGTGAGAGGCGCAGAGACGGGGAACCTCCCGGTAGGGACAGCTCAGGGGCTCCTCAGGAGGAGGGGGATGAAGAGGAGGAAGGTGACCCTCTGGTGCGAAGCCAGCGTGTGTGGCCAGAGCTATCTGGGCTGGAGCTGGAGAAGTGAGCACAGGGCGCTGAGCGCCTCGCCGGGGGGGCTTGGGCTTTGTCCTGAGGACCCTGGGGAGCCACGCAGGGTCTCAGGCAGGGGAAGGGTGAAACGGAACCGAGGCTTACAACAATTCTGCTCGTTCTATCGAGCAAGGAAGGGATTGCTGGGGTCGAACACTGAGGCTCGGAGACCTCAAGGAGGCTTTGCAAAATTCCGGGTGAAAGCTGACATGCGGGTGGGCCCCAGGCTTTCGAACGGGGTGTGTTCAGAAGGCAGGGCTGGCTGGAGGCGGTGGATCCTTGATGCCTCCCAGCTGCTGGCCTGGAGGCTGGCAGGGGACGCAGACGCGGATGAAGCACGGGACAGGTGGGAGTCAGGGTCTGGGACACCGTGAAGAGGGCTTCCTGGGAGGTGACACTGAGTGGAGCCTGGCAAGTGGGTGCTCCACGAGTGTGGGGCTGAGTAGGGCACTGAGGGTCAGCAGACCTCAGGCCGAATTCTGGCAGCTGTGTCTCGGGCGGGCCACCCGGCGTCCTCTTCTGAAAACAGGGCTCGCCATTCCTGTGCTCTGGGTTGTGGGAGGATTAAGGAGATAACACACGGCAAGTGCTTGGCTGAGAGCCCGGCGCTGGATGACCTGGAGATCCTGCCCCCACGCCTCGTTTCCCATCACCCCCTGCCGCAGCATCTCTGGGATGCCTTCTTCCGTGGCCGTGGGTTCCCCTGACCCAGTTAGACAGGGACGAGGAGAGAATCCACCCTTGGGCTCCATCTGGCCCCCCCCCCAAGAGGAAGGGATCCACGGACTCAGAGCTGAGCCACGGATTAGCTGTGTAATCCTCGCTCTGTCTGTGCAATCTCTTTTCCTGCCCAGGAGAGGGGTCGTGGGCCTGCTGCTGCCCTCCTATCTGCGAGACTTCAGACAAGGGGCCATGCTCTTGCCACCTCTTTTGGAAACACCACTGACCACCCACAAGGACGTGGTTTCTGCTGTTCTGAGCGTTTGCTGCGTGGGAGGCATTCTAGGAAGGAAGAAAGGCCTGGGTTTGATTCTCGCTCCACCACTAGCACTTTCATGGCCGCGGACAAGAGATGAAACCTTCACGGGCCTTGATTTTTTTTTTCTTTTTTTTTCTTTTCACGTAGAAAATGGAGTTGGAGTTCCCTTTGTAGCTCAGTGGTTAACGAACCTGACTAGGATTCATGAGAATGCAGGTTCAACCCCGACCTTGCTCAGTGGGTTAAGGATCCAGCGCTGCCATTGAAATAAAAGTTTTAACTAAGGGTCCCCCACCCCCCCCACCTCCAGAAAAAGCAGCTGCATGCATTTTCAGCTATGCTCCCCTCATGCCATCCTTCTTATAATTATGTAGCAACTATGGGCCCTATGTCCAAGCTAGCAGCATTGCTAATCTTGTTCCAGGCATTGCTTATCAGTTTTGCTTCTGTAACCTTGCTTGCTCAGCTTCAGCTTGTCTGCTCGGGGAAGGGGGAGGTCCGGGGGTGCTTACAAGACCCTGTACTGTGTAAAAGTTGCTGAGAACAAAGACCTGGTGTTCAGACTCTGGAGGTGACTCCTCTGAGCCCGCACCTGTGCAGAATAAACCTTGCTTTTCCGCATCTTCGAGTGTCGTTTGTCTCCTTCCCCTGCCTCGGTTTCTGCAGTTTCTGCAACAACACCGTGAGCTGTGGTGGAGGTCACAGACACGGCTCTGATCCCGAGTGGCTGTGGCTGTGGCTGTGGGGGCAGCTGTAGCTCTGATTCGATCCCTAGCCTGGGAACTTCCATATGTTGCGGGTATGGCCCTAAAAAGCCAAAAAAGAAAGAAAGAAAGAAGGAAGGAAGGAAGGAAGGAAGGAAGGAAGGAAGGAAAGAAAGAAAAGAAAGAAAAGAAAAGAAAAGAAAAGAAAAAAAAGAACATGGGGTTGATACTGTCCACTAGGCCTACTGTAGGGAATATAGGAGAAAATAAAGGCAAATTCCTTTGTAAGCAGCACATTTCTGGAGACCTAAGGATGATTACTAGAAGACGTGGGGAGGGAGGACCAAAAAGGACATGCTCATCATGGGCCTCAGAGTCAAAGGGGTCCAGAGGACTGACAAACTGATTACCAAGAGTTAGTCAGGCTTCAAGACTTCAGGAGAAGGCAAAGAACAGCAGACCTCCTCAGGTCACAGCAGCATGGCGGAGGGTGGTGGTGCAGGGGACAGAAACTCCCTAAAGCCCCAAAAGGAAGAAGCCTTGGGAAAATGGGGCATGATGTGCCCTGAGTCTGACCCTGAAGGGGATGGGCACAGTCCTTAAACGCCAGGTTACAGCCTGGCTGAGAAGGCAGCGGCGGGCACGCCAGGATTTTGAGCAGGAGCGCCAAGTGCCAAACTCTGAACTGGGCAGAACTGAGCAGCATGAGAAAGAGGACATACCCCCCGCTGACCACCCCCATCCTCTGGGCCGCAACCCCAACATACCTAGGACTCTAGCTAGACACGAGACCTCCTCTGGAGCGACCTCTGCTAGCAGCCCCTGCTTGCCTCTGGAGCTGCCCCGGTTCCTTGTGGCTAATGAGCAATCCTTCCCTGAGCCCAGAGGTGCTCGTGGTGGGTGAGGGGAAAATCACAATCTGGGAGGGCTCGTGCAGGGGCAGAATAATTATGAGGGTCGGGCTGTAAGCGATCAGATTTCTCCTCCTCCCTTCATACACCTGTGCATACCACGGGAGCATACCAAATGCGGAACCTGTAGAAAGTAGAAAACTCCAGAATCCAGCAGAAGGTGACATGCGAGGTTTGTTTACGGAGGGTGTGTGTGTGTGTACGGAGGGTGTGTGTGTGTGTGTGTGTGAAAGATCTGAGGGTCCAGGGGCGAATGTGAAGAAGCAGAGCGGGAGAGGAAGAGAGTAAACGCCAGGCCTGCGCAGGTAGAGCGGAAAACCCCGCGCAGGCAGAAAAGTACGCCGAATTGTATCTCCCAGCAGCCTCAGCGCCAGACAGGCCACTTCCGTTCTCTCCGTCCTCCGACGAGGAGGCGGGGCCAAGGGCGGGGCGCAAGCGGCCGCGCGCGTGACGTTCTTCCTGTGCGCCGCCTAGCGTCTCGGTCGCGCCGGTTTCTCAGCCTCAGAGCGGTGAAGGTGACAGCGGGAGGTGACCAGATTGGCCGCCGCGATGCTGGCGGCACGGCGATTGCTCGGCGGGTCGCTCCCCGCACGAGTATCTGTGCGTTGCAGCGGCGACACGGTGAGGCCCAGCTTGGCTCGGACCAGGGCTGCTTGCGGGCCGGGTCTCGCCACCGCACTTGTGCGCGCGCCTTTCCTGGGGTCTGTAGTGCCTTCTGGACAATCCCTCATCTCCCCAGTCCGGCGGGAGGTTGCCGATCCTGCGTGGGTGTAGAAAGGGATCAGGAACAAACCGGAGGCAGGTTCACCCCCGCCCTCAGCCCTTGGCTTCCCTTATAATAGCCGCGCGACCTAGCAGAAAATTTTGCAGGCGGCATAGCGTCCTCGGGTCATTCCTTCCTCGCCACAGCCTTGTAGGGCGTGAAGGTGCCATTGCTCGATTTTACAGATGCAGAAAAGATCGGCGTCTTTGGAGAGGGACGTGCGCCTCTTTATCTTTCTTCAGCGCTGTGCTCCTTACATTGTCTTTTAAGGGGATGGGTGTTGGGAAGCCTGGTCCCCTTGGTCCTCAGCTGGGTCCCGTGGAATTCCAGGTCCCATCTCTCCCCAACAGTTTTATCCCTAGCAGGTCCCCCTGTCATTTTGTGTCCCAGCCCCACTGAGGCGTTTCTTTTCCTTCAAAAAACACATTTTGTCTCCAGCAAAATTGAGTGATATAAGACTTTGGCCTAACCAAGTTTTGGTCCAGCATCACGGCCAAACAAGTAAATGGACATGATATCACACTGGGCTCAGGGAGGTAGTGTGGTGCTGTGGTTCAGGGGTGGGCTTTGGCCATGCCCAGACCTGAGCTTAGATTCCTCTGCTGCTTTGGGGTGTGTGCCCTTCCATAAGTTCTTTTTGCTCTGAGCCTCAGTTTCCTCTTCTGTAAAATGGAACTCATCCCCATCTCAGGGTTATGAGGATGTAATGAGGTTTGGATATAAGATGCTTAGCCTTGTGCCTGCTAACAGGAAGTGCTGGTGGTAGCTACGACACTGCAGAGGGTTCTGAGGCTTAGGTCCCTGCCCTCCTGCCAGCCCAGCCTTCTCTAATCAGGGACACCCAAGAATCTGTAGCTTCTGGCCTGGCCCCTCGTGACCCCAGCGCTCTGTTGGGCCTGCTGACTTTCTCTGTCCCCAGGCAGCGCCCAAGAAGACCTCATTTGGCTCGCTGAAGGATGAAGACAGGATCTTTACCAACCTGTATGGCCGCCATGACTGGAGGTAGGTTGGTGCCCTGAGGCTGGTGGGTCCCGAGGCAGGGCCTCCCCTCACTGCCTTCCCCACTCTGTCCAGACTGAAAGGTGCCCAGAGCCGCGGTGACTGGTACAAGACAAAGGAGATTCTGCTGAAGGGGCCTGACTGGATCCTGGGTGAGGTCAAGACGTCGGGCTTGCGGGGCCGTGGAGGCGCTGGCTTCCCCACCGGCCTTAAATGGAGCTTCATGAATAAGCCCTCAGACGGCAGGTGTGTGTAGGCAGGCAGAGATGGGGTTGCAGCAGAGACTGGGGGTGGCCGTGGCTCACCTGGGTCTTTGGGCCGTTCTCTTGGAAACTAAGAGTGAATGATGCGGGAACACAATACCAGAGCTGAAGTAGGTGGGACATTGTCCTCTGTGGTCTTCCTCAGGGGAGACATGAGGGCCGGCGAAATCAACATGATTTTGACTCTGGCAGACTTCAGTTTCTAGTTCTGCCTCTTCATCATACAGCTTTGGGCATTCTCCTGGCCTTTTTGTAGCTCAGTTTTCTGTTCTGTAAGTGGATATTATGTTTTACAAGGATTGAAGGGATAGTGTTCCTATAGCTTCTGGCCTGCACTTTGGTTTGCACCTAGAAAGTAAGTGGTAAGTGCCAAGTGCTTTACTTCTTTGTAGTTTCAGAGATAGAGCAGAGCTTCGGGAAGCGTTCTTGTGGCCGTGGGTGGGTTTGGGCTCTGTGGAACGCGCTAGGGAGACATTTGGACTGAGCAGAACAAGTAGCTTTCCCGTGGTCCTAGCCCCCCGAGTGTGGGATAGGCAGTGAGTGCCCTGTCCTTGGTGTGAGCAGGTAGGGCCCCTGGGAACATGCTGGGAGGACAAAGAGGAGATATCGTTGAGGCTCCCCTGGGTGGAGTGGGGTGGCATGTGGTCGAAGGTCCAGTGCTGGTGGCCCTACACCTGAGTGACCTGCTGGCTCCCACAGGCCCAAGTATCTGGTGGTGAACGCCGATGAGGGGGAGCCCGGCACCTGCAAGGACCGCGAGATCATACGCCACGATCCCCACAAGCTGGTGGAAGGCTGCCTGGTGGGGGGCCGGGCCATGGGCGCCCGTGCCGCCTACATCTACATCCGCGGGGAGTTCTACAACGAGGCCTCCAATCTGCAGGTGGGCAGGGGGAGGGCCGCCAGCAGAGAAGGTGCTCGACGTGCATTCGCATGCCCAGTTACTGGCCAGAGCCATTCTTGGATTTTAGTGCTGAATCTGGCTGGGGTGGGACTGGGAGAGTGGTGACCGCTCCTGCATGCCCTGTGTCCTGAATGGGACACGGTCCCCGAAGCCTCCTGCGCCTTCTGTATGTTCCAGAGCCTCAACTGGGGAGGCCTTCCAGGGCTCCGTGACTCCTGGGGCAGGGTAGGCTGGGGAGCTCACATGTGGGCATTTTTCCTGTAGGGGGGTCAAGGGGTCATTTCAGTCATTCTCGGCTTGGTCGTGCCTGTAGTGATTGGTTACGGGCCAGAGCCTCACCCTTCTGTTAGGCTCCTACCTGCCAGTGACAAGGGATGTGGCATCTGGAACAGTGCCTGGCATGTGGCTGCATTATGCATAAGTGCTGTTATTATTACATATTTAAAAATAAGTCTCCAGGGTCTTTCCTGTACTAAGGAGCAGAGCTCCTTCATGAAAATAGGGAACCAAACACAAAAGAAGACTCTCTCACTGATCCCTACCTGGAGAAACTGCTTGCTGAAATTTTCATTGTCTCCTTGAAATCTTTAAAAAGTGCATATAGGGGAGTTCCCGTCGTGGCACAGGGGTTAACGAATCTGACTAGGAACCAGGAGGTTGCGGGTTCAATCCCTGACATTGCTCAGTGGGTTAACGATCTGGCGTTGCTCTGAGCTGTGGTGTAGGTTGCAGACGTGGCTCGGATCTGGCATTCCTGTGGTTCTGGTGTAGGCCAGCAGCAACAGCTCCGATTAGACCCCTAGCCTGGGAATCTCCATATGCCGCGGGTGCCGCCCTAAAAAGCAATAAATAAATAAATAAATAAAAATATAGGTAGTTCCCTTCATGGCTCAGTGATTAAGACTAGGATCTATTAGGACGCGGGTTCGATCCCTGGCCTCGCTCTGTGGGTTAAGGATCCGGCATTGCCACGAGCTGTGGTGTATGTAGGTCACAGACGCAGCTCAAATCCTGTATTGCTGTGGCTGTGGTGTAGGCCAGTGGCTACAGCTCCGATCTGACGCCTAGCTTGGGAACCTCCCCATATGCCACAAGTGCAGCCTTAAAAAGAAAAAAAAAATACATGCGATTGAAGAATTTGGTGAATGTTATTCTATAAGCAGCGCACACCTAAAAATCCCACCGCTCTCCCAGAGGGTCCTCTGCTTGTGTTCAAGGAGCTTTTGCTCTGGACTTTGGCGATGGACTCACTGGGCCTGTACCCCTTCTGCCCACACAGTGTTCCTGGGCTCCTGGGGACAGTCCCTCACAGCCCTTTCCCACAGGTGGCCATCCGAGAGGCCTATGAGGCTGGTCTGATTGGCAAGAACGCCTGCGGCTCCGGCTACGATTTTGACGTGTTTGTGGTGCGCGGGGCCGGGGCCTACATCTGCGGGGAGGAGACCGCGCTCATCGAATCCATCGAGGGCAAGCAGGGCAAGCCCCGCCTGAAGCCGCCCTTCCCCGCGGACGTGGGTGAGACCTGGCACCTGGCCCCATCCTGGCTTTGCCCTCTGTCCTGTGGAACCCGGGATCTGGCTTCACGCATTTTCTGAGTTCCCTTCCGTACCCCAGGCCAGACACAGAGTAGGGTGGTAACGACATAGGGCCACCAGTGGTGCCACCTGCGGCCTCTCCTCCTGCCTCAGCCCCCACGTCCTCTCCCACCCTCCAGGAACTAGGGTTGGTGAGCTGAAGGCAGTGTGGCTGCAGCTGGAGTCTGGGGGCCAGCGGGGAACAAGAATAACAAAGGGGTGAAAGCGGGGCTTTCTGCCACAAGAGCAGGACCCTGGACAGACCCCACTGCCAGGAAGCCTGGCCCCACCGGTTGCCAGCACTGGCAGCCACCAGTTTCTCATCCCATCCCCTCCACCCTGACCAGGAGTGTTTGGCTGCCCTACAACTGTGGCCAACGTGGAGACAGTGGCCGTGTCCCCTACCATCTGCCGCCGTGGGGGTGCGTGGTTTGCCAGCTTCGGCCGAGAGCGCAACTCTGGCACCAAACTGTTCAACATCTCTGGCCATGTCAACCACCCTTGCACTGTGGAGGAGGAGATGTCTGTACCGCTGAAGGAGCTGATTGAAAAGCATGCGGGTGAGGCCTGGGGCCGGCCAGCGGGTGATGGGTGGGGGAGCCCTGAACAGAGCCTGGGGCACCTGGGCTGGGACGGGGGCTGATGGAGGGTGTGGGTGGGTGGTTGTGCCTGCCCCAGCCCTGACCGTCCTTTCGGGGACTGTCTGGGGTCCCAGGAGGTGTCACAGGTGGCTGGGACAACCTCCTCGCTGTGATCCCTGGTGGCTCATCCACCCCACTGATCCCCAAGTCCGTGTGTGAGACGGTGCTGATGGACTTTGACGCGCTGGTGCAGGCGCAGACGGGCCTGGGCACGGCCGCGGTGATCGTCATGGACCGCTCGGTAAGGGCTGGCCATGCGCCCCCCAGCCCTGCCTCCCACCAGCCTGCCTAGTTACCCCTTCCTGGGCATCTTGGCGAGCTCCTGCCAGCTCCTAGGTGCCCCAGATACAGGGGGGCGGGGGGGGGCATCTCTGGGGGAGAACGCCTGCGGAGCCTGGCGGCACAGGGTGCTCGGGGAGGCTGGAGGAGATGGCCAGGGCGCCGCTGGCAGCGGGAGAGTGTGCTGCCGGGTGCCGCGGCTCCGGCCATGGGTGCCTCCTCACTGCCGCTTGTCACCCCAGACGGACATTGTGAAAGCCATTGCCCGCCTCATCGAGTTCTACAAGCATGAGAGCTGTGGCCAGTGCACCCCGTGCCGCGAGGGTAAGCGCGCTGGGCGGGCCGGGCCTTCTCTGTGGCCGTCCCAGGCCTGGGCTGGACACGCGACAGACGTGGCTTGGGCCCTGGACCCTGGAGCAACAGCTGCTACTTCCCAGCCCGCAGTGGCTTCTCCTAGTCCCACCCTCCCCGTGTTCCGTCCCCCATGCCCCAGCGTGGGGCGCTCAGCGGGCCCTCTCTTGCTGCCACGGCTCAGGTGTGGACTGGATGAACAAGGTGATGGCCCGCTTTGTGAAGGGGGACGCCCGGCCGGCTGAGATCGACTCCCTGTGGGAGATCAGCAAGCAGATAGAAGGCCACACCATTTGTGCCCTGGGCGACGGAGCCGCCTGGCCCGTGCAGGTACTCACTGCCCCACTGCCTGGGCACCAGGGTGGGGGGTGCTGAGAGCCCAGGCGTTGGGGGCCTTTCAGAGCCTGCCTCACGCAGCACCCCACTCCCACCCCCAGGGCCTGATCCGACACTTCCGGCCAGAGCTCGAGGAGCGGATGCAGCAGTTTGCCCGGCAGCACCAGGCCAGGCAGGCTGCTTCCTGAGCCCGCTGCGCTGTCTGGGCAATAAAACAAGTGCTGCCCACGTTCTTGTCGCATCTTCTCTGTGGCCTTGCTCTTCCTGCTGCCGCTGTGCCGTTTACTCACAGAGGCTTGGCTCTCAGCAGGTGGTTTGGGAGGAATAGGTCAGCACAGGGTCGTGTTGTGAATTTACACCTTCGCTTTTGGGGGTCAGCCTGGCGTAGACCCTCCTGAGCACTTATCCTTCGGTGCGGGAAGCGGGGGTGGGGAGGGGAAGCAGTGGCCTGGCGCCCACGGGCCTGGCCTCGAGGGTGGGAGCGAGGCGAGCAGGCCTGTCTGACCGACCCGGGAGTGAGCGGCAGGGAAAGAACAGGCTGTCTGGTGTGGTCTGGAGGAGAGGTTTATTCTTGCTTCGTGATTGGCCAGTGGGATGGATTTGAAAGCAGGCAGGAAGGAATTGAGGGAGCTGGGTGCCGTGGGTCCGGCAGCCCCAGGTCCTCCCAGCTCTGTGGAAACTGCCAAGGGGTGGTTTGGGGGATGCGGTGAGCAGGGCCAGGTGGGGCGCCCCTGCTAGTCGCTGAGCTGGAGGGGCGCGCCGTCCAGCGGGTGCCACAGCTCCAGCCGGCAGTCACTGCGGCCCAGGCATTCTCGCCAGTGTTGCTGGCGCTCCCCGCTGGCCAGGCTGCTCAGCTGCACCCCACCTGGGTTGGGGGACGGGTCAGGAGCCATGTGGGAGCCCATTGGACCCCCCTTCCCAGCTCCTCCGCCTTCCCACTCACCAATGAAGTCGTCGGCCGTGCCCAGGTCGTAATCCCACACGGACACCAGCAGCGTCTTCTGGGCCAGCTCCTCCCTCGGGCCTGCGTAGAAGAACTCCTGCAGGGAAGGGGCAGGTGATCGGCTGGGCCCTGGGCCAGCTGGGCCCTCGCCCTCCGAGGCAGGGTGCCGCCAGCAGCCAGGACCGCCTCCTCTCTGGCCCCACCTACCTCGTTGAACTCGGGGTTCAGGGTCTTCTTCCGAACGCTGGTCTTGTATTTGGATTTCTTCCCCACGTTCGGATGCAGGAAGCTGATTGGGAAGGATGGGGTCGGGTTAGCGTGGCCCTGGGAGGTGAGTCCCAGAGGGGCTCTGAGGAACCCCCGCTGCCCACCTGTCACCCCGTTCACACTCACAGGCGGACGAAGGGGTCCGAGTAGCCGTTGGCATCCATGGGGGCGAGGTGGGCACAGCGCAGCACACCCACCAGCAGGCCGCCCCGCTGGGAGCTGTAGCACAGTGACAGCAGGATACGCCCACGCTCCTCCCCCGCCGTCTCTGCCTCCATCTCCTGCAGAGGTGGGCTGGGTCAGCCACGTGTGGCCCTGATGTGAGAACTAAGTCACTGGCCTAGTGGTCTGGAAGGTCAGCTGTATCCTGTGGCCTGAGAAGGGGAGGGGCTGGCCCAGGCCATGGGACTGGTCGGTTCGGTGCCTCTCTGTCAAGGAGGGGAAGGGAACTGATGTCCCTGCGGCCCCGAGCGCGCCAACGGCTCCGTAAGTGGTTTTCCATTAGGTCCCATCACCACCTCCTGCGGGGCCCCTGCCGGAGAAGCCGCTCTGAGGCTCTTCGCGCAAGGATGGACTGGCCTCTGCAGCTGCAGCACCCCACAGCCCGGGGGCCAGATTCTCCATGTCCTTTGCCCCGCTGCTTCCAGAGGGACTCGGAGGGTGCCTGGAAAGAATCAGCTTCTCCCACAGTCCACGTGGGCTTTGATTTGCAGAAAGCCCAGCCGCCTCGCTCACATCCAGTTCTCAGATGGGTCTGCCCCCTGAGCACCGGCCGTGCACTGAGGGGCTGCTGCCTGTGGGGTCTGGGACAGGAGGTGCTTGTCCCTGTGCCTGCCCCACCTGGGGGCACTCACCAGCCAGGCATGGCCTGACAGCTGCAGCACCTTACAGCTCCACTAGGGGGCAGGGCAGCAGCACCGGCGCTCCGGCCGCGCAGCTGGGGCGGGCCCAGCCTCAGTCTGGACGGTGGGGCTTGGGTCCCGGCCAGGTCTTCGGTTTCCCGCTGCAGATACCTGGCAGCCACCTTCACTGCCTCGTGACAGGGGCCTGTCTGGGGCTACCGACCCCAGGAAAGGCACCCACCCTGCCCCAGGGGCAGACCCAGCAGCCGTGGAGCCCCACCACATCCATGCTCTCCTGGGCCTTGACCTGCCCTCCCAGCTAAGACCATGGACAAGTCCCACCAGTCAGCCTCTGCCTCCAGCTGGCCTGTGTCTCGACTCCATGAGGACCTGTGCCAGCTCCTCTGGGCTGCCCTGGCCACCCTCTCTGCCCAGCCACCGGGGCCTGGCTGTTCCCTGGGGCTCTGAGTGCTCATGCCCCGAGAGAGAGATGGCTAAGCCTTCCCCCAGCCTGCCCGGGGCCTGGACCCCCGCCCGGCCCCCGCCAGCCCCTGCCTGCCACACTTCAGTCTGGGCCACGGCAGACCCGCCCGCCCCCACCCCCTGCTGGGCCCTACCCACCTCATACAGAGACATGCCACGTGCCGTGTCCAGGCTCTTGGGCCTCTTGGTCTGAAAGAGCAGAGAGCCCGGTCGTCTTGGCCAGACGCTGCCCAGCTCGCCCTCCCCGGCCCCGCCACAGCCCCACCCCGTGCACCAGGCCCTCTCACCAGCCGCCGCCGCTCCAGACACACGTTGAAGCTCCTGGCTCGGCTGGGCACCAGCTTCCTCAGGGGCACCCGCAGCTCCCCCAGGGGAGGCGCCCGCCGCTGCCGCAGCCGTGGGTCCTCGCACACGCACAGCCTGGTGACCACCCAGGTCAGACCTGGCCGGGCAAGCCCCCCCGCCCCCGCCCGGCCTGGCTCCCTTGCAGCTCGGGGCCCTGCTCCCTTGCAGCTCGGGCCCCAGCCTCACCGCAGGCTCTTGCGCCGGGCGTCCTGGACGGTGAAGCCATGATAGGTGAGCGTCTCCTCCCAGACAGGTCCCCTCGTGCCCCGGACCGTGTGCGTCCGCAGTTGGCTGGCCTAGGGGCCGAGCAGGGAGCGTCAGGGCCTCCTCGGGCCCAGGGGCCCGTTCAGGCCCCACCCCCGCTAGGGCCTCTGGTTCTGGCGATGGGGAGCTCCGCGCCCCAGGTCAAGGCCTTGGGGAGGAGGGGCACGGCAGGCCGGGCGGGGGCGGCCAAGGGGCCTGCGTGTCACCCTCACCTTGCTGGCCCCTGGGAGCAGATTGGCTTTGACGTAGGTGTCCACGCAGCCCGAGGCCGGTGGCTTGAGGCCCTGGAAAGAGGGAGCAGATGTGGGAACGGCCCGGGGCCCAGGCCCGGGGCCCAGGGACCCCCGCCCATCCTCACCTCGGCTCGGTGGGCCGTGCAGTGCAGGGTGCTGCTGTCCGCGTGCAAAAGGAGCGTGAGCTCGAGGGTGCCAAAGGCAGCTGAGGGCGGGGGCCGGGCAGCGTCAGCTTCTACCCCGACCCCCGCCCGGCTCCGGCCGGGCCTCCTGTCCTGCCCCTCCCTGGTTGGAAGCCGGGGACAGCCCAGATCCATCCTGGTTGGGCCCAGAGCCCCCCCGACTCACTGCTGTCATCTGAGTCTCCCTCTGGCTCTAGGTCCAGCTGTGGCTGCGGCGTGGAGGGGATGGCGGGGGTCTCCGTAGGCCGTGGGTCTGGGGTGCGCAGGGCGGGCTCAGCGCAGGGGTAGAAGTGCGGGAAGTAGTCGGAAATGAGGTGGATGGGCCGGATGGGGCCCGGGCTCACATCGATGGCCATGTGCTCCTGCATGGTCACCCGCCCCCGGCTCGCTGGCGCCGCGCCTGCCATGGGGGTGCAGACAAGGGCGACGGGGACTCAGAGGAGCCCCCTTGGACTGGAGATGAGGGGACCGCCCTGGGCCAACCAGACAGGGCAAGGAGGCATCACTGAGGGTGACAAGGGGGGTCCCTGGGCGGCCGCGGGGCCCTGAGGACAGAGCGCAGGGTCAAGGCTGGTGGGGTGGGAGCTCCAGCCTGGAGGGGCCGTCGCGGCCCACGGGCCGGCTGCGCTACTCACCCCTGAGAGTTCCTCCACCTGCTTGGGCTCGCAGCTGGCACTGCCGGTGCTGGGTGTGCGCCTGACTCAGGGCACCCGCCAGAGCCTGCATGGCCGCAGGGGAGGGAGAAGGGGCGGGACTCAGAACCCGTCCCCAGAGCCCAGGCCACCGGAACGCCCTGCCCTCCACCCCAAGGGTCCCTTTCCTAGTGGGAGGGCTGGCTCCCCCGCCTCCCCCGCCCAGTTCACACTCTGTCAGAGAGATATTTTTACCACCATCATGTGGCCCTGGCCCCAGGTGAGGAGGCTGGAGGGCCAGGGGTGACACAGGGTGTGAGGGGCACAGGGAGGGGAGTGTGGGGAGGGAGGGCTAGGTGAGACGGAGGGGGGAGGGGAGGGGAGGGGGAGGGGCGAGGCACTTGGGGAAAGTGAGATGGAAGGGCGCCTGCACTCCGGTTCCCTTGTAGCTCAAGCTTCTAAAAACACGCGTCACGTCACTTCGTTGCCTCTCTTCCCCTGAGGACAAAACCCTAAGGCATCGCTGAGGCCTGTCCCCTTGGCCCCTCAGAGCGCCCCCTTCCCCTCCGGTCCACCCCGAGCTTTGCGCATGTGCTGCTGCGCCAGACCTCCCTCCCTGCCCTTGGAGCTCACTTGCTCCTCTGTACCTTTGGTCTCAGGGTCACTCTCTGCAGGGGACTGAGGCTGGCTTTTACTTGCTCAACCTCCCATCTCTTCCCAGTGGTCCTTTGGGGCCACCTCTTCCTATTCTCAGTCCAGGAGGTTCTCCCTACTCCCCAGATCCTGCCAGTCAATGAACTCCAAATCCTCAGGACAGGCTCTGGGATGGGCAAGTGAGCCAAAGCAGACTCACACTGTACGGTTCTGGGATAGACTGGCCCAGAAGGAGAAGCTCTCTTTTCCACTGATCAGATGCTGTACGGGGCCATCCTAGAGCTGTTGCCCTCTCCTCACCTCTCATCCCTGTGGTGTAGAAAATGCTCTGGAGAGTGAGGCCAATACAGTGGAAATCATAGAAAGAAACAAGGAGCCTCTGAGCTCCTGGATCCAGCTATGCCTGAAGCTGGTCTGTCGCTGTAGTTTGTAATCACCATTCCTCTTTTGGCAGTCAGCGAGTGGGTGGAGTTTTCTATCACTTGTTCTGCCTAATACTGTCCAGGCTGCCATGTCAAGGTCAGACCATCATCCCTTCCACTCTCTCATAGAATCCTGCTCTCTCTCTCTCTCTCTCTCTCTATACATATATACATTTTTTTTTTTTTTTTGGCTGCCCTGTGGCATGTGTTGTTCCTGGGCCAGAGAGCAGATTCGAGCCACAGACGTGACCTAGGCCACAGCTGCAGCAACGCTGGACCCTTAACCCACTGTGCTGGGCTCAGGATCGAATCTGTGTCCCAGGGTTTCCAAGATGCTGCCGATCCCATTGTGCCACAGCAGGAGCTCCCTGCTCTAGATGACTGATATATAATTCTGTTATCATCTGTGAGCAACGAATGTGCAATCACATGATTATCTGTGTGACCTAGTCTAAGATCTCCCCAACACTGAGCACCCCCAGCTGGTGCATAGACGTGGCCGCAGCACAACGCCTGGCACCTGGTGGGAGCTTGGGCAGTTAGGGCTTTGCAGTAACCTGCGGGGCTTCTCTCTAGATTCCTGCCACCAGGCACAGGGTCAGCCAGATGCAGAGGGAATAGCATGATGGCTAGGAGTCCAGGCTCTAGAGTCAGAGAGGGTGTGGTTCAAATCCCAAATTGGAGTAACAAGGTGCCTGGCACATAGTAAGTATTCACAGCCAGTGCCCACTTCTGTGGGTGACAGTGTGACTATCCAGAGGCACCCCAGCCAGGAGGCCAGCTGTCCCATGGGGTCTGCTCAAGGTCAGGGCTCCAGTGCAGAAGATACAGTTGCCACGGAGTCAGGGAAGGCTCTTTATTCAGTCCTGGAGTGGGGATGGCCCGGCAGCACAAAGGTGGGGGCTGCTCGGGGCCAGGCCTTCAGCTCCTGGGCAGCCTAAAGCCGTCCAGGTGGGGCTGGTAGGTACCCGGAGCCAGCAGCTGCAGGGCAAACTCGGTGATGATGGCCGTGAGCCCCCAGATACGGTGTGGCCCATGCAGGAAGACGGGCAGTGTGTAGCGGAAGTGGCCCCCCTGGCAGAAGTGGGTGTAGCCCTGGTTCTGTGCCTGCAGCAGATGGGCCAGAGGCAGGACGA
Source organism: Catagonus wagneri (assembly GCA_004024745.2). NCBI lineage: Eukaryota > Metazoa > Chordata > Mammalia > Artiodactyla > Tayassuidae > Catagonus > Catagonus wagneri. The sequence goes on along the minus strand of PVHT021183668.1, from coordinate 1,803,381 downwards.
ACACTTCATCCACCTGTTGGCAGGAGGCAGCGAGAGGGCGGACAGAGCACCGGCCCCCGCAGCTCCCCCCACGGGGACCACCCAGCCCTCCCCCCCAGCATCCTCCCACTCACCTCCTCGGGGTTGGGTCTGAGGCTCTGGGGATCCAGTGGGCCCACGCCAGCCAGCACGGGCACCACACTGAGCTTGCGCTGAGGCAGGAGGGCAGGCGGTCAGGGAAGGTATGGCCTCTGCAGGGCTTTGGGGCCGGGGCGGGGTGGGGCCTGAGAGGAAGACTCCAGAGCCTTCAGCTGTGCAGGCCGTGTCCACCTGGCCCTGCCCAGTCCTGCTGACTGACTCAGGCCCCCCAACGCGCTAGACCCATTCCAACCTCTGGGCCTTCGTAGACTGTTCCCTCCACTTAGAAAAATCTTCCCTGGAGTTCCCACTGTGGCTCAGTGGTAATGAACCTGGCTAGTACCCATAAGAATCGGGTTCGATCCCTGGCCTCACTCAGTAGGTTAAGAATCCAGCATCACCGTGAGCTGTGGTGTAGGTCACAGATGTAGCTCGGATCTGACGTTGCTGTGACTGTGGCCTAGGCCAGAAATGCAGGTCCGATTTGACCCCTAGCCTGGGAACTTCCGTATGCCACGAGTACGCCCCTAAAGAGACCAAAAAAGGAAAGAAAAAAGAGAAAACTTCCCTTACTTTTACTACGCTAAAATCTCCCAGCTGTCATCAGTCTTTACGTCTTCTGCAAGGCCCTCCCCAACCTCTGTCCACCAAGCTGAGCAGAGTCGCCTTCACCCCAGTACCTGAGCCTCAGTGTCCCCATGAAAGGGGGACAATATACCCCTGGCCCATTCCCGCCGGGTTGTATGAAGATGGAACACAGCTGCCAGGCAGGTATCCAGGCCTCCACCCCTGCTGTGTGACAACCGGAGTCCATGACCACTCCCTTGCCCCAGGGGTCCCCGCTCCTAGCCCAGGGCAAGCAGAGGGTGTGAAGGGGATGAGGGCTGGTGGTGGCCTCAGGGCCTGGCGGACTTACCTGGTCATACACAGGCTGCAGGACACCCCACACACGCTCCTCGGGCACAACAAGGCCCAGCTCCTCATGGGTCTCCCTCAGGGCCGTGTGTACCACGTCCCGGTCAGTGGGGTCACACTTGCCACCTGGGAAACTGAACAGGCACAGGAAGCCTGGCTCTTGGGTGCTCATGGCCATGGATGGGTGGGGGAGCAGCTGTAGCAGAGGGCTAGTGACCCACCTAAATACCATCTGTCTCTAGCTGGCGGTGTGGGCCGGCTACGTGATTTCTATGGGCTCAGTTTACCTCCTTGAGCAACGAGAGCCCTGGGCCTCAGACAAGCCACTTCTGATTATGGTGGCCCCAGTGGCGCTGACAATGACCCTAGGGTGTCCCCAATTTCCGCCGGGGGCGGGGACCAGGGCAGGAAGTCAGGGAACCTTGCCTCAAGCGCTTCCTCGGCTCTGAGACTCGAATCTCCCCATAGTCACCAGAAGGAGGCAGAGTCCTGCCTTTTTAGAGCACACAGATCAGAGAAAAGTGTCCTCTGCCCGAAGGGTCCTGGGACGCACTTCGAAGGGCCCACGCGGCGCCCGGGCAGTTTCACCGCGACGCCAGGCTCCAGGCGGAGGGACGCGGGTCGCTGACTCCTGCCGCGGCCGCTGGCGGACGGGCCCTCCCCAGACCCATTCAACAGAGACAGAAACCGAGGCTTGGAGAGGCTAAGTGCCTTGCCCATGACCCTGCGGTCGCCGGGGTTCACTGGCCTCCTCCAAGAAGGGCGAGGAGTTCCTGGCAGGTGTACCTGACGTCACCCTTGTGCCTCCCGGCCAGGCGGCTGGACCGCAGCGTGTAGAGCAGCGCGGGGACCCCGCGCACCAAGCACAGCGGCACTAGCACCGCGGCCGCCGCAGGCCGCGCGCGGAGCCGGGCTGTGGCCTCAGCTAGCAGCCGCCGGCAGCGCCACTCGCCCTCCGCGGACAGGTAGTCGGTCGGCATACCACCAAGGGCACTGGGCCGCGCGAGGGAAACCGCGGCACTCACACTCCCAGGTCTTTGGGAAACCTGGGCTAGGGCAGCTGGCCCCGCCCCGTGGGTGGGTGGGGCCTCCAAAGCAGCGCCAGCCACGCCCATGGGGCGGGGCCAGGCCCAGGCCGGAGGACTTTCCGCTAGTTGGGGGCGGGCCGGAAGGGGCGTGGTCAGATAGTCCGGGCTTCCGGCAGGGGGCGGGGCGGGGCTGGCCTGGATGGTTTGGACTGTTGTCCACGCTCTAGAGTAGCTGTGGTCGCATGTGGCCCGGCGACTGGGCCCGCCCTTGCTGACTGCGGGGTTGGTAGTCAAGGTGTCTGGCTGTGGAAGCCTTGCCGGGCCCATGTTCTTCTGCGTTCGCGAGTGTCCGGGACCTCACAGGAAGTGTTCCAGGATGTTCCCAGTCGGCGTTCGAGCGGTCTACCGGGCGCCCCTTCAGGAGGCAGAGACGCCAGGGGCCGCGGGAGGAGTGCCTGGCCCTCCACACCCTCCGGGCCCTATCTCCTGGTTCCGCTGGGTGGCGCGCGTCTCACCCTCTGGTTCCAAGGGACCCTTAGTCCTGCTTTTCCCAGAGCCAGGAGCTCGCCTCTCCTCCTGTCCCCCTTCTTCCGCAATATCTACTCCTATAGGTGTCGGTTTAAATGTCACTTTTTCCAGAAGCTCCTGCTTGGAGTCTTGATAGGGTTCTCAACCTCCTCCTCCCCCACCCCCACCTTGACCCCTGCGGTCCCTGCCTGTGGTGTTCTGCATCTCTCCACCACCTCTGGCTCCTGAAGGACCAGATTTGCAGGTAAACGTGGAATGGCAGCTGACCAATGCTTTATTTGTACTTTGAGCAGGGGCTTCCCTGAGCTGCGCAGCCTCCCTCGCAGCCCTGCCGCTCAGCTTGTGCCTCCACTTTTCCTGTCACTCTGTGCCCGCAGGAAAGCCAGCTGCACTGGGTAGAGCTTTGGGAGGTCTGCCCAGACACGTGGCGTGGGCATTCCTGACGCCCCCCTCCCTGACCTCTGAGAACAGAAGTGCTCTGACCACCTGTGCCAAATGGTTTAATGTTGGAGGGAAGGAAGAGGAAAAGCAGGGTTTGGAGGAGTTCCCCCCACCAAGGCAGAAGGGGGCAGGTTGGGAGGTAGGGGGGCTGGTTCCAACCCTGGCTCCATCGCAGCCTTGCTGTGACTCTGGGCAGGTCTCTTTTCTCTCTGGGCTTCCACTTGCCCTGTTCTCCTTGTGAGGGCAGGGGGTCTCAACAGAGGTGAGGCTGAAGAGCTTGGGGTCCAGGGTGGGCACTCTGTCCACAGGGCCCCCCCACATCACTGCGGGTCCTGGCCAGGCCCCAGGCACATGGCAGTTGGGGAAAGGAGCCCCACCCTTGTTGGGAGGGGCAGCCCCCCCTGATCTCTGTCAGGACGGATATTGGGGAGGGAGTACGGTGTCGGTCGGGCCCTTGGGATTCGGAGGGGGCTTGAGGCTCCAGGGTACAGGCCCTGCCATGTGACATGCTGGTAGGTGGCTGGGGCCAGCAGAGCCTCCGGGGGGGCCAGCAGCTGATGGTGGAGCCTGGCAGGAGTCCTGGAGGTGAAGCCTGGAGCTTTGTTGAGGTCTGAGGGAGGAAACGGTCTGAGTGGACCCAGGATCTCCCCTGACCTTCAGCCTGCCTGCCTGTCCCCTGTGCCTCCCATCCCAAGCTGCCCACCTCTTAAGCCTCACTCCTACCCTTCCCTCTGTCCTCCAGGGGCCAGCTCGGGAACCGCCTCCTCCAGGAAGCCTACCTGCCCTCCCTGCCCTCCACTCTCCGCCCTGGGCCCCAAATTGTCTTAGAAATCTCTGCCACCCCTTCTCTGTGTGCACAGATGCCCAGTGAGCTTGCTGAGCATGCCGAAGCCCCTTCCTGGAGGCCCCGGGGCCCTGTCGGTCCCCTCCCCCCACCCCCTGCCTGTGCAGGATGCAGGCCCCGCCCCCGCTGTGTCTATGGGCCTGGGGTCGACCTTTCTCCTGCTCAGTCGAGCCCTTCAGCAGGCCGGGGCCGAGGCTGCTGCGCCTCCGGGTGGGGACGCTGAGCAGGGGCCGTGGAGATGCAGTCCTGAAATCGGGGCGAGCAGGGGGTCAAGGTGGAGAACCCAGGCCAGGGGTCAGGGTCAGGCAGGGGGACCCCAACACAAGCCAGTGGGCATGACCCTGAAAGAAGGTTCAGGAACCAAGGCCTTCGGAAAGGCGTGGGGATAGGGATAGGGGTGAGAGGACGGGTCAGGGCAGCAGGGTGGCACTGTCAGGGGCCAGCCAGTACCAGGAGTCCGAGTCACTCTCCCTAAAGCCCTTGGCAAAGGGGTTGCTGGCGATTTTCAGCTGGGTGATCTGCAGAGGAGAAAGGGTCGTTATGGGCCGGCCCTGAGCTGGGAAAGGGCTGTGCGGCCCCAGGCTTGGCCACCCTCTCCTCCCTGGACGCTAACCTGGGGGCCCCGGGCCCCAGACCCCTCAACTCAGGAACTACAGAGCCTGTGGGCATGAAGGCAGGGGAACGGCTGGGGATGGGTCTCCACTGAGTCCCGGGGAAGGAGAGAAGTGCAAGGGTCTATGTGCCTGCGGGGCCTGAGAGCCTGAGGCCTCGAATTCGTCCTGCGCGCGATGGGCTGGCAGGTGCCTCACAGGCCATGGCCTGACCCACCCGATGGTTCTGATACGCTGTCACGGCCGTGAACTGGGTCTCCGTGAAGATGAAGGACTTGAAGTTCTCCTGGGCATAGCGCTCGCTGTCTTTGCGGGGGTCCACGAAGACCACGTGGAAGCGGGGCTGGTAGCGGTGCATGGAGTTGAGAATGATCTGTGGCGGGGGTGGGGGGTGCGGAAGGCGTTGTGCAGGGGTGGGCGCAGCAGCGAACACCCGCCGAGGCTGAAGCCCTTCCCGGGCCCACTGCATTTTATAACGGGCCCGGGGTCTGAGCTTGAGCGTCTGCAATTCTGAGTCAGGCCCTTCTGTGGCGGAGCATCCTTGCCTCCTCTCACTGCCGCATCCCAGCTGCCAGGGAACTCTCTAGAATCTGACCACCCCTCCCACCTGACTGCCTCCACCCTGCCTGGCCACCATCATCTTTCTCCCGGATTTTCTCTGCTGCCTCCCGGCTGCTGTCCCCACCTCTGCCCGGTGCCTCTGTCCCTCCCCACTACCCCGCAGGCCTGATGAGCTGTGGCTCAGAGCTCTCCTGTGGCTCCCGCCCTGCTCGCAGTAAAGACCAGAATCTTTTCTGCAGCCAACTGGCCCTGTAGCCCCTAGGGTCTCTTCCGTCCCCACTGCCCCTCCTTGCTCCCCTCCAGCCACAGGGCCTTTGCACACGCTGTTCCCTCTGCCTGCAACAGCTCTCCCCCCTTATAAGCACAGGCTCCCTCCTCCTCTCCCTTCAGATCTCTATTTTATCTTTTTCTTTTTGTTGCACCCGTGGCACGTGGACGTTCCCAGCCAGGGATCAATCCCGAGCCACAGTTGCCGCCTGTGCCACAGCCGTGGCAATGCCAGATCCTTAACCCACTGCACCACAAGGGAACTTCCTCAGATCTCCCTTCACGGGGCTCCTCAGCCCGCTTCCTGAGGCCCCTGAACTGAACAGCTACCTCCATCTCAGCCCCTCCCCGTTTCCTTTTTCTCCAGACACTTATCATGTGGATTCCTTGCTGACCACCTGCCCTCTACCCCGGGAGGCGAGCCCGTCAGCACAGGAATCTTTGTCCTTTTGCCAGTGTCGGCAGGGCTGTGTTCCTGCCCCTGTGGTGGGCCTGGCCCCACCGGCCTGGGCAGTCCCTTCTGCTGTCTACACCCCAACCAGGTGACCCCGCCCCAAGCCTTGGTCGTCAGCCGCAGGGCAGGTGGTGTGCAGGGCGCCAGGGCCACCGGGCAGCAAAGGCCCAGCCAGCCCTGGCCCCGGGCTTTGTCACCATCAGGCCCCAGTGTCCCCTATCCTGGCCCAAACCCTCCCACTGCGGCCCGGGCCTCACGTGGCCATTGTCGTCCAGCAGGTTGTTGGTCAGCTTGAGCTTGTCAAAGGACACGATCTGGCGCATCCACTGCGCGCCCTTGGCGGGCGAGTCGGGGTGGAAATGCACGCGGCCGGGCGTCGCCGGGTCCGCCTTGCCGGCCACCAGCCAGGCCGAGCTGTGGAAGGCATACCTGGGGACAGAGCGGGGTGGCGAGGCCGCCTGGACTGCACCTCGTCTGCTGCCCCCTCCGGGAGCCGGACCGATGGGGCCGTCAGCGGCTCCCTTACCGCCCACGCACCAGCCCCATCGGCACTGTGAGCAGCCCGCGCAGGAAGGGCCTCCGCGAAGGCCGTGCGGCTGCGTTCCCCACGGTGCCCCTGCTGCCCTGGGCCGGCCCACCCCGCCTGGCCCAGGACAGGCCCCCAACGCTGCTCCGGGGCTGTGCCCTGCCTCAGCCAGCGTGCGGGTGGGGCTCTGCGCCCCCGTCTCGGCCCCCGAGGTCTGAGCCGCGTCCCGCGCCAGCCCCCAGACCTGTATCTCTTGTCATCCAGAGGCACGAAGTCCATGAGCAGGGCGTAGTCCGCCAGCGTGTCCATGCCCAGGATCTTCACCTGGAAGGTGGGGAACATCCTCCTGCCGGAGGGGGTGCTCAGCGCCCGCGTGTGGCTCCGCCCCCGCCCCGCCCCCCGCCCACTGCTCCTACCTGCCAGCCTTGGTGACAATCATCTCCGTGCCCAGCTGATTGAATTCTTCCCACAGAGCCTTCATCTCCAGCTGAACCGTCACGCCAGACACACGTGGGTTCTTGGGGCCCTGCCCAGTGGGTTTGGCCATGGCTTGGGCCCCGGTGGAGCTGGTGGAAGGGCCTGAGGGTAACAGGGAGTCCGGGTGGGGCTCCCAGCTGGAGCAGGTCATGGGCGAGGTGTAGGACTCCGAGGGAGAAAATACCCCGAGGCCAGCAGAGAGGAAGGCTGGGGAGAGAGGACAGCGTGTAGGCTCCTGTTCACCCAACCAGCCTTCATCTTTCAGGCTGCACCTAGCTGCCTCTTCTTCCAGGAAGCCCTCCCTGACTGCCGGGGGTGTGTTGCCACAGGATCTGCAAGTCAGCATCACTTCGTGAGGTCAGTGCTTACTTAAAGCTCCTGAGAGCAGAGACGGGGTCTGTCTGCCCCCACCCCCCTTTACCCACTGAGCGAGGCCAGGGATTGAACCCGCATTCTCGTGGATACGAGTTGGGTTCTCTGGGCCATCGGGAGGGCATGTGGCCTTGAACAAGCTGTTTCACTTTCCAGAGCCTCAGTTTCCACCTCTGTGTGCCTTATAGGGCTGATGCGAGGGTTTGTGAGGACACACTCAGGACCTGGAACACAGTAGGTCCTTCATAAAGGACCCCTGTTATGGACGTGGGACACACGCGGGCGTGGGGGCTGGGGTGGAGACCTGGCTGCCTCATGCTGCGTAAGAACTACTGAGCTGAAGGAGGGTCTCAAGTTAACAGCAGCGACTCTCACCCGTCTCTGACCCCAAACTGGCCCAGATTCTGCCTCTAGAAGCCAGTTCTCAAAGCATTCTGCTCTGGCCTCCTCACTTGTTTCTAAAGAGCCCCCCTTTTTTCACTTTTTAGGGCTGTACTTGGGGTACATGAAGGTTCCCAGGCTAGGGGTCGAATCAGAGCTGCAGCTGCCGGCCTACACCACAGCCACAGCAACACAGGATCCAAGCTGCGTCTGTGACCTATAGCATGGCTCACAGCAACACCAGATCCTTTACCCACTGAGCGAAGCCAGGGATTGAACCCGCATTCTCGTGGATACGAATCGGGTTCATTACTGCTGAGCGACAATAGGAACTCCAAAGAGCCCATCTTTTATTTTAATTTTTTTATTATTTTTTTAGCTTTTTATGGCCGCACCCGCGGCATGTGGAGGTTCCTAGGCTAGGAGTCTAATCAGAGCTGCAGCCGCCAGCCTACACCACAGCCACAGCAACGCGGGATCCAAGCCCCGTCTATGACCTACACCACAGCTCACGGCAACGCTGCATCCTTAACCCACTGAGCAAGGCCAGGGATCGAACCTGCAACCTCATGGTTCCCAGTCGGATTCGTTAACTGCTGCACTACGACGGGAACTCCAAAGAGCCCCTCTTTTGATCTGCATTCCTGGCGCAAGCCTTGGCCAAAAGCTTTGCCATGCTTCACCCTTCCGTTTAAAAAAATATCCTAACTACCATGAGGTACAATTTTCACCCTCAAGGGTGGCTATTACCAAAACCAAAACAACAACAAAAACATAAAGTGTAAAAAACAAAAATCATGACTACAAACAAAGACAAAACCCAAAGCATTGCAGGTGTCGGTGAGGACGTGGAGAAATCAGAACCCTTATCCGTTGCTGGTGGGATGTAATGCAGTTCGGGCCCTGGGGAAACGGCTGGCGGTTCTGCAAAACATTCTCGGTGGAATTGCCGTACGATCCAGCAATTCCACTTCTAGGTATACAGTCTGCAGGGTCAAGAACAGGGACCTGTACAGATGTGTGTACGTTCAGGGCTCCCAGCAGCATGACTATTCACAAGAGCTAGAATGCGGACGCACCCGAGTGTCTGTTGATGGATGAGCGGATAAGCGGAATGTCTCTACAGACGATGGAATAGCTTTCACCCTTTAGAAGGAAGGAGACTGTGACGCCGCCTGCGACGTGACTGAACCCTGAGGATGCTATGCTAAGTGAAACAGAAGGACAAATACTGCCTAACTCCACTCATAAGAGGCACCTGGAGTAGTTAAATTCATAGACGGGAAGTGGGCTGGTGGTCATCTGGGGCTGGGGCCGGGGAACGGAGAAGGGCTGTTTAACGAGGACGCAGTTTCAGTTTTGCTGATGCAAAAATTCTGGAGATGGAAGGTGTGGATTGTTGCATAACAATGTAAATGTACTTGGAATTCCCACTGCGGTGCGGGGGGGTCGAGAATCCAGCTGCAGCATCTCGGGCTGCTGTGGAGGCCCGGGTTTGATCCCCGGCCCCGTTCAGGGGGTTGAAGAATCTGGCATTGTTGCGGCTGCAGCGGGGCTTGCAGGTGCAGCTTGGATTCAGTCCCTGGCCCAGGAACCTCCGCACACCACGGGGGCAGCCATACAACAAATAAGTGAAAAAATAGGAGTTCCACTGTGGTTCAGCGGTAGCAAACCCAGCTAGTATCCTTGAGGACATGGGTTCTAGCCCGGGCCTCGCTCAGTGGGTTAAGGGCCCAGCGGTGCCGTGAGCTGTGGTGTAGTTCGCAGATGCCACTCAGATTTGGCATTGCTGTGGCTGTGGCGTAGGCCAGCAGCTGCGGCTCCAATTCGACCCCTAGCCCAGGAACTTCCATATGCTGTGGGTGTGGCATTAAACACACACACACACACACACACACAGTAAAAAATAAATTAAAAAATAAATGCACTTAATGCCGCTGAACCCTTAAAAGTGGTTAGGTTGTATATACTTTAACACATCCTAAAACACAGACTCCTGGTTTCTAGGAGACCCCTAAGGGGCAGAGGACTTGGTGAAACCTGAGGTCCCCTGGGCAGGGGTAGAATTTGGCGTCGGCTGGGTGGGTGGGTAGGTAGGTGGGCGGAGGGGATCACGGGGATGGTACCGTGCGCAGTGCGCTAACAGGTGGCCGGAGCCAGTGCACAGCAGATGCCAGTGAGAGCCCAGGGTCCGTGGGCTCAGCCACGCTGAGAGCCGCGTGTGAGAAATGGCATCTCTCTAAAGCCCCTGGGGCTTCTGCCGTCTGGGGGTCGGCCGGTCTCGCTCAGGGAACGGACCGTACCGAGTCCAAATCCCCTAGCAGAGCACGAGGGGGAGGATGGGCTGAGGTCCCCACCACCTGGACCCGGCCACCAGATGGGCAACTGCCCGTCACTCAGCCGTCCTGCTGGCGCAGTTACGTCATCCAGGTAACTGATGCCAGCCCAGCCCATGGTGATGGGTCCCAGCGGGAGAGGCTCATGGCTTTGCTGCATCTGCGGGCTTCACAGGCTGGTCACCAGCTCCCAAGTCTTCTACCAGCCCTCACCCTGCCCACCCCGGTCAGCGTGCCACCCCCGGGTGCCCTCAGGGTCCCTGGGGAGGGGCCTGCCCTCTGCCCGGTTCCGCTAAAAGTCAGCCCCTCTCGGGGCAGGAGCTGGGTCTCCCATAGGCCGTGAGTCAGATCTGGGGGGGAAGCTAGAGGTTCCTCGTCCAGCCCCCACCTTGACACTCAAAGGGTGAGGCTCAGAGATGGGAGGGGCCAGGCTCAAGGTCATCCACGCCTGATAAGGCTTTCACCTCCCAGACGTGGCTCTGTCCCCCTGCCTGTCAGCAACCCCGTATTTGCACTTGGGTGGCTGTGAGCCCAGCAGCCCTGCCCTGGCGGGGTCTGAGTCCTCAGCCCGCGGTGCCTCTGCCCAGGCCCTGGGTCCAGCGGGGTTTCCTTGGTCCCCATGCCCAGCCCCCCCACCCTGGAGCCTGAGCCCACCCATGGGGCCACCCGCGCCTTACCTGCCATGGGGACAGCTGGGACTTCCAGCTCCTGGAGTGTGGCTTCTCAGCTGGGGTCGCTGCCTGCCGGGAGGGGCGCTCAGCCTCTCCCCGTCTCCCGGTCCATTCGGCAGCACTGCTTTGCTCTCGGGCCCTGGCGCAGTCTCCAGTCTCCCGGCAGGACTGTCCTTCCCTCTCGATCGCCCAGGTCTTGGTTCTCTGGTCTCTGCAGGGGACCCCCAGCTTTGGGGCGTGCACAGCCGCTTCTCCAAGCCACCTTCAGACTGGACCGTGCGAGGCCACTGGCTGGGCTGGTCCACTCCGGGCGCGACGCTGTGCGGGGGGAGGGCAGGCGGGAAGGCTCTGACGCGGCACAGCCCCCTCTCCCCGTCCTCATTCGCCTCCCAGCCCCCCCCAGCTAGCCCCCCCATTCCTGATCAATGGGCCCAGGCGCAGGGCGGGGACCCGTCTTGAGGACAGGATGGGTGATCTGCAGGGACCCAGGCCTGGCTGACAGGGCCTCGGGGAGGATTGGGGGTCGCAGTAGTCCAGGAGCACAGAGGACTCAATGGCCCACGCGGTGCCCTCTCACCAGGGCCCAGACCCCTGACCTGGGGCTGCTGGTGGGGAATCGCCGGGGAGCTTGGGCAGGAAAGCCCGGGGGCGCCACAGCAGCAAGTACTGGCTGAGGCGGAAACCCCGCCCGAATGGCAGGAAGCCCCGTCCGGTTCATCGCTGGCAGGACACTGACGGTCCCCGTGCCTGTTTCCCCAGCTGAGCCAGGTTGGCCCAGCCTGGGAGCAGCAAGCTGTCCCCATCCTGGTGTACAGCGTCTGCAGAGTCCCCACGGGGTGGGAGGCCGGCCCTGGCTAGAGGCCTCTGGGGCGCGTCTGCTCTGCCCGCGGCTCTGTCTGTTCTGTCCAGCCTGACCTGGCCGGGGCCGGACATTCTAGGGGGCTCCCAGATTGTGGGTCGGGAAGGCGGAGGAGGGGTCCCCTGAAGCTGCTTGCTGCCATGTGGCCCCGGGAGGGTCAGCAGGCTAGACCCCAGCCCGGCCCACTTCCAGGAATGCCACAGGCTGGCCCCAGGCCAGAGTGCAAGATGGGAGCACAGCGGGCCGGGGCCCCAAGGGTCAGCTATAGCGACCCCCGCCCGTCTCTTCCAGAGTCTGGCACTGGAGCCGTGGGGTTGGCAGAGGCCCATTCCTACTGGGCACAGAGGCGTGGGTGGGAGCGGGGCAGGTCACCCGCCTTCAGCTCAGGGAAGCCTGCTGCTTCAGCCACCGGCACCCCAGGCCCCTTCCTGCCCAGCTGGGCGGGATTCCACAGGGGTTGGTGGGCTGACCCCCAGCACAGGCACCGCTGTTGAGCAAGGCCTCGCCTGGGGTCTGCGCTGGGCGAGATGGGGGGCATTCTCTGCACTTGTGATGGAGGGTCCCGGCGGCTCCCAGGAGCCACCGCATGGAGGTGGAGCCAAGCCACCTTGTCCCAGGATGCCCAGTGGGGCCGGTGGGAAACAGGAGACATGATGGAGGGGGCTCCGCCCCGGTCCCTTCAGCCAGGAGCCCCGAGTCCTGTTATGGCTCCCAGTGTGTGTGTGCGTGTGTGCTTGTGTGCTTGCACACGCCTTTTGTCTGCATGACGGGAACCCCCATCATGGACATGAGCACGCTGACCTGCCAGCCGCCTGCACACACGAACTCAAGGCCTGATGACTGGCCACCACGGCGGTGCACACATGTACTGGCTCCTGTGTGCACAGAAACGCGCTCCCTCTTACACGCACACACACACACCACGCACACCGGCCTTCCTCCCTTCACAGACTCCTCCCTGGCTGAACTGCCCTTCCTGCCGGAGGCGCCTCCTGGCCCCCTGGCCTCTCATCCATCTTGCCTGCCAGCCCGTCCCTGGTGCCCCATATCCTTCACACCTTCTCATCTCGCTGCTCAATAACGGGAGCCGCCTGGCAGCCATGGCCGCGGGGAGATGGATGGGCCAGGCCGGGGCGGGGGTGCGCAGGGAGTGACGCCTGGTGAGGACCAGCTCTGGGCTCCACCAGCCCCACTGTCGGGAAGAAGCGATGCTGTCAGGTTGGGTGTGGGACGTGTGAGGCTGCGTCCTGGCTCTGAGCTCACGATGCTTCTGGAAATACACCTCTGGGCTGCACCCCCGGCCACATACAGACCCCCCCGGAAGAATGCCCAGGGTACCGAGGCTCTCAGGAACACGCGCACACACACACACATGCACACGGCACTTGGGGGGGCACACGCCTGGACACCCACACACGCTCTCCCAGAGTGACTCGCCTGGGAATGCAGGAGGTCAGGGCCCTCCTCTGGGTCATGGCTCCTCCGGAAGCTCCTCTCCTGGCCCCCGACAGCCTTTCTCCAAGTCCCCTCCCAACAATGGGATCTTCCTCCCTGGGCCCTGATGAAAAATCATGGGCCCAGAGACAGCTATCACGGGCCCCCGGACACACAGCATGTCCAAGACCACCCTCACCCAGACCTGCCCCAGATCCTGAAGTCACAGAGAGGGGCCGTGCAGGACAGAAGACATGAACCGCGGGCCCTGGACATCTTCTGTCTCAAGGATAGGAACCTGAGAAGTGTGGGGATGTGGCAAGAAACACAGGATGCGGTGGGTGGTAAAGGGGGGCACTGGGCTTGAGAGCGTGTCTCAGGACTGTTCAGAAAAGAGCGCTGCGGAGTCCCTGTTGTGGCTCAGCGGCTTAAGAATCTGATTAATATCCATGAGGTTGCAGGTTCGATCCCTGGCCTCGCTCAGTGGGTTAAGGATCCAGCATTGCCATGAGCTGCGATGTAGGTCACTGATGTGGCCCGGACCTGGCATTGCTGTGGCTGTGGTGTAGGCCTGCAGGTGAAGCTCTGATTGGACCCCTAGCCTGGGAACTTCCACATGCTGCAGGTGCGGTCCTAAAAAGAAAAAAAAAAGAAGAGAGGGCTGAGGCTGGGCAAGTGTGGCCTGGGTTAGGGACCCAGGGTGGGGCCGGGGGCCAGTGCGGTCAGGGCAGGCACAGAGAACGTGAGCGTCTCAGTCTGGATGAAGGCAACACCCTTCTCGCGGTAGGCAGCCTTGTTGATGAATACGGGGTACACGGCTGACTCCCCTTTATAGATCGTGTCCTCGCTGCTGAACATCTGGAAGATGCATGCACCAGGCCGCAGGGGCTCCAAGCCTCAGTCCTAGGCGGAGAGCCAAGGGCCAAGGTTGCTGGGGCCTACTTCCGCCCTGGCTCTGGTGGAGGCGACCCCAGCAGGCACTGCCTAAGAGAGGCTCCGCGGTCCCGGCCCTGTCCCCTCACTCCTTCACTTCCTCAGTCAAAGAGACGGGGTTTCTGCAGATGCCAGCTGGCTCTGTGTCTAGAAATGGAGACACCAGTCGCCTGTGAAAGATGCTTGTCATTGAGGAAGTGTACCCCAGTAGCTGCGGGCACAGGTGGTGAAGCCTGGGTTCAAATCCTTGCTAGCTGTGTGACCTTGAGCCATTTATTTAAACTTTTGTTCTTCAGCTTCCTCATCTGTAAATTATAACATCTCTTCTTATCATCCTGAGATTTAAACCATTACTAGTGCTTAAAAGAATGTCTGACACACAGTAAATACAATACAGAAGTTTATTAAATATATTTTTAAACTGTGTGCACAATCCCTCAAAATCACTATTAGCATCTGCAAAGAAGACAGGACTCTAGCCCTATACACTGAAAGGATGGTGTCCCTCCACCATAGAATTTTTTTTTTCAGGTTGCAAAGTACAACAAATTTTATTGAAGCATAGTTGCTGTACAATATTATGTAAGTTACAGGTATATAATATAGTGATTCGTTTTTTAATTTTTGAAGGTCATGCTCCATTTATCGTTATTAAAAATATTGGCTATATTCCCCATGTCGTACAATATATCCTTGTAGCTTATTTTATACCTCAAAGTGAAATAATTGAAAAATTTAAAAACCAGATAGCAAAATGACAGAGATAAATCCAGTCATGTCAATAATTACATCAACTGCAAAAAGGATTAAAGATAAATCAGAAAGCAGATTCTCAGATTGAGTTTAAAACTACAAATCCAGGAGTTCCCGTCGTGGCTCAACGATTAACAAACCCAATTAGTATCCATGAGGACACAGGTTTGATCCCTGGCCTCGCTCAGTGGGTTAAGTATCCGGCATTGCAATGAGCTGTGGATCCCGCATTGCTGTGCCTGTGGCATAGACCAGCACAGCTCCAATTCGACCCCTAGCCTGGGAACCTCCATACACTGTGGGTGCGGCTCTAAATAGACAAAACACAGAAAAAAAAAATTAAATTCTATCTGTAATAGACACATTTTATTTTTTATTATTACTCAACGCATTTTATTACATTTATACATATAATGTTGTTACAAGTCACTTAACCCCTCAAAATGAAACAGACAGCTGTAATAAGAGCAAAAAGGTCCAGGCGGGTTCTAATTTCTCCTACCATCGTTATTTGGCCCTTTGGACGAAATTTTTGAAATATCAAATTCTTCCTGGGAGTTCCCTTGTGGCGTAACGGGTTAAGGAGTCTGTGTTGTCACTGCATAGGTTTGATCCTGGGCCCAGGAACTTCTGCATGTCGCGGTGCAGCCAAAAAAATTTTTTTCCTAAGATTTTTCTCAGACCCTGCTGGCCCACAAAGGCTCATCATGGAGGCTGGTCACAGAGCTCAGGGGCAGAACTTTGCGGCGGGTTGGGGAGGACGGGTGCCAACAGAGCTGGTGGCCCCTCTGAAGCTCCTCCCACCTCGGAAGGCTACTTGGGTGGCTTGGGGAACAGTTACTAAGGGTCCAGGTGCCTAGAGGGCTTGGACGTTGCTCGACAGCGATCCCCTGTGGCAGCAAGCGGAACAGTAGCTGGCGGGCTGCCCACTCTTCCCCAGCTCCTGGCTAGTTGGCGAAGCCGGGTTACCCAGTTCCTGTAACTCTAAGGAGGGGGCGTCCTGGAACTGGTGATGCTGGACCCTCTGCTAAGGTGCCTATGCTCGCTGAATTATTTGGAGGGTTTAATTAAAGAAGGGTTCTGTATTTGCTTTTTGTTTTTTGGCCGGGCCTCTGGTGTGCCCAGGCGAGGGATCGAACCCACGCCACAGCAGTGACCTGAGCCACAGCAATGACAACGCTGGATCCTTTAAAGGCTAGGCCTCCAGGGAACTCCGAGAGTGTTCTGTATTTGCACCTCTAAGCGGGTGAATTGGGTCGCGTCTGCCCCACATCGCCTCCCGCCCTCTGTCCAGGCAGCTTAGGGGTACCTCCCGTCCTCCGCAGGCGCCCTGAGGATCACGGAGGCGCCGGTGCCAGGCCTGCGTGCCGAAATCCCCGGGAGACAGTGGGGGTGGGACGCGGCGGGACCCAACCTCCTGTCCTGCTCCTGATTCTGAGGGGCTGATTCTGATTTTCTGTGACTCGGTGCGTGGGAATTCCATGGGGCTCACGGTTCCATACGCTTCCATCGCAAAGGCAGGAAAGCCGTATTGGGAGCCCGTCCCTCTTTGGTCGCTGGCGATACCCCAGAGGGGGCGCTCCAGACCTAAGGCCCCGGACCCCGCCCATCACCTGCCCCCGCCCGCTTGGGCCACGCCCACTCCTCCTGCGGTCACTGCCTACCCCTCAGTTCCTAGCTACCGAGTGTGCGCTGTCACTTTCCTCTTCCGGCCGCCAGGGCAGGAAGACCCGGGCAGGACAGCTCAGGGCTCTGCGGCTGGGGCCGGGAGGGACAGTTGCAGCAAGGGTGGGGTGAGGCGGAAGAGAGTGGAGGGAGCACCCGCCTCCCTCTGCCCTCCTGTTTGGGGGGGTCGGGGGAGAGGGACCGCAGGTACCAGCCTGGAGTGTCTGCAGGCCCTGGGGACTGAAGCCCAGGAGACAGGGGCCGAGCGGGGGAGGTGCCCTCACCATCCCCTCTGCCCTCTTCCCTGCCGTCCTCTGGGGAGCCAAGGCCACCTGTAGTGGTGGCACAGGGGCATGGCATAAACGTGGGTGCCTCCCAAGATGAGGCCGTGGTGTTGCGAAGGACAAGGATGAAATAGAAGGCCCAGGAGTTCCTGTTGTGGCTCAGTGGGTTAAGAACCAGACTAGTATCCATGAGGATGCAGGTTTGATCCCTTGCTCAGCGGGTTAAGGATCCGGTGTTGCCATGAGCTACAGTGCAGGCCACAGAAGCAGCTCGGGTCTGGCGTTACTGTGGCTGTGGTGTCAGCCCGAGGCTACAGCTCCGTTCGACCCCTAGCCTGGGAACCTCCATATGCCGCACATGTGGTCTAAAAAGAGAAGGAAAGAAGGGAAAGGGGGCAGGGGGGAGAGAAGAAGGAAAGAAGGAAGAGAAGGCCCAGCCTGAGACCTTGCGTCCCAGCAGCAGGTTCACTTCTTGGGCCTTTGTCATCTCCGATGGGTCGTCCGAGGTGGCCCTGGCCTTCAAGGGGCAGCAATGGAGTATCAGTATCTATAGTCTCAGTCAGTGACGGAGTTCAGTTGGGAGGGGAGGCAGCCTCGTGCTGAACGCGGCCCCTGAGACCCTGCAGGAGGGACAGGGCAGCTCACGGGCTCCTGTGGGGACCCTAAACCCTGGGTCTGGCCCCAAACCCTCAGCCTGGCCCTGTCCACCTGCCTTATCAGCTCTCACAGCAGCCACACCTCCCAGCACCGTGCTGGTCTCACCCTCAGGCCTTGAGCCTCCTGCGCCCTTCGCTGGAAGCTCCTTCTTTCCTCTCTTCACCTGGTTAATTCATACTCACCTCCTTTCTTTTCTTTTCTTTTCTTTTTTTTCAGCCTCCCTGTGGCAAAGGGAGTTACTGGGCCAGGGATCAGATTCAGATCCTTTAACCCACGCTGCCAGGCCAGGGATTGAACCTGTGTCCTGTTGCAGCAGAGTCATCGCCGATTCCACTGCACACAGTGGGAACTCCTAGACTCACCCTTTGAGGTCTGGCTGAGATGCCACCTCTTTCAGGAAGACTTCCCTGACTGCCCTGGGCCAAGTCAGAGCCCTGCCCTCACCTCTGCATTTAGCATCCTGGTTTGTGGCCATTCGGTCCTTCCTCTGCCTCCCCCGAGAAGCTGAGGACAGCACCTCAGTGCTGTTCCCCATTCTCTAACCCGAGCTGACCAGGGCCTGGCTCAGAGAGACACCTGGCCAATGTCCATCCATTGAAAGAAGGTGTAAGCAGTGGTTGGGTAAACAGAGCCGATGAGGCTGACCTGACCGACAAGCCGGGGTGTAAAGAACCCGGAGGAGGCCCCGTCTCAGCCTGGGATTCGGAAGGGCTTCCTGGAGGAGGTGGCATCAATCTGGATTTCCCTAAACTGAAAATGGAGAAATGGGCATCACAGGCAGAGGAAGGCCCCCTGAGGAGGGAGCTGATGAAGATGTGGTCAAGGTCACTGCCCACCTGTTGGCGCCAGGCGGCTGTGACCGCTGGCCTGGCCGGCACCGGCATGGAGGCGAAGCTGGGTCTCTGTGGCTCCCCTGGGGCCGGAAGCAGTGCCGGGCCAGGTAGACGCCAGCCGTCTCGTTGCCATGGGTGCCCGGGGTCGCTGCCACTTGGCGCAGGGCCTCTCGGGGCACCGGCAGTGAGCACATCACGGTGCTGGGTGAAGCCACTGGTGGGTGCGCCTGCTTAGGTGACCTTGGAGAGAGCTGGGCTGGCAGTGGTGAGCTCCCTGAGGCCCGAGAAACCCGAGCCGGGCAGGGTGGCTGGATGTCAGCTCAGCTTTGTCCCCCGGGCACCTCAGTGGCTCAGCGCCAGCTCAGATCTGATTCTTGGCCTGGGAACACCATACGTCTCGGAGCAGCCAAAAATGGAAAAATGGGGGGGCCCTCCCAACCCGCACTGGCTCTGACAGCCTCCCTGACAGGCTGTGTGACCTGGGGAGAGTCAGTGGCCCTCTCTGGGCCTTGACTCCTGCCTGTGAAATGGGAGCGAGTCTCCATCCTGGGCCTGGGGAGCCGTGAGAAGCGAAGGGCAAGGGGCGGGGCACGCTTGGAGAACAGGCATGCGCATAGCAGACCCTGGTGTGACCGAGGGTCGCAGGGTCCAGCTTCTTCACTGCAGCTGGGGGAACTGAGGCCCAGGGAGGCCCTCATCCCGCAGCCTCTTCCTTCGGGACCCTGGGAGGTCCTGCCCCTCCTCCCTGCTGGCCTGGTGTCCCAGGGTGGGGGTGGCGGGAGAACTCACCCCAGATCGCTATTTTTCTTAAAGGCTCACTCTGGACAGTGGAAGCAGCACCTGTGGCTGAAGCTGAGCCCTGAGCCCTAAGAGAACCCAGGACCACCCCCAAGCCTAGGGGCAGCAGCGTGCCATGATTGCTGGATGAGAAGACGCTGCTGTCACAAAGCTTGGGGCTGGGACAGAGCCCTGGGAAGCTCTGGGAGGTGTCTGGCCAGGGGCGCCTCTGCAGCCAGGGCCTCGGCCCAACGCAGGGTCACTGCACATGAGCGTGTGGACTCCACTGCGTCTCGGGGTGGGAGCCCCTGGCCCCGGACACAGGATCGCGTCTGACACTCTCGCCAAGTCTAAGAGGTAGGTGCGAGCCTCATTCTACAAGACAAGGAGGCAGAGGTTCAGAGAAGTTAAGGGACTTGCCCGAAGGCACCCAGTCACAATATGCCAGTGGAGTGATGCTAGCCCAAGCTTTTAGGTGGTGGGGCACCCACAGGGACGCACGGGATGCTGTGTGAGCCAGCTGGAGGCGAGACCATGCACACAACCTCATTTTGTCCTCACCGGATCCCTGCAAAGTGGGTTCTGACAGCCCGGGTCTGCACAGCCTGTATATGGCAGAGCCAGGATGCAAACCCAGATCTGCCCTTGACCTCTGCTCTAACTGCCTCGGGGCGGGGGAGGGGCAAGGTGCATAGGCCCAAGTGAGAGTGGAGGAGGGGCCATCTGGACCGCGGTGTCATGTGGGGACTGCCCTCCCACCCTACTGTCCCCCAGCACCACTCTTGCTTGGAGGCTTTGTCCCCTACCTGAGCCACAAAAGCTCATGGCCAGGAGGGCAAAGGGAGGGCACAAGACTGGTTGCGGTGAGGGCAAAGAAATCCCCAAGAGCTTTTAAGAAGCTTTGGGTTCTTTTCTTTTGTCACTGTACCCATTGCCCAGACTGGCCAGGAGACCCTGTGGTCTCCGCAGTCCTTCTGGCTCTCTCTTGTCAGTTCAGTAGTTATTTTAGGAAACAGCTTCCCAGGACAGAGGTGAGGAGATAGTGCTCTATTAGACCCAGGCTCACTGGTCACTCAGCTTCTGCCTGGGCCACCTGCCCGTCCATTTGTTCATGCAGCCACCCAACCAGCTCTCCATTGTCTCATTCATTCAGCCATTCAGCCACTCACTTTCCCTTCCACCCACGCATTGTCTTATCCATCCACCCTTCCATCCACCCATCCACCCATCCATCCATCCATCCATCCATCCATCCACCCTTCCATCCACCCATCCATCCATCCACCCATCCACCCATCCGTCCATCCATCCACCCATCCACCCATCCACCCATCTACCCATCCATCCATCCACCCATTCATCCACCCACCCATCCATCCATCCATTCATTCATCCATCCTCTCACTTCCTTATTCATCCTTTCCCTCACTCATTAATAAGTCCTTTGTTAAGCACCTCCTTTGAGTCTATCCTGTACCTTTTTGAGGTCAACCATTCCCAACAATTCCCAGGAGACCAGGAGGATCTTACTTTCCTTCTTCTTTCAACGTCGGGCCGGTAGCTCAGTTTTGCCACCATTCTGAGGGGGGGAGGAGCCCACTGAAGCAAGACTGGGTGGGTTAGAAGTGGGCTCTGAGGCTGAGAACTAGGGAAAGATCAAGAGCCTGGTCACAATGGACCAGATATGCTGTTTACTGATCCGCATCCCCACATTTCTCAGTAAAGTCCACTACCACTCAACTCTGCCCTGCTCTACTGAATAAACTCAGTTCAGCCCTGTCCTGGCTCTAGACCTCAGTTTTCCCATGTGTCAGGTGACGTGACCAGATTTAGATTCTTCTCGCCCTGACCTCCTGGGAGTCTAGAGCAGGGATGACAGGCATGGCCAGCGTGTCCTCAACCTATTCCTATGCCTTAGCAGACATTACTAATCAGCTTCCTTCTAGGAGTCTAGTGCAGCCTGTGAACAGTCCTCTTCTGCGCCCATGGCAGACAGACGTCACTAATCAGCCACTGTGCATCTTCCTCTTGATCCCACACACATCATCAGAGTCCCTGTAAAGAACACACATCAGGCAAACACCTCCACTTGGCCAGATCTGAGTTCAAGATCAGATCACTTCAGGTCAGACACACCCAGCTCCCCAAACCAGATGTGACTGGAGCTGCTAAAATCACTCTGTATTGTGGAAGCTCAATTACAGCTCTGACGCAAGGGTGTCCTTTCTAACCATCAGAGTGGCTCAGCCTTGCTCAGCCACTGAACATCCGGGCAGCATCCAGACGGAGGGGCCAAGGGGCCGAGTGGGTGGGCCCTGCAGGTGGCCGGGGTGCTCACATAAGGCTGCATCTCTGGTCACCCAAGGCCCAGCGGATCAGACGCTGGTTCCAGTCAGAATAGGGCGGGTAGCGGATTTCGTTGAGCTTCTCCAGGTCTGAGTGGGAGAGCAGGCAGGCGCGGTGGTGGGAGAAGGTATCAAAGGAGAACTCGCCGTGGTATCTTCCCATTCCGCTGTTGCCTGCAAGCGCACGCAAGTGAGCCCCCAAGGCCAGGCAGCCCACTCTCGGCAGCCGCCCACTGCCCGCCAGGGAGCTCGGGGAAAGCCAGACTATTCCAAGAGCCATTTTCCAGATAGGGAAACCGAGGCAAATGAAGAATGAAGGCCAACCTGGGCCTTCCTGGGTCTGGGTACCAAACTGGGCTTCCCCAGCCGTTGGAGGGGGAGGGGAGGGCAGGGCTCACCGACGCCCCCCAGTGGCAGGGATGGCAGGGTCAAGTAGATGAAGCCCTCGTTGCCTGCAAAGCTACCGCTGCTGGTCCGATCCAGCATCTGGTTCACTACCTGGTGGAAGGAGGGGGATGGGCGGGGGCGGGTATGCTGTCATTCTCCTAGGAGCACAAGAGCCTCCCAGTCTCCATCCTCTACTGATCAAGTGTCACCCTTCTGATCACACGGACCCCCCCCCCGGGGGGGTCATCGCCATAGAAACGGGTGATCACACGGAGCGGAACCCCTGGCCGTGAGAACTGGCCGTGAGGGCCCCAGGCTGCAGGAGGCTTCAGGCTCCCCGGAGGCCGCTCTGACTCTGCCCGTGGGGTCCCAGCTTCACTTGGCCCCCATCCCCCTTCAGGGGTTTTGCTTGCCCACGCAGAACTTCTGCACGATTTAGGAAAAGTGGGGGGGGAGTGTTGTCTGGACAGGCCAGATAGGAAGGGCGCCTCCTCATCTGGGCAGAGGCCACCCCGGCCAGTGCAGACAGCTGGCCAGCCACGTGTTAGGTTCTTGGCGCTGCCCCAGCCAGGCCCCTGTGTGTTGTCCTAGTGTCCTGATCTATAGTCACACCGGAGGCGTCTGCTGCCCTGATGCTCCTAAGTGGCCGGGAAAGGGGACACGACTTGTTTCACACTTGTGGACTCTACCGTGGCCGCCTCTGTCCGGCCCCACCTGGCTGTTGTTGGAGAAGGCGTACAGGGCCAGGGGCTTCTCCCGCCGGTTGATGAAGTCGATGGCCTCGTCCAGGCCCCTCACGTTCAGGATGGGCAGGATGGGCCCGAAGATCTCCTCCTGCATCACCGGCTCCGTGTCCCGCACGTCCACCAGCACCGTGGGCGCTGCCGGGCACAGAGGACGGCTCAGCCCCAGCGCCGGGGCCTCGGGCAGGGCCCAGGCAGCCCGGGCGGGCTCCGGGCTCAGGGAGGTTCCAGCGAAGCCTCCCCCCGCCCCCGAGAAGTGGCCGCGAGGGGCTCCCCAGCCTGCCCGGGGCCCGCGAGGCCAGACCACCAGTCAGCCATGGGCCTACGGGTCTCAGAGCCGGGAGTCGGAGGGCCCAGGGCCCGGCCTGCTGGGGGCCGCGGTGTCGCCCTCTGAGCCATGCGGCGCGGGGGACAGGCTGCTTTGTTCACAGCATGGCAGGCGCCCAGGACGGGCCGTGGGGGGTTAGAACCAGGAACCGTGGGCTCGGAGGACCTGGGGTCCCGGCCCCCGGGAGCCGCAGGTCGTGGGACAGAGCTTGGAATCTGAGCTCCCGGGAGCCCTGGAGGTCCGGGGTCTGAGCTTGGAGAATCCGGAGGCTGGGCCGCAGTGTGGAGTCGCTGGGTCCTGGTGTCAGGCC